>CAHIKZ030001857.1:662500-800000 GCA_903632075.3 Acanthosepion pharaonis
CTCACGACTGTGTCGTGTGTCTCGAACGTCTTCTGGTCGAAAACGGAGAAGGTCTGACCTGCGGGCAGCTTCAAGACGAGAAGAAATCTTGGTATAGTGTGAGGTCGACATTGTTGAGATAAGATATTCCGGCCCGCATATGGTTTAAGGGCACGGAATAAATGAGTTGCCCGTCTAGTTAGGTCGAAAGTCGGGAGGCAACTGGCTTGCAAACGCTGTTCGTTTGAGACGCCGAGTAACGCGCGGGAAAAAATTCAAAATCTGTTAGGCTGACTTCATCAGTAGGAGCTAGCGAAGTTCCTCCTCCAGATTACTGCTACGGCTAGCTGTGAGAGGGAGGAAGGGGTGCAAACCGCGCGCACACACGCACGAGTGTGAAAGGAAGGGAGGAAAACTCGCGCGCGTAAAATATAGATGGAATTAATGTGTTAATTCCATATATATATATATATATATATATATATATATATAAAGGTAAGGGCGGCGGAAGCATTAGCTATGCTACTGTCCCAAATCTGTGCGCACTTTTCGATAACGAAAGCCAAAAAAAAGAAAAAAAATAATAATAAAATAAAAAACAAAACGATATCTGCAGTTAAAAAAAAAAAAATCCCAAATCAGCGATTAAATTTCATTTCCAGTACTTATTTATTAATAAACGTATTTTTATGTTGAATAGGTTATTATTTTACCAGACTTGGCGGAAATATGTTTTTAGCCAATTTCACCCTCGCTTTGAAAATCAAAATAACTTGATTATACTCAAATACGAAACTTTAATTTTTTTCAAAGGATCATTACGTAATTTTATATTCCAATTCTATAAAAAGAAAATAAAACATATCACATATCTCAGATCTCTGCACCATTTCATGTTTTGTGTTTCTCAATGTTTATAAATATATCTCTATGTCAACGAATACAGTTGTCTTACTCAACATTAAGTAATTTCATCTGGGCTGATTAAATGTTTGTCACGGTCTGCTCTACATTGGGAATTCAACTTCGAATTTTTGGGCTAGTTTCACTTGTATCGTATTTGTTTTGTTAAAAATAAATGTGCGAGAAAGAGTGAATGAATTAGGAATATAAAATAACAGATTTTTAGTGAGTGAACTGAACTGTTGTTTGGAAAGTGAAAATTTAATCAAAAAAGCATGAAAACATTGACTTACAGAATAAAATGTGACATCGTGTTGACCACAACAGAGGTGTAAACGGAAGTATGCAATTTATAAACGGAAGTGAGCAATGTTAACATTTTTAATTACATTTTATAAATCCAACGTAATGCATTTATAAATATGAAAAATTCTTCTTGAACATTTTATTTTAGTTTTAATTTTAAGATAATAAATCAAATTTAATATGTTTAATATGCAAAAATACTTTTGTATTTCTGAACTAATTTAAACTGAGTGGAATGAGTCTATTATCAGTAAAAACGTTAAAATCGTCCATATTAAAAAAATCTGCCAACACAAAATAATTCTCTCTATTAAAAATATTTGAAAAATAAAATATACTTTCCTGAAACGTTATTTGGGGAAGATTAGCTGATTTAAAGTTTAATTAATCTGATTTGAAACAAATATTATTTACTTTTAGTTTAAAATATTAAAAAAAAAAATGAGGTGTTGACTACTTTCTCGCTAAACTTATGTAATAATTGTTTAATTATTCAAATTAAAATTTTAAGAAATGAAAACAATTCTTGTAAAAATTTATTATTTATCGAAAAATTATTTCTTAAGAAAATAGTGTCCATGATATATTTTATTCATAAAAGTAATTAAAAGTTTTCTTATTAAATAATGTCTTAGTTTTATTACATTTATTATTTTACGATTCAGAGCAGATTTTCTGTAACTGGGCGTCCTTTTTGACGAAAAGCATTTTATGATTTAAATTCGCCGAAGACTTGTTCATATAAACATTAAGCGCTACAAAAAAGAATTTCTAGAAATTTCATAAAATTAAATAAGTGGAGGTTAACAGATTCAAAATAATATTTTTACCAATATTTCTCAAATAATTTAATTCATTTGTGAATAATTCCTGAAAGTTTCATTAAAATCTGACAATTATTTGATTTTTGTCTGAATTTCCAAATCAGTGTGTCTTCCACCGCAAAAAGACGCTCAAATTTCCCATATTAATAATGTGACACCTCCGCTGAGGCAACAAAAACAAAATTTTGAATAAAAATTTCGAACATTCTAAGAAGGATTAAAATATAATTTAATAATCAAAATATTGTTTGGTCTTTCTTCTTAGTAATAACATAAAGAATTTAACGATAAAACTTTGTTTTTATTAAGTTTGTGGTATTTTTTTCATCATGTATGCTAATTTTTTTATCGAATCTTTGGTGGTGCCTTTTTAAGCATAGCGTTTCAAATGACTTTTTAGATTAGTAACACATACAATCCCCTTAACTTTTTCTTATATTTCAAGAAGGCTCGGAATACAAGAAAAAGATTGCGTGGCCTATGTCTCCAGAAACCACAATGGTAAAAGGCGCACACAGCTCTCGCTCCTTCTACCAATTCCAAGGGCGATACCCCAGCCACATATACGGAGGAGATCCGACAAAAAAGATTCCGATACGAGACCAGTTTCGAGAAGCTTGAAAGATTGATTATTTATTGCACATAAGTACAAATGTGGCACAAGGCCGAAAAGGGGGTTGGGGTAAAGGATGGTCATCACTTGTCTTAGACTAAAACTTAGCTAGCCACAATCACTGACCCTATCATACAGAACAATAATCCTTTCACCAAAACAACACATTTAACCATACCTTTCTTACGACAACCACCAAAATGCCTCTTTGACTCCATGAAAAAACCTAAATAATCCCCTTATGTACAAAGTATTGTCTGTGGGGGGAGGGGCATAAAAACAACAACTTTTAAAAATGAACCCCAATGAATATATACAAAAATGACAAAATATATTTACAAGAAACCAAACAAAATTTGTATTAGTAATAAAACCCCCCACAAACTCTTGAATGTGGCAGAAATATCAGTTAACCGGACGAAATCGATGCGGAACTTATGAAAATAAGGCCACACTCATTCTTCACAAGCATTCACACAGGCACACACTCACTCATACACAACAACAAATACGAAAAACACACACACGAAACGAAAGGCGCCCCGCATCTACCAGAGAACTGACATCACTGACCACCTAAAAAACGAGGGAGGGGATGGGGAGTTAAACCAAAAGAAAAGAAAAAAAAAGGGGACGGAAATAAAAAGGGGCCAATGAGCAAATACACTCTAGCTAAGTTTACCAGAATCGGAAAAAAACTAAAAAAAAAAATCCAAAAAACCTAATCTAACCTAACTCAGGGATGGGTTACCTATGTTTAACCCAGGAAAAAACAATATCCTTAATGCCTAACCGGCATCCAAATGCCACTCAAGGTCAGCCCCTTTTACTCGGCACATTCGCGCAAGAATCACCCACCTTTTGCTGAATTCCGATGAGGTGAGCCGCCGTTTTTCCGTCCTGATCTTGACTTTAAGCTGATGCTTAAAGAACAAGATCAGTTGGGAAGAAGTGAACTTCTCGCCCTCATGGAATCCTTCTGACGCGTCGTCCAAATCACGACTCTCATAACCCCTAGTAAGCAACAGAACACATAGTGTTCAGCCTTCGTCATCTGCGGCACCACATTGCTACAAACAGAACTGGCTTCCAGGACAAAAACTTTCCGTGCAGCATGCGAACCATGAGGCCTTCAACAAACTTGCACAACGGCACTACCGCCTCGCACTGAAAGAAGGCGTGACCAATAGTCTCGACCTCCCCGCACAACGACGACAGTTTGGATATTTCTCCAAGCCTGCTGCACAAAGTCTCTTGCCGACCCAGAGGGCTTCACGAATCACCAGCCAGGTGAGTGATGCCTCATCGTTATTGAGGCATTTCAACCCGGGCGCCCAAGGCCATATCGGGCGAGCCTCCTGCTTCGTAAGACCGAGCTCGCCAATCAGCTCATCTTGTACGGACCCCCTAACTAAAACCTGATATAATGCCTTGCGAGACAACGCCTGGGCGTTGGAGAGACCATCCGAAGCCCGTAAGAGGAGCTTCAGCGCGCGACGACATTCACGATAAAAAGGGCACTCGGCACGTGGTGTACGGCTGGCCTCTTCTTCGCACGAGTGCACACTTTTCAGGGACGGAAAATGTTTCTGGACGTCTTCTTTCCAAAAGGCACCCTCCTCATTCGACCCACGACACATTCGGTCCAGAAAGGTAATGCGAAGCATATATTGACGGATCTCAATGCTAGGCATCCCCAGACCGCCCTCCGAGGGATGGAGGCAACAGACCTCGCGACATACCATGGGGGCCTTGCCCTTCCATAAGAAAGAGAACAAGGTCCGGACTAATGACATTAGCCGGGCATACGGGAGTGGAAGCACAGAGAGTCGGTAGAGGAGGATCGGATAGATGTGTGAAACACATACTTCCGCCCTTCCCTTCAGGGAAAGTCTCCTCCGAGACCACAGATTAACCGCGACCTCGGCCTTTCCTTGTACCTCCGACCAGTTCATTTCCAACTGGAGATCAGGACCGAACCAGACGCCGAGTATCTTGATCGGCCCATCCGTCCAGAGGAAAGGTCCGGGAAGAGAAACTCCTTCCACGCACCCAACCGCAAGCCCACAGACTTATCGCGGTTGATCCTGGCCCCTGTTACCATCTCATACCCACTGATTTCTTTGCTGACTTCGTCAATCTCGGCTCTGCTCGACACAAGAGCCGAAACGTCGTCAGCATAGGCAGAATACCTGGCCGAGGTGGTAGCGCCAGGCAGGGAAATTCCGCGCAGGACCGGATTCGCCTTTAACTTGCGAAGGAATGGTTCCAACGCAAGAACGTAAAGCAAGGGCGATAGCGGACAACCTTGACGAATGGAGCGAGACAATACGAAAGGCTCCAACCTTACCCCATTCACTTCCACCAGCGCACCGGGGACGCATACAAGAGTCGGATCCAGGAGCGAAAGTCGGCTCCGAAACCGGCCGCCGACAGGACAGCCTCCAGAAACCGATGGTCAACCCTATCGAAGGCCTTGGACTGATCTAAATTGATCAGCGCGGCTTCACTGTCGACTTGTTCTAAGATCAAGCGTACCATATGAAGGTTATCCTGAATCGTCCTGCCCTTCACAGCACAAGTCTGTTCGGGGCCAATCAGACGAGACAGGACAAGCTGCAAACGGTTGGCTAAGATCTTCGCCAAAAATCTTTAAGTCAGTATTTAACATCGTCAAAGGGCGAAAGTTCCCTAACCCATCCCCACCATTCTTGTCCTTACGCAACAACTTGATCACACCCCTGGTGAAGCGTCGAGGTAAAGACCCCTGCCTCATCCAGTGGTTGAAAATCAGCTGCAGCAAAGGAACAAAAATGGGCGACAGCCTCAAGTACACTTCGTAGGGAAGACCATCTAGTCCCGGAGACTTATCCAGGCCAACCTGCTTCAGCGCTTCCCAGATTTCCGACTCTGTTATGGGACCCTCGCACCTAGCCGCTTCAGCTGCCTCAAGGCAGGAAAGTCAGCCAAATAGGCATCGAACTGAGCAGAGCTCAGACCGGGCTCCCTGGTGAAAAGATCCTGAAAGTAAAGCCGAAAGGCCTCGCATATGCCCGCGCTTGTAGTCACGGTCCGCTTATCCGGCAATGTGACGCACGCTATATGTCGCTTATCCGCGTTCCTATTCTCCTCTGCACGCAATTCAGCGGCCATATTCGCCGCCTCAGAAGACATTCTTTTAACCTAGCCCTAACTACCAGAGCTTGATCCTTCTTGGTAAGCAAGGAGGCCAACTCTGCCTTTTAGCTAAGACTATGTCCCCACTAACACGGGATTTAACAGCCCGATCAACTTTATCTTCTAAAGCCGTTTGCGCCGCTCGTCTATCTAGATTGAGTCGACGACTAAAATCGGCAGCAAACGTTCTAATTTTTGATTTTAATTTTCCCCACCAGGCGTTACCCACAACCGCCCCCGTCAATTCCCTCTGAATCATTAGTAGCAGCTGGTCCCGGAAATCCTGCTCACCGAAAAGTGAACAGTTAAATTTCCAGTAACCAGCCAATCTAACAAGGTTTATCTAAGTTTACACGGACCCAGACAAGCCTATGATCCGTGTAAACTATATAATGGAAACTTGGACACTCTAAGAGCCCTACGTCGACTCTCCTAACTAACACTCGGTCCAGGTAGCTCGCAAGCGAGCCAGGAGCCGAGTCGCCACTAACTGTCCAAGTCCATGCTACCTCCTGAGGGGGCTCATTCCGGTACTTATCGACAAGATCAAACCTGCCGATAAAGTCCCGAAATGCCTTCACATCAGGATTGTTAGTACCCGGTTTTTTACCTATACGATCTATATCGGGGTCAAGGACGGCATTCCAATCCCCCTAAAACTACCCGACGAGAAGTCGTCAAAAACGGCTCGATCTGCCGAAACAAAGCAGGCCGCTCAGCATGAACATTGGGCGCATAAACCCCAATGAGACGTAAAGCCTTATCCTTTATAGTAACATCCAGCACGCAAAGCCTGCCCGCCGGATCTGCGAAGGCAAGGGAACATGCAGCCTTCAAAGACTTGCTCACTAGCCAAGAGACACCCCTCGAACGACCATCAAAACATGCTGAATAAAGGGCGAACCCCTTAGACAGTATATCCTCATGGTCATGAGAAGAAAACCGGGTCTCTTGCACACAACAAACATTCACCCGAGGCGCTGAAGGTCACGAGAGAGCCTCGCCCTGCGAGACTCGGACCTCAGGCCCCGCACATTTAACGTAGCTAACCAGAGAGCCATTGTGAAGTCCGATTAGGGTTGTTTACCAGCATTAAACATGGTCGGGGTAAGGATACCGACCGCGTCTCCCATAGACCCTTGGCCCATCTCATTCTTGATGGTGCCGTCTTGGGAGATACCGCCGATATCCCAGGGAAGGTCAATTTAAGAGCTCTATACAGGGATGGGTGAACTAAAACGGGGACCCTCCCTGCACAGAACTGTTGTAATTTTTTAATTTGTCATTTTCTACAATGGCGATGGGCAAAGCCATCTTACAGGCATTTACCGCTTCCTCAACCATAGCCCAGGCTTGATTAGCCGCAGGTCCTGACCTAATAACTGTCAGGACCCTCTGGGCATTTGGGAAATTTTGAGGATATTCAATGTCCAAATCGGCGAACTGCTTTATTGAGAGAAGGTATTTTAGCTCTTTCACTCTATTGCCGTAGTCCCTGGCTCTCTCGGCCTGGGCTGGGGAAATACGGCATACCTCCTCTCCTGTGTTGAAAATGAATCTTTTTTTTTCTCCTTTCTTCCTGAGTGGGGGCTTCTTTGCCTCTTTGGAGCAGGAGGAGGCATCTCGGCATTTTTGCCGGTGATTGCTTGGGGTATGAAGGGGGGTGGGTTTTTGTTTAACGGGGAAGGAGTGGGTGTGTTCATGGGGTATAAAAAAGATCTGTGTCTATAGGGCTGGGATCTCTACTGGTGGGTTTGGCCTTAGATGGTGAAATAGCAGGCGATGGTGGGGGTTGTTTCTTTGGAGAAGGGGTGGGTCTATTAGAGGACGTAGAAGGGCTTGGTTCTTTTCTTTCCGAATCCAGACGCTTTTTTAATTCTTTTAATTTCTCGGACTTTTCATAACCGGGATCAAATCTTTTTTGTTTTTCTTGAAAAGATTCTTCAGAGGCCGGGGCATCGCCCTTAACGTTGTTAGAGGGAGTGGGGCTGTATGTGCCTTTCTTCCTAGGGGCATCAGGGGACTGAGGACCCGCTGTCCGGCGCTTCCCTCTGGCCTTACCAGCAACCAGCCATTCCCCCTTCCCCTTCTCCACAACTGCACCGGCAGCGGGCGAAGGCTCTTTGGGGAATGTGGCTTTTGATGTCGCGCCGACCGGAGGATTAACCGACCCGGTCCCGGAGGCTGGTACGCCCATTACAGGCGAGGCGGAATTTAGAGACGCGGTCAGAGGGGGATCTTGAGTAACTGGCGCTTGACTTCCAGAGGCCTTCTTCTCTGGGCAGGAGGAGGAGAGATGACCAGTCACTCCACACCTCCAGCATACCGGTCTTCGACCCGTCACAATGACCGGTAATTTCAAGACGCCAACATCCAGACAGTTGGGGATGGAGCGGAAGGCTTTCTCGTCCAACATGATGTCAAAGCTCCACCCCCCGCTCAGGCTATCACAGGAAGCTCCCAGAATCTCGCCATACTGGGAGAAGAACGCCGCGAGATGTTCCCCGATAACCTGAGGAGGGACCTCGTATACCGTTACCCTGGTCTTACGTCGGCCCTCGTACTCTGTACGCAAAATGATTTCCTTGTTGATAAGCTCGCGGCTAGCCGCGGCGACGCAATCTTCTGATGTGGGCAACAGTACGTCCCACATGAAAAATTTAGCACCCTTAACTATTCTAAGGGGCTTGAACCCAAAGGATTCCAGTGCTTTCAACACTGTGTTTTTCGTCGAGCGACAAATTTTGCGCGTACGCTTGTCCACGACGAAAACAGACACTATTCTTTTGTCAATTTTTTTCAATTCTTGGGGGTCTTCCAAAAGCCCACCTTCTACAACAAGGTGTGCGTAACTTTTGGCACGCTCCAAGAACTCCGCTAAATTGATAATGCACTTGGGGGGGGGACGACCAACAAGAGGGCGATTCGCCGGCCTCAGGCTCAGTTTGCGGTTCTTTTCTGGAATCTGGAATTTTTTCTGAAATATGGCCATTATTGGCCTCCATAGGTGAGTCCTTTTCATTATTGCCATTATCAGCTTCCGTAGAAATATTATTATTTTTTTCTTTTTCTTTTTCATTTTCTTTTTCCCCAGCAGCATCAATGTTGCTAGGGGAAGTAGTCTCCAGCGCAGGAAATTCCTCTAAGTTATCTTTGTCCGGGGGATCTTTCTTTGTAGGATTAAAAAGGTGTTTACGTATAGCCTTTTAGGCTTTTTTCTTTATGGCCAAAAAAAGGAGGGTGGCTTTTTTTCCTTTTTTTTATCCATATTAAATAATAAGAAGGAAGGGGAGGGGTAAATACGGGTGGGGAAACCGCCTTGTAGGCGGAGGGAGGTAGAAAAAAATAAAAGGGGAGGGTAAAAAGGGTTTGCTTAACAACAATTTAAACAGACAATAATACAGAAGGACGTGTGCAAAAAAATTATAACCACAAATGTAAACAGGTAAAACAAATGGACAGACGAGAAAATGTGAACAAGGTTCACAAAAACGAAGAAAGAACAAAATTACAAGTACAACAGACAAGCAAGCTACAAATTACACAATAAAACTAATAAATATACACGGAAAAAAAAGAAAACGTACGAAACACAAAAAAGTTACAAATTACAAAATGGCTGCCGCTAAAAAACGGTCAACCCAATAACGTTAAGAAAGAGGAGGGACAGAAATTACAAACAAATATTATAAACACGTAGATTTTTTTTTTTTTTTTTTTTAACGGGTAACAGAAATAATTAACACGTAATAATTAAAAAACGAGAAACGAAAAATAAACAGATAAACTCCGGGGTGTGGGTACTGGAAAAATTAGACGTAAATAAAAACAGAGATAACTAATAACAGAAAAAAAGTAACGGTAAAAAGGGAAAGGAAATGAAAAGGAAAAAACAAAAGGTCAAAATAAGAAAGTTCGGAAAAATGACAAATTTAAAAAAAGAGACAAAAGTAGGTAAACAAATAAATCAAAAAACTTAACTAAATAAGGCAGTCCAAAAGGTAGAAAAAATAGTCCTTTGAATGACAGCAAAAATGTCTAACACCGGTCAGGAACAAAAACGGTGTAAAAGCAAAACAAAGCTTGAAAGATTGGAGCAACGAAAGGAATTGACAAAGAATAAAAAAGCATCAGAAATATCTGGGAAAAAATGGTCCTTCTTCCATGGCATCGTCCTCCCCGTTACTGAAAAAGCAGATCATGTCTCCGCCCCTCCCAAATCATTAATTCTCACCCCAATCAAAATGACCACCCTGAAAATAGTTTAGCTACCAAATCCACCCCTCCCCAAAAAAAAAACGAACTCCCCTGTATCCATTCCTAATCTACCCCTTTACCGACACCATGACCTCACCCAAGATATTGGAAAAACAGAAAAAAGAACTGAGTCCATCAGCTGAGAGAAGCATCACCAACACAGAAAAATGATAAAATTCAAACCCCTCTACAGTACCAGAGAGGGCATGCGCAGAGTGACATCTGAATAGGCAGATAAAACAATTACAGAGTCAAGGAAAATTAAAGACTTGAAAATACTGCTAAACTTTATACAAATAAACGGAAAATAGGTTGAAGTCCCTAAAAGTTTCCAAAAAGCAAAAAGGGTCTTGACCATAGTAAGGTCTGTACAGAGATTTCAAAATATTTGGGCGATGTTACAAGAATCAAACGTTCCTGTGGTTTTTTTTTTTTTTTTGATGACGACAATGTCAAAAAATTAAATCAATTTTTGCTGTACATATGGGAATTAGAACTTCATAGAGACTTGAGATATTATGGTGATTGTAGTAAGAAAGTGGTATTTTGATCCAAGGAATATTGTATAGGCTTGTTTTTTTTTTTTTTTTTTTTTTTTTTTTTTTTTTTTTTTTTTTTGTCAGTAATCTTGGCTAGCTAAGTTTAAGATAAGACAGATGATGACTAGCCTTCCCCATTCCCACTTTTGGTCTTGTCACATTTTTGTAATTTTACAAAAATAAATATACTACTATTGTTAACCATTTATCTGTTCTGCTTTGTCACGAAGAGCACCTTTTTCGCAACTCTACCAATAGTTACCTGGGCATCTATGCATCTTTTCTATTTTTTGAAGACAGAGCTAGACCCGTCTCCATCGAAAATTAGAGGAATTTTTGACAAAACAAGCACAAATATGGAAAAGTTTGTTCATTGTGGAAAAAAGATAACATAAAGAAAAAGTGAAAATATAAATCGGGATTTAAACTTAAAATATTCAGATTATTTTATAACATACATATAAAATAACCTACACCACCTTATTTTATTGTACATTGTATGATTGCTAGTTCTTTAGCAAATTTCGCATGTTTTACTGTAAAACAATTGGTTTAAGTGTAAATAAACAATTTGTAAAGAAAAGGGTCGATTTTTTAATTTATTAATCCGACCGATTTTTATTACATTATTTTTAGTGGATATTTGTATTTGAGTAGACGCTCCGTTTATTTATTAAACAGTAGATTTGTTATAGATAGTAAATAATTTCTCGTTATCATCTTTGAATTTTACCTTCTACTTTCTCTTAGACTGGCTGATCCCCAAGAATAGAGCGTATAGTCTATCCTATTATTTAATCTATAGCTAGAATCCAGTTTGTCGATTTTAAAAGGACACAGCTCGTCAGTTGGTTCTGTAGACAACTAAAAACTTGTATCTTTATCAGATAGCATTTTCACTGGAGAGAATTATAGTATCATATATATATTTAAGAAAGTTCCAATTTCTAGTTGGACGTTTTAACAGGTTTATAAAACGTACAGCTGCTCAAATAATTAATGTAAAAAAAGAGCAATCATTTTCTTTACCAGATTTAAATATAGATGCTCCTATCAGCCATCTCCTGTAATTTCTTTCGACAGAGTTTTTCATCAACCCACTACTTCCATATAGGTTGGCCTGACCTAACAACTCGGTGTTGTTAGTTTACTATACCGTATTGAGCTAACTTGCAAGTGATTTCTCACTACTAACACCATTCACGCCAACCTGACCTACACGAGAATCTACCACAAACTCTAGTCACATTCTTGTTGTGTTGATTTAGCCAAAGATAAACTGTTCACTTAAATAACAGTACTAATTTTTTTCATTGTTGCTACTTTAATTCAGTCTAATTCTGCCATTTTCTTTTCTCACGCCGACAGATCTAAAATCGTACTCAATACAAAACTCATTACAGTGTCGGTATTCTTGTTATCACTGACATGAAGTGGAAATATTATATTGAATCAATTGGTAAGTCTGCTGCTAGGAAAGCTGGTTTACTGTATCGTGCTAGACATCTTTTATCGCCCGAATCTATCTTACACATTTAAGTCTACCAATCGCCCATTCATTAACTATTATTGCTACATATGGTCCGGTGCTCATACTGTATATTTATAATTCCTTGATAAAATTCAAAGATTTGCAACATTATTGATCCTGACCTGATATCTCGGCTTCACTCACCCCACCCCCTGCCGTAACATAGCTTCCTTGAGCCTTTTCTATAAATACGTTCATGTTCTAAAGAGATTCCTCTTTGGTACCTAGACTTTATGAATTTAAGAGCAGTACTAGATTGGCGGTAAGATCTCCACATTTTACAGTTGAAATGGTTAAATATAACTGAAAGTTAATAGCTTATTTTCTCGCACTTTTCGCTCGTGGAAATCTCTTCTGGCTTCTTGTTTTACATCCAATTTTTATCTTCAAAAATTTAAATGCAATGTCAGTCGTTATCTTCTCTCTTCGTATTTCCTGTTCTTTGATTGTATTTTAATATTCTGATGAATCTTAATTCTTAAGTTAATGAATGAATAAGCTCAGACGAATTCTACGACAATAAAATATCCATAAAAATTCCCTATCGCCTCGTTAAATATTTGACTTAACAGTCAGTCAGTTATGTGCCATGCGTGATACACGTTTAGGCGATCATGTATCTTTCGATACATGACTGACGAGGTAGATTTTTCCCGCAGTAGGTTGCCATTCAAGGCTATAAAAACGGTCTGTCCTACTATTTACCTATAGTTGGGGGGAGAAGAAGAGGATTTAGACCTTTTACAAGGGTATTAGCACGTAAGTGAATGTAATGGATTCGACTTGATTGACTTAACAACTTTAACAAAATATTGCAATAGCAAACATAATAATGAACGCTGGTCGTTATTTTAAGAAGTCAGTAAAAATAAAAAGATTTGAAATTGACAACTTTTTCCATTTCACTGAAACAGACGTTAAACACTTCTAGCTCCCGTTTCTTTCTTTTTTTCTTTCTTTCATTTTCACACTAAAACCAAGTAGTGGCTCTGATATGTGTTTTGTTTATCAAAATGGAATAGTCTATTATTTATGAGGTATTGGCATGAAATATTAAATACTTCTATCTTCCTTTCTTTCATCTTCTCTTTCTTTCTTTCTTTCTTTCTTTCTTTCTTTCATTTTCTCAGTGAAACCAAGTAGTGTATTTTCCCTCTTTCCACGTGATCAAAATAGAATAGTCCATTATTTATGAGGTATTGACAAGGCGTAACGGTCGTGCGAACTAACAAAGGGAGGGATCAAGAACAATTTTAATGGGACAAATTCTCACTAAAAGTGGCTAACGAAGTCTGTTAAATGTTTGTAGCAATATTGTAGTCATGCTGTGCTGTATTAGTTGTGATTGAATAGTTGTATCGTTAAATCAATACATTGGTGGTAAATATTTAAATCACCGCATTGATGTGTTGAGAGTTTCATGAGTAGTGACGACATGCGTGTCAGTAATGAAGGTGTGAATGTACTTTTCAGGAATCATTCATTACTGATGAACCTGCTTGAAAATCCTATATTTAAGGACTCCGGCTGACTTAAAATATGGTTCTAGAAAATGGATCTCCAGCAATACTTCTGACTGGGTAGAAAATATAGCGTTTTGCTTCGAACATCAAGGACTTTCAAGAGCAGCAACAACTAGAATGGATAGCACGTGTAACTCGAAAAGAGAATAATGACATATTCAACATGTTGATGGTCCACACTCCCCCAAACAAAAGGCAAGGATGGAAACCGCCACCAGTACTGGAAAGAACGCTACCAGTTTGTGGAATATATTTTTCGGAAAAATGTTTTAAGAGAAAAATGTTATAAATTTCAACCGATGGTAGCACTGACTACTCGGTCAATGAATTCAGAAATATTACTTTATAAGGAAAAGTCTAATATTATCATTAAAATTGCTGCCAATTTTTATTAGCTACTGAAATTTGCTGCT
The DNA here is from genome assembly GCA_903632075.3 of Acanthosepion pharaonis. Taxonomy (NCBI): domain Eukaryota; kingdom Metazoa; phylum Mollusca; class Cephalopoda; order Sepiida; family Sepiidae; genus Acanthosepion; species Acanthosepion pharaonis. Next base: position 676,566 of record CAHIKZ030001857.1, read on the forward strand.
TTGATTTTATCATTTTTTTAAATCATTTCACCCCGAGCAAGGCAATAAAGCCACTAAGACACAAAGTGTTACTGTGTGTGAAAGAATAACAAAAAGAAAAACATTATTAAGGAGCGAGAACAATAAAAGAAGAGGAATCAAGAAGACAGTAGATAACGATTGCTCGGCTTCAATCACTTTCCCACTGCCGTACGTCCTGGGCAAGACGATAAACTACACCCGGCAGCAAGGCTTTTGATCAGGAGGTTTTGAGGAGCATGGAACCACCTCTTAAATGCTGATGTTCCCAGGTCTACCCTGACCCGGGGTTGCAGCACCAGTCAGGGTCCCAGCTATGGGCAAATAGTTACCCCCCCCCCGCAAAAGGGGTCAAAACACTATGGAAGTGTAAAAATAGGTTTTAATACCAGCAATACTTTTTATAAAATTATTACCAGCAGTACATTTTTGAAAAAGAAAAAATATTAACAGCAATACATTTTTGAAAAAAAAAATATTACCAGCAATAAAAACCTTTCCGGCATTAAATAACCCATTGAGATTGATATGCCGTAAAACAAAACAAACCAAACCACTGCCGTAACGTAGCTTCTCTGTGCCTTTTCTATAAATATTTTCATGTTAATTGCTCTGATGAGCTTTCCTCTTTGCTACATAGACTTTATGAATTTAACCGCCGTACTAGATTGGTGGCAAGATCTCATCATTTTACAGTTGAAATAGTTATATATAGCCGTAAGTTGTATGCTAACAGCTTCTTTTATCGTATATTTCGCTCGTGGAATTCATTTCCGGCTTCTTGCTTTTCAGTCAAGTTTGATCTTCAAAAATTTAAATGCAATGTCACGGTCTTGTATCAAGGTCGGTAGGTCGTTGGGGTGGTATTCTGTGTCATGACATAACTGGCCAACGTAAGTGGTTGCTGGACGACCAACCCGTCTTGCACTATGGCTAGGTGTCCAGAGCAGTAGATCACTTGCAAGTTCTTTGCTTGTCAGTAGTGTGCTGCAAAGTGCATTCTACATTCACGTAAGATTATAGAAATATCAGCGTTGTGTCCATATTCGAATTAAATTGGATGTCGACTTCAAGAGATGTTAAGTATAGCTTTCAGCATCCGAGTGTAGGTACCATTAAGCTTAGACTCTATGGTTTTAGTTAATGTCCAAGCAGTGGCACCATATATTAACACCGTCTCTATAGCTGCGCGAGAACCTCCATTTGAGGTTGTTTGGTAGATCAGATTTCCAGATTACATCCATTTTTATTCACGGCATCCCAGGCTTTACTTATGTGAATTTTCATTTCCTTTTCAGTCGAATTTATTTCACTTCCAAGTTATGTAAAAGATTCGACAGATTTTATTGATTCACAACCAGATCGATAGATATAAAGCTGTATACACACATCAGGAAAGGATAAACTTATATAGATATTGTAATACTAAATTTATTCAGACATCACGCGAGTAATACAAATTATAAGTCATAAGAGATGATCAAAATGGTGGCCTTTAACTTCCAGACATTTATTAGTACGGCGAACTACTGCTTGGCCAAAGTGTCCAGCGGGATCGTTGCACATGCATTTTAAAATGTCTTGTCTAAGAGCCGCCATTGTAATGCAATCTGTCGAGAAAATACCACACTACAGTAAACAGTGTTATCGCAATTTCATAAAAATACGAAAGACAAGTTTTTCTTTTCCTGAAGTGTGTATACATTTTGGCGGACTCTGTATATTTCTCTCTATATAGTTTAAAATTTGCCCAATATCGGAAATAGAACGTTTGATAGATATAAACATATAGAAGCATGAAAGTGCAGTGGCATGTAGTGTTGACTTATGCTAACATTGTTTGTTTGTTTCACTCTCTCTTTCTCATACATATATATATATATATATATATATATATATATATATATATATATATATATATATATAAGGTGCAATGGATAAATTGTTGTCTGAATTACGCAAAATGAAAATAACACTGACATCTCATTTAAACAGTTTTATTTACTAAAATTACACAACAATATCTTGAAATACTAAAGAATAGATTTATTCAATAGAATCGCCATTGGCTTCAATCATGGCCTCCAGACGACTTCTTGCAACTCTTACGGGTCGTCTCCTTATTTAAGTTAGTGAATGCTTGCCTTCAGTTCATCTTTGGTGTTACAAGGAGTTTTGTTGATCACTCGCTTAACTACGCCCCACACATAATAATCAAGGGAGTTGAATCTGGGAGTTAGGTGGCCAGATGTGGGTGATGTGGTCGCAAAAATTATCTGACAGCCATGACTGGATTCTCCTGCTTATGCGGCATGGTGCAGAGTCCTGTTGCCAGACATAGTCTTCCAGCAGCCACCATCTTGACCCAGGGCAGCACTACCTCCTCAAGGTACTTGATGTAGGCCTCCCTATTGTCTGAAGCCCCGCGGGAAGATAAATGGAGGTATAACATCGTCATCAGTTGTGATCACTCCAAACGCCATGATGCTGACTGGATATATCATCTAACTCTTTCCGAATCCTCTGCACTGTCCTCAGATTTACACCCAAACACACAAAGTTTGTATTGGAGATTCTGGCGCGAATGCCAAGCAGTACAGAATGCCGTTTCCAAATTTCTGGCGGAGTGAATTGTGTGATGGTGCTCTTTTTCTCACAGTCGGTGGCCAACTAACTCCACTAAACTGTGTAGTCGACAAAATCAAAAACAACGCGCATGCTCGAAATTAAAAATATGAAATGACGACAATTTACCCATCGCATCATACATATATATATATATATATATATATATATATATATATATATATATATATATATATATATATAAGTTACGAATTTAATTTGTGGTGTAAAGTGGCCCACACAATCGTCAGGCGTGCGGCAGTTGTAGTGTGAAAATGGTAACTGAGTCAGAGATGGAAACAATATGATCGGTGCCAGCCAAACTTGCCTGGTGTGGGGAAAGCGCCCATCCAACCAAGATCATATATATATATATATATATATATAGATAGATAGATAGATAGATAGATAGATAGATAGATATACTGTAAATAAAGATTTCAGTGTTTTGTTGCTAGTTTCATTAGTTATTAGAATTCACTGTTTCGATCCTATTTCTTTGTAAAAACTAGTTTAGCCATTTCATTTCGAAGACGAAGTACAGTCTCTACAGATATACGTACCCATTGTTTACTGATGTTTCACAAGATAAAGGAAAGCAGAAACAAATATTGGGGAAGGGAGTGGGGAGGGAAGTGAGTATATCTAAGTAAAGAAACTTACATAGAAAATATTTGGCGATAGCTTTGAGAAAAATTTAAGGAAATCTCCATCAGATGGTACAAGAGACCGACCATTTTCCAAACGTCTTTAGCAATAGATTGTATATATGAGTTTCCCGAGGACTGGAGTGAGCTTGAGTCACAATAGACGTTAAAGACGAGGGGCCTCCCTGAGGGAAGATCCATCCATCCATCATGGTAGGGGAAAATTCAGAGTTTGCTCAGTGGTGGACAGTATTAGTTTGGTTTTGGGAGGATTGAATTTTACAAGCCAGTCTTCATCCTATTGAGACATCGAGGGTAGGCTAGAAGAAAGATCAGTAGACAGGTTCTGGTCATCCAGATGACCCTATAAACTATTGTATCATCCGCATAGATATTCATTCACTAAAGATCGATGTATATTGATGCATTTTGTTTCTGGTTTGTCATGCAATATCAATTAAAATGTAATCCCGAGTCAGAAAGACTGTATTAATAACAACATTCAGAAAGAAGTAACCAAAATGGCGACGAAAGACAAACTTAGAGGATTTTTTTTTGTTCAAAATGAAAATTTGTTTCACCTTGAAAAATAAATAAAACCTGAAAACAGTCCCTGACCGTAAAAAATTACTGGCGAGTATGTGAGAGCGAATAAGATAGAATGAGAGAGAAGTGTGTGTGATGAAGAGAGTGAGTGAGAGAGAATGAGAGGAGAGTGCGAGAGAGAGAGAGGGAAAACGAGAAATGTGTGCGTGAGAGAGAGAGAGAGAGAGAAGTGTGTGGGAGAGAGTGAGCGAGTGAAAGAGAATGAGAGAGAAGTGTGTGTGATGGAAAGAGCGAGTGAGAGAGAATGAGAGAAGAGTGTCTGTGTGTGTGAGAGAGAAAGTATGAAATGTATGAGAGAGAGAGAGAGAGAGTAGTGTGTGTGGGAGAGTGAGAGAGAGAAGTGTGAGGGAGAGAGACAGCGACTGAGAGAGAATGAGAGAGAGGTGTGTGAGAGAGCGAGAGAGAGAGAAGTGTGTGTGACAGAGAGAGAGAGAGAGAGGAGAGAGAAGCGTGTCTGCAAGATAGAAAGAATGTGTGTGTGAGAGAGAGAGCGAGAGAGAGCGAAAGAGAGAGATTGAGAGAGTAGATGAAAGAAAAACTGATAGGCGTGTGGAATGCGTAAATATACCTGCTTGACTGTCTATTTGTTATTTATTAAGCATTTTTTTGTTGTTGTGGCTATCAATTACTAGATGCTAAAAATTGTCGAAAAACAAACACATTAAGTAGATATAAGATTTTTCCCACCCCACTTTTTTTTATATTTTCTAATGAAATAATAATTAGTAAATTATCGTTTGTGTGGGAGTTATATTCCTTGTGCTTGGTGACACGTTTATTGTATTTTAACATTGAAGTCAATTGCATAATTACTTTCCTTCCTATCCTTTGTAGCTTTGACATCCGAGAAAATGGCAAACGCATGTGTCTACATGTAACAATTCAGATATAAATAAATCAAATGTCTCTAAAAAGACAGTATAAATTGTGCTAAAGAGTTTTCCTCTTTGGTACCTAGACTTTGTGACTTTAAGCGCAGTACTAGATTGGCGACAAGATTTCATCATTTTACAGTTGAAATAGCGAAATGTAACCGTAAGTTCTATGCTAACAGTTTCTTCTCTCGCGCTTCCCGCTTGTGGAACTCTCTTCCGGCTTCTTGCTTTCAAATCAACTTTGATCTTCAAAAATTTAAATGCCATGTCAATCGTTATCTTATCTTCTCAATTCCTGTTCTTTTATATTTCTCTCTCCTTAATAATGTTTTTCCCTAGCATTCACTCTTGCGTCTTAGTGGCTTTATTGCCTTGTTTAAAAATGATTAAAAATTAACCATAATAATGATATGAAGACGATAAAGAGGATGAAGTTTTAGTCAATCCCTATTCATTTAACAGACTATATCGAGGAATTAATTACTGCTTTGGTGATTTCGATGCCATTATTGGAATATCTAATTGGGAGTGTATGAAACTGACATTATTATTTTTATTATTATATCTTTTTTAAATGTTCTAACTCAATGAAATGAAAACGCCTTTTAAAATTGATGGTGTCACGTCAAAGTAATTGACTTATTTACATTTTAAGATCTGGAAAAACAGGAAACTACCCCGATTTTCCGCCGCCTACAAAGGGTCAAGTAAAGGGTAAACTGCTGCTGTCCTTAGAAAGAAAAATTATTTCATTAATACTTAAAGCACGCAGTTTAAAGCAAATCTATTTTATGAGGAATGCTTGGCATTCAACTTCTATAATTCTAATAATCGTTAGTTTATGTGGTTAGAGGACGCGTTCAATACAAATACTTAGTTTGCTCTGTTATTGTAGTTTTTTTTTCGACTAATTATCTGAATTTGTGGTGAGAATTTGACCTGTGGTAACGGTGGATGTGTTTGTTTCAGTCGTCTGCTATTTTGAGCAGTCATCATTATTATTGCGAAGCATTAAGTAGCATGGGCCAATAGCGGTTTAAACTGGTTTGTCATGATAGTATATGTTGGAGTTGGCCAAGCGTTTAAACAAATCGTCATGGACTGATTGCGAATTTTTGTCACGTGATATAGCTTTATTTGTTTACTTTTAATTATTTATCCACGTTGATTCTCATAAGTTGTTTTTTGCCAATTTTGAATGGAATATTACATTGCTTATTTTATTTTCCGCGTACAGTTTAGCTATACATCGGTTTTATAGCACAAGACCCTCTTCAGAAAGCACGAACTCAGAGATAAGAAGACTTTTCGAGATTAACACTTTGCTGCTGGATAAAAATTTGGAGAGAAAGAAGACTGTTGGGTTTTGCTAGGCTTGCGTAAATCGCAAAGTAAAAATCATTTTAGAATATTTCATTCTTTCTTCGAAGTTAGCGTATCTGTTCTTTTAATAAAAAGAAACATTTAATCTGTTTATTTTTTTTTATATTTTTGGCAAGTATATATATATATATATATATATATATATAGGGTGAGGCAAAAATCGCGCACTATAGGGTTAATTTATTAAAAGTATGATTACACATGAAAATTTTATTTAATTATGTGAGCTGTTCCTTCTTTTTCAAAACACGTTTCAATTCTGTGCTTGTATGATTCATTAACATGTCGGAAAATTTCCTCTGTCATTTTATTGCATTCATATTTATTTCTTTCTTTAAGTTCCTCAATATTTCTTGGTTGCGTTTCATAAACAACTGATTTCAAATGGACCCACAGAAAAAAATCCAACGGTCTGGTGAGCTCGGCGGCCATTCAACAGGACCTCTTTGACCTATGGCGAGTGACTTTTGCCTCAACATGTATATTACTTCAAACGTTATTTTTAGTGAATACCATAGAAAAGAATCGAAATAAAGAAAATGTTCAGTCTTTTCTTGATTACTCAGACCGATAGACGAAAAAATAAATTTTGTTTAAAATAAACGGAGAGTCTACTTAAATACGGATATCCACTAAAAATACTGTTTGAAGTAATAAAAATGTAGGATTAAAAAAATAAAAATATATATATATATATATATATATATATATATAAAAAGAGTGAACATTGAAGTCAACACTCAGAGGCGACAGGCTGCCTCACGCTAGACGCAATCGTCATTTCGTCTAGCATGAAACAGCCTGTCGCCTCTGAGTGTTGACTTCAATGTTCACTCTTATCTTTACATACTCTCTATCTCTGATATTGAGCACTTTATTCCGTAAATATAGCACACCTTAAAACTATATATATCAACTCTGCAATTAACACCAATACAAATGATATTTTCATTGTTCTGAACATGCTTCTGATGGCTGATTACTTTTCCTCTAGCCTTTTCCCTGTTTATTTTTTACTTTTCAATGATAATGTCCTTTAATTTAAGACTTGGATAAAGAAATTCCGTATCTTTTAGATCTAATAAAAAAGCATTAGCAAACCATGCCCCAAGTTTGGAAGGTACATCACCTTTAATAAGTTCCATAGCATATCTAGAGACCGTAAGTTCCGTTAGACAATCTCCCTGGCAGGAAACTGTCATCAGCTGTTTCCTCACTGGAAGACATTGGTGGAAAATATCTGATGTAGAGGCAACATGTGGAGAGTCTTGTTGTTGCTATCTTTCAATCTGTCTCATCTCTCTGCTATAGCTGTACTTTTTAAAAATATTTTTGACAGTATTTTTTTCAATAGTTCCAAATTGGAAACTGCCTTTTGGTCTTATTTTTCTCTCTGAGTTTTTAAATATTCTCTTTCTTCAATAGGAACCTGAAATTTCAAAATGTATGTATATTTTTAAAAACAGATCTAGCATACATGATGAATATGTATATCATAATTATATTATTGCTATATTCCGTGCTAATAGGAATATATACTTGACAAACACGGTGGATAAATAAGTAAAAGGTTTATTGTAGAAACCAGTACAACAAGAAAGGAAGTAACAGCTATGCGCACGGTCGTCGCAAGTCAATACAGTCGTGAGTGCTGCTATTGTCGGTAGTTCACGCGTAAGCTTTACTCACAGATCCCAGCCAGATTTCCGCTGTCTGTTGCCTTAACGGGTACTTATCGGTAGTTACTCATGGGGGTGACAGGTTATTCCATTACATCACCTCGCCTCGAGCTGAAATTTTCAATTGGAGGAAAACTTTCTGAAAAAAGATTTATCACGTAAAATCTTTTAAAAGTAAGAATATTTATTTTATTTACTAGTGAAGGGAAGACTGTCAGAAGTAAATTTATATTTTTCAATTAATTAATTTAAATTTTGAAAATCAGGACATTAACTAGTTCAAATTAAACAAAGAAAAAGAAAAACAAGTAACGAATTAACATTAACTTCTTGTGAGGAGGATTAGTACAAACATTACCCAATTTTAATAAAATTTCAAAAGTAAATTTGAAATAAGAAAAATAAAAAGAAAGAGTATTATTACTTTTCTAAATCGAAATGGAAATAGATTCTTCCATCGAAATAAAGTAACGCAACATTTTAAATAAATGCCAATCACTTTTGAAAATACAAAATTAAGTAGATTAAACAAAATGTTTACTTTCTGTTTCAAATAATTAAGTCTGTTGTATAAAAATACAAAAGATCTAATTAATTTCAGTGACAAACGAACAGTGTTCGAATGGAAATGTAAACATTTGCATTCGAATACTATGACGGAGAGAATACTGTTATATTTAACAGAACAACCCAACCCCACTCCCACCCCAAGTGGGATGTATGCGGCACAATGCCGAGTTTATCAAGGATTCTCCGAGCCCGTAGGCTCGGCCAAAAATATTCCCTTAGGACCCGCATACGCAAATCCTTGACCGGGTTCCTCTCTGCTTAATGCAGAGAGTTCGACAGATGAAAATTTGGCACTGTTCCGACGGCGAGAAAACTGTTATATTTAACGCCCCCCTCTCCCACGTGGGTCGTATGTGGCACAAGGTCGGTTTAGCGTGGGTTCTCCGAGCCCGTAGGCTCGGCCAAAAAATATTCCCTTTAAACCCGTATTAACGGGTTCAGGGCCTGTCAACCTCCCCGGACGAAACTTTGCCTATCGGCAAAGCCTAGTCCGGGTTCCTCTCTGCTCAAGGCAGAGAGTTAGACAGATGAACAGTTTGGAACTGTTCCGACGGTGAGAACACTGTAACGATGAGAACTGAAATAATACGCATCGAAGAAAGTTCCGCGACAAGATTCATAAACAAAATATATCCTCTATTCTGTTCATTTAAAATAAAGACATTTATTTTTTATTAGGTTTTATGTTTTTTTTCTTTTCTTTTTTTTGGGGTGGGGAATTAGCTTAATATTTTTCCACTGAAACATAACTAATCGCTGGCCACAACCAAAGTAAATATAGATTTATTATTTATATACATTGTATTTAATCCCCATTTTGCCTTTATAAAGTGAATATTTTTATATTATTCATAATTGTAATTTATTTTTATTTGATTTATTGAGAACGAGGTAAATGTTGCAGTTGGAAAACATTCAAAATGATATTTACACATTTGTTTTCCATAAGGGAACGGAAGTAGGGAAATGGGATAAAGGTAAGTTAGCAGCATTCCATCGTTCTAGTCGAGTAGCAGGGAACAACGAGACCCGACGTATGAACCCTCCACTCAGTGATTGCACCATCGCGGAACAACGCACCGTAGTGCGCTTTTTGTTGCCAGATGGAGTCAAACTTGTGGAAATCCATCGTCAGATGTTGGCGCAGTATGGAGCGCACACCATGAATCCACGAAAGGTATATGAGCGAGTAGAATGTTTCAAAGCGGGGGAAAAAGAAGAAGCGTAACAGACGAAAGCCGATTTGGTTGCCTATGAATGAATGCCTACGGAAAACACATCCAGAAAGTGGATACCTTGATCATGGAAGACCGACGAATCACATTAGGCCAGTATCCAAACGATTTCCAAACAGTTCTGTCTACTCAAATACATGCACAAGGTATGTCTAATAGAATAGGTTGATTTTGGAACCGTGGTATTGCATTGAATTTGAAAGTTCAAGTTCAAAATTGGAGCGTTAAAATTTAATTCCAGTGATCACTGAAAGATTTAAAGCTGTCAAAAAATTCCGTACCAAAGATGGTCAGATATGTAACGCGAATTTTCTTGTTAAGCATTTAGTGGTATACCCAATGTAATTATTCATGAGGAATTAAGGAATTAATTAAAGAACTGCGTTCCTGATCAAACCAAATATATGAATAATTATATTGGACATGCCTATCAAGAAGACTCACGTTACATCTCTCTGAGTATAGCTCAATTAGGTCTCATTTAAATAGAACAAGAAGACCTACGAAATTCCACCCGAAATTAAATGAAAAAACTTAACAGCAGTACATTGTCAGTTGATTTTATCGAAACTTGTATAAAAGAGGGATTATTGCTCAAATATTCAATAGTCTCACTCAAATATAAAAAAAATTTGAATCTCATTCTCCATATCTTAAAACAACATTTATGCCACTTTAAATAACTTGTCATAAACTGTGAAAACTTTGATAACACACACACACAGACATCTATATCTATATATATATAGTTTTAAGTTATGCTATATTTAGGGGTTAAAATTCTCAGGGATAGAGCGTAGGTAAATATAAAAGTTGACATTGAAGTCAACACCCCGAAGTAACAATCTGTTTCCTGCTTAAACGCAATCTTCGGGTCACGTCTGTTGTTTTGGCCCGACAATTTATATATGCTGGCCAATGGTGCATTATGGGCTGATCGGTCTATCGTCTAACAGCTATTGGATGGGCGGTAACAATTATGTTTCAAATCATTTTAGAAGCTATTGAGTAGAAATAATTATGGATTCGAATACAGTTACTTTTAGCTATTTCATGGTATTGTTTGTTTTTTTACTCATTATCTAGTATTGATTAATTTATTATTTGTTTGATTATTGTTAAATTTCCTTGTGTTTATGCGTGCATTCGTGGTTTAATTTATTTATTATTTACTTAATTTGTTTACTTATTTATTGATTGAAATTTTTTGTTTATTTTAGTTTATTTATTTATATATTTTTTCGTATTCGTTTTTAGTTTTAGATTTTTAAGTAACGTAGTAAAATTTGTTTTCGTGTCTGCATTTTGAGATGAGTTTTGATCGTTTATTTAGTAATTTGTGTTGGTCTAGGAAGGTAATTATAGTTATTTTCTCTTCCAGATAGAGTTTACAGTTTTTGTTTTATTGCTGTATTCTGATGCCGTTTTTCTTATTTTCCATGGTGTAATTTGGTTTTTATTTTTAATTTCCCATACATATTTAGAAAGCATTGTGGTGTTCACTTATTTAATATTTGTAAAGGTTGTTTTGCCCGCGTAGTTTTCGTTTCCAGAGTCCTTTACTTACTCCTATGTATATTTTTTTTTTGTTATCTACTGATTTCACACTCGTTTGGTATAATACATTGTTTTGCAAGTAATTTCTGTTTAAGGGGCATTTGTTCTTTGCTCTGCCGTTACACATGGATTTAATTTGTCCGGTTTGTTTGTTGGTTGTTTTTCTGTTGCGCTTTGTTATTATTTGTATCGTGTTCTCAGTGAAACTGTAGCTGATTTTTATTGCATTTTAATAGCTTGTGAGTGTGCTTAATGTGGGGAGAGTTTGTATATGAGTTTAATAAATATTCGCATGCACTCTATCCCTGATATTGAGTACTTTAACACATAAATATAGGATACCTTAAAACTGTATTATTATCATATACATGGTGGGCTTTCCCGTCGTATTCGACATATAAGGGTCAAGCAGCTCAGTTCCTAGGAACCGACAGTCAGAAACCAGCACATATGATTTGATTATAGGGGTGAAAGCTTTGTGCAGAACCAACTACACTTTTTCAAGGGCCGGATAGAGAGACCTGGTGGACTACGTGAAGCAAGGTCCCCAAACGACACTCCGCAGGTTTTGAATTCTGAGTTGTCCTCCTAGACCAGTTACAATCCAAGGCTATAGAACACAGTCTTTCCAGCCATTTACCCATAGATGGAGGGAGAAGAAGAGGATTAATACCTTTCCCAAGGGTATTAGCACGTAAGTGAATGTAATGGATTCGACTGGAATTCGAACTCAGCTCTCCGGTTCCTTAATCCTTATATATATATATATATATATATATATATATATATATATATATATATATATATATATATATATATATATATATAGGATTAATACAAATAAAATTTGACACTTAGCTAACTGATACTATATTCAGCACCTGTTTGTAATCTTTCTATCCACTCCTTTGGAGATCTGAAGCAATTGACGGCGGATTTTCTCATTTTAGTTATTTTTATACTTAGAAAAGAATACTTGATGTACTACTTATTGGTGTTAGGTTGATTTTTAGTGTATGTAAGTGTGTGCATGTGTATATATTTGTTCGTGTATGTATGTGGTTTGTGTTCGTGTATGTATGTGGTTTGTGTTCGTGTGTGTATGTGCGTATTTTTCGAATCTAGTGCTCACACACACACACACACACACACACACGCATATATATATAGAGAGTACGATGAATGAATTTTTGCCATTTTATAGTTTTAATTTCACTGTCTGTGAGATAAAGAGCACCATGACGCAATTTACTCCACCAGACATTTGGAAACGACATACTGTACTGCTTGGCATTCGTGCCGGAAGCTCCAATACAAACTTTTCGGTGTGTTTGGGTGTCCATCTGAGGGCAGTGAAGTGGATTCGGAAAGTGTTGGATGATATATCCAGTCAACATCACGGTGTTTGGAGTGATCACTACTGATGGATATTTTATGCCTCTATTCAACTTCCCACATGGCCTCAAACTCAACACGGAGAGGCCTTGAAGAGTTACGGCTGCTCTGGGTCAAGATGGCTGCTGCTGGAAAACTATGTCTAGCAACAGGACTCTGCACCATGCCACACAAGCAGGAGAACCCAGTCCGACAATTTCTGCAACCACATTACAACCTTACATCTGGCCACCTAACTCCCCAGACTGCAACTCCCTTGATTATTAAGTGTGGGGCACAGTTGAGCGGGAGGCCAACAAAACTCCTTGTCACACCAAAGATGAAATGAAGGCAAGGATTATGGCAGCATTCACCAACTTAAACAAGGAGACCGTTTAAAAGTGGCAGGAGATTCCGTAGTCATCTTGAGTCCATGGTTAAAGCCAATGTCGAGTTTATTGGATAAATTTATTCTTTAGTATATCAAGATATTTTTGTGTAATTTAACAAAAAATATAACTGTTAAAATGAGATGCCAGTGTTATTTCATTTTTGCGTAATTTAGACGACCATATATCCATCGTACACTGCATATATATATATATATATATATATATATATATATATATATATGATAAAATATAGTTTTAAGGTATGCTATATTTATGGGCTAAAGTACGCAATATCAGGGAGAGAGCTTGTGTAAATATAAAAGTGGATATTGAATTCAACACCCAGAGACGACAGTCTGTTTCACGCTAAACGCAATCATCAGGCCATCATGATTGCGTTTAGCATGTAACAGACTATCACCTCTGGGTGTTCACTTTATTGTCCACTTCATATATATATATATATATATATATATATATATATATATATATATATATATATATATATATATATATATATATATAAGAAAGAACAGTAAGATATATAATCCGGTGTTCTTATAGATATTTTATTTATATATATATATATATAGATACATATATATATATATATATATATATATATATATATATATATATATATATATATATATATATATATGATATCTATCTCGCTCTCTCCCTTATATATATATATATATATATATATATATATATATATGATATTTCTTAATAAATTCAATGGAATTAACTGACACTGATGAGAGGTGTAATTTCGAAACTTGTCGGATATTTTGAATTTTTCTTTCTTTTCTCTCTCTCTCCCTCTCCCTCCCTCCCTCTCTCTCTCTCTCTCTATATATATATATATATATATACACGCGGGCACATATATATATATATGATATGTATATAGCTTTTCTTAAGTGTATATGATTGCTCTATTCTGAAGAGTTTTATTTTAATGGGCATAAAAATAACATTGTTTGATCCTTTACCCCTTAACTGATTGATTCACGCTTTTCAGTGCCATTTTCCAAATGGGCATTTATGCTTGGACGCAGTTCCTTTTAACATTTTTCAAATATTTCAATCCCATTCTGCATATCTTAAAAGAAAAGTTCAATCACTCAAAAAATGTCCTGTCATAATCCACAATGCTATTGTCTCTTCAGAGCACAGCTCTAATGCAGTGCATATCTTGATCTCCATTGACAGTGAATTTCTTATTACCTGACTCAACCGTAATTTTAACATAGCCAAAGCTACCTTCGATCAACAAATAATGGACATTGACGTTATCAAAATCTGGGTGGAGATAGACTGTCACCGTTTTTATTGGTATCGATTCGTTTACAACATTTTTGCCTGAAACAAAATCGATACCGAGGTAAAGCGTTTTCAGCTTGTGATATTATATATATATATCTTCACGGAAGTAATATTTTTCTGCTTCCTATTAAAATCAATCCTTTGATATACAATAACGTAAAATACAATTTGTCCATATTTTACTACATTCGTCTGACAATCCTAATTATTCAATATTTAATCTGACAGTGTACACTTAATAAATTCTAATAGGCAGAGTGTCGGCTGGCCCAAAGCGGGTTGAGCATAGAGTGCAAGCTTGCATAAAAGGATAACGATGGCACCTAACGAAACGGTTATTTGTTGCTAGCGAGTTCGTTACTAACTTGGTACCACAGTGATGGGGGTTTGTTTCAGACAAAACTTAATAAATATCTAATGGTTGAGATAGTTGTATATGTCCCACTGGCGTCAGTGATCAGCGTTGCAGCGAGGGTTTCGAACAATGGTTTCCGATATATACGTCTTTTCGTTTAGAAAATGTATGCGACAAATTCTACATAACTTTGTTTCCTTTCGTTTGTTCATCTGCCCAACTAAGTTAATCTTCTTAATAAATATCTAAAACGCTAACAAATAGTTGTTGTTTTTTTTTAATATTATTCTGGGGATGAGAGACCATAGTGTGGACTTACCTTTATAAACAAATATTTCTTTATTCGTTTCATTTCTTTTTGAAGATCTAAAAAAGAATCTACCGACGGCGTTTATTTTGAAAGAAATTTTATATTTTTAATTTTTCTTTATTTTTTTTTATTTGTTATTTATATGACAGAGTTGCATGATGACTTGGTTAAAAAATATGCTATATCTTTCTTTCTTTTGTTCTTTTCGACAAAAGACTGACAATATCCCAAGGCTTATTCAGACTAGCATCCTTATCTTTCATTTACTTATCACGTTGTTTCAGCCATTATGTCATCTGGATGGGTGTTTTTATCGCGTGTACACAATACTTTTCGATTTGAATATGGCAGCTGAAAAACTGATCATACTGCGTTTATTGACTAAGCATTACTTAGTGCGACACAAAGACACGAACTGATTATAGTCCTTGATGTTTCTTAGTTGTCATCTAATTAAATACTTCATAGGTTCGAGCGTGTCATACTTCGGTTATCTGACGAGAACTGACGCTTAAAGCGTAACTTGATCGTAAATATGCTGCTTTTATAATAATAATAATAATAATAATAATAATAATAATAATAATAATAATAATGATAATAATTTTTTTCTTTACTTTTTTGCAAAAATATTCAGTGAAAAATGTCATGATGTCATTTCTGACTTTAAGTCTCTGGTTGGGACCCGGAAGGAAATCAGTATATATCACCAAATATCGACTTGGTAGTTAATATTCTTCAAGACTATCTTATTAAGCACTGCTCCAAGCGTCTGTAAAATAAACGCCATTTTTGATTCTACAGACATCATTTTTTTCACAAGACAGACATCTCTTTTTTCTTATTCGACAGGCATCTTTTTTATCATTCGACCGATATCTTTCTCGTAATCGGGAATTCGATTATTACTGAGTATCTTACTAAGCATGCTTCAGATATATGTGCGAATATCCCGACACTAGTATGTGTCTGCAAACCATTTCTTTAAAATAATAACTGTATTTATAATTACATCCAGATTTGTGCATGTGGTGTCTGATCGATGTACAATGGTCAGTAAACTGGACGATGATCAGTAGTAGTGCGTCTGATGCTCACTGAGTGCTCCAAAGTCGTGACCTTATGCCAAAACTAAACTAAGCTTAGTAAATACTATGTATGAAGTTCAACAATAAAAAAGTCTATTGTTAATCCAATCATCCAGATTATCGCAGCTGCTTTTGTTTGATTGTGCTATAAGATGTTAATCCAGCTTAAATCTTTCAACACCATCAACTTCCTAGCGTCCCCCAACGATCGCAATAAATTAAAAAATAACAACAAAAGCCATTTGATAATAAGTGGCATATACTTACAGTCGGACATTTATTTAATTTTGGCACACGTCTGCGTGTATGAGCTAACTCATGAGGATCGAACTCACAACACAATTGGGTAAGTCCTAAAAAAATGGGTACTCATATAACGATTGCTTTCAGTCCACGAAGAAAGGAATTCAAATGATGAAAGTACTTTCTTACAAGCATATGCAATCGAAGCAGGTTTCAGTAGCTAAGAAAAATAGGTGGAAAATTATATTTTCTGTTTGAATGAAAAACACCAGGGAAGACGGTTTACCTGAAACCTTGTTTCTGCCTGCCTGAACCATTTAAAAATAAAGCTGTCAGGTAGAATCGCCATTAGCGATTATTGTTGCAATATAGATGACACGAGACGAGTTGTCTTCACCTGACCCCAAACCTGTGCTGACCCCTGCTGCGGATTCACATCAACACTCTCCACTGGCTAAGGACTACTAGCTGACATTGCATGAGTCAATTCATAAAGATCCTATCTCCTTAAATACGTGCAGTCATCCTCTTTGTTTCACAGTCACCTCTACTCAGCGTCTGGGGTTTGGTAACAAACAAAACACATAACATTACAAATACGAAATTGTGAAGCGATAGAAACAGTTAGGATTCATCGGACAATCCCTTAGCATAGAGAGATTACTTAAAAGGAAAACCCACCCTAAGAATCATAAAAATCAGAGGTTATAGCCCAAACGGGACAGTATCGGCATCAGTTCTGTTTCGACTTGAAGACACACTGCAAATCAGTGTGATTTCTTATCTTCAGGATGTCTGCTCGTTTCTTACCATAACCATCTTCTCAGGTCCATTTTTCAACACACACAGAGATAACCTGTCGTTTATACTTCAGCTATGCTGAGCGCACCTTAGTTTCAGTTCAAGCTCATGCCCACCAGGACCACATACGGTTTTTAATTCAGAGTTATCCTTTTTCAATACTATGTTTTCTCATCTACAGTCAGCCCTGATATTTAACCCATATCTAGGGGGAGAATAGATAGATTCATATATTTCCCGACGGTATCTGTGAGGAAGTGAATATAACGTTCGCGACCAGAATTCGAACCCGACCCGCCCATTTCTCGTTCCATTATACCACCTGCACATCCAAGCAGGGGAAAACATAGGAAAGAACATTGAAAAGAAAAATTATCTGTACACCCACGGTATCCACAAAGTCAATAACTGGAGAAAATTATTCGGTCTTCAAAAATAATTTTCCTTTCAAACTTATTCTTCAAAAACATAAAGTACAATTACATTTTATTCAATTTTATATTCACCATTATTTGCAATGACTTGCTGCCATTTATTAGAGAGTTCTTCGTTACCTTTTGAAGAAAATTCCGAATTTGAAGAAAAAAAAAGGGTTTTCGACGAACGCTTGAATTGGTTTTTCATTAGAGAAAGCTTTCCCCCACCAAAGCGTTTTGCAGCGCTTGAAAAAGTTAATAATCAGTTTGGGCTTTTTCAGGCAAATATGGCGGGTGTGTTCGAACTGACCAGTTGAGTTTTAAAAATATTTCCTATGTTATTCTTACCGCACGAAGACCTGCGTTGTCAGGGAGGAGATCAACATTCTTCCTAATGAAGAGCCCAGGGCGTTTTTCGACTAGTCATTTGCGGACACGTTGCTTCTTCTTGACTCATAAATTTGCATTTAATATTCCATTGCGTTTTAAGAGCTCTAACTGAATAATACCCACGATGACCCCCCACGCACATTACCATTCTTCCATGATGTTCAGCCTTTGTCAATATACTGCCTTCGCGTTGAACATAGTCGCATGTTAGTGTAATCCAGATATATTCTTACCCGCCACGTATGATTAGTAGATAGGATGAGGAATTCGTTATTATAATTGGTTCCTGAAAACGAAAATTACTTATGACTCAGGCTAATAGAAGCAGTGTTGTAGCAGACTGTGGGTTTACGTGTTGTTAAATTAGGAACACGTATGTTTATTCCTGCTAGAAGAAGGTCCACTACAAGAAGGTGGCGGACTCAGAGATTGAATCCACCATAATGAAGTGTAAAGAAAATCAACAAGACCGATATATATATATATATATATATATATATATATATATATATATATATCAATAAATATGTGAAAAGTGTGTATATATATATATATATATATATATATATATATATATATATGTAATATATTATATATATTATTATTTATATATTATATGCATGGTACTTATTAAAAAGCGCTCAATATCAGAGATAGAGCTAACATAAAACCAAGAACCTAAAGATATAGACGCCAAATTGAAGATAGATGGAAGAATAAACAAAATAGCTGAACAACATGCTTTCATGACGGCAAAGGACCACAAAACTTCGTAGAAAAACCCACATTCAGACTAATTAACCCGGCGAAGAGTGAGATAGGAAAAATTAGTAAAAAGATACTGGAAACTATCAACACCAGCCTAAGGGAAAAATTAGGTCTCAACCAGTGGAAGAACAACAAAGCTGTCATAGAGTGGTTTAAAACGATAGAAAACAAAAACAAATCCATTTTCATCCAATTCGACATAGTGGATTTCTATCCATCCATCACGGAAAACATATTAAATGAAGCTATACAATTGGCACAACATGTAAAAATCACGGACGGAGATATAAAAATAGTCAAACATTTCTGCAAATCTCTGCTGTTCCACAATAGTGAACCATGGGCAAGAAACAAAACCACGACCTGTTTGATGTAACAGTGGGTAGCTACGATGGATCATTATTATGTGAATTAGTAGGCATACTCATCCTCTCATACCTGGCCAGAATCCTGGAGATAACGGACACGGGATTATACAGAGAAGACGGACATCTTGATTAGAGAACCCAATGGCCCCAAATTAGACAAATTTAGAAAGAAAATAGTGAACACCCTAAAAAACATTGGATTCAAAATAGAGATAAATGCAGACACAACAACAGCAAACTTCCTTGACGTCACTCTTAACCTGAACAACATATACGAACCGTACAAAACAGATATTGACACCCCTACTTATGTACACACATCCTCCAACCACCCACCTTCAATCATCAAACAAATACTCGTATCAATCAGCCGCAGACTATCTGAGGACTCATATAATATGCACATTTTCAATAACAAAAAAAAAAAACACCATACAACGAAGCACTAAAAGCAAGTGGATACACACAACAACTATAATATGCGCCTCCACAGCCAAAACAGAAGAAGAAATATTATCTGGTTTAATCCACCACATAACAAAGCCGTCAAAAAGAACATAGGTAAGACATTCTTAAACTTAATAGAATAGCACTTCACTGAAACAAACCGATTAGCAAAAATATTCAACAAAAATAACGTTAAAATCAGTTACAGCTGCACAAAAAATATGACAACCTACAAAAATGAAACCAAGGATCCAAAATGCAACTGCAGAAATAGAACATGTCCACTCCAGGGATATTGTCAACATACGAATACAATATATAAAGCCAAGGTAAGTGCAAACAACAGCACAATGTACTACATCGGTGCCACTGTGGGTCCATTCAAGAAGAGGAAAAACAACCACAACCTTTCATTCACAATCAGAAAATACTCAAACAGCACTACACTATCCACATACATATGACAGCTAAAAAACAGAAATATCACACCAAGAATAAGCTGGAAAATATTGAAAAAAGTACCTGCCTACAGCAACATTACAAAAAAATGCCTACTTTGCCTACACGAACAGGTAGCAATAATATCCCATACCCCGCAAAAGAATTTACTAAACAAAAGATCAGAGATAATTTCCAAAAGTAGGCATGAGAATGAATACCTATTATCAGAATTTATACCAAACGGATAAAAAGACAACAACAACAACAACCACTCTTTAGTTCAAGCTACCATCACAATAATTACATTTATTATTATCATTCCACCGCCATTACTAATCAATTCTACTACTTTACAATAACTATTAGCTACTAATATTATCATTACCACCAAATATTTAATATCACCAAATAAAAACCAATAAGGATTACGAACTGCAATTTCTACCAGTTACATATACGCAGTCATCAAAAACAAACAAATAACCAGCTTTAAAATAATAACAAATCAGCCTTAAAAAATTAAAAAGAATAGCAGTTTTTACCTATGATAATTTTACACAGACCTCACCACACGTATTTACGTGCGCGCGAGGAAATATTATTCAGCGAAAGAATAGAAAAATGGTCTGATTGTTGACATGTATACATTCACAAGAAATATTCGCTACACATCCCATTTTTGAATTTCAGCAACCAAGTGCGTATGTATGTAGACAACAGCACACATATACATGCATATGTCAAGTCCCATACTGTCCACATATTTAACTTTGTATGAGCCCCGACGGGCTTGCGCGTGTGTATGTGTGTCTGCGTACCTCAATGGGTGTACGGACATGCATCTATGTTTGCGTTAGCATGAATGACATCACGACGACGATTCCCCCCCTTCCATAACACCAATACACGCAATCTACATAAATCCAAAATAAAAAAAGATAATCAGTTTGTCTGACGATCGCAAAAGCGTGAAACCCAGGATCACAAAGTTACATCAATCCAACCAAATATATCAATAAATATATGTATTAAACAACAAAATTTACACTCGACATAGACATTAACATTTGTGTTTGTGTGTGAACGTAAAGAGTTTGTATTTTGTTGAATGTTCGTACGTACGTGTATGTGTGTATAATGTTCATGGCGTCTCCCACAACTGGGAAGGCGCAATCTTCTGCGAGAGCATACATTGTAGATGTGTTCGCTGAAAATGAAGAAATGAAAAAGAGAACGAGGCAAGAAATCACCCAGTATTTATAGTGTAGGGAGAGCGTCCCCTAGTGAACAATTTGGACAATTAAGGAGGAGTTAACTCCGACAGTGTGCTTTATCATGTTATAGGCGAGACAAATGGGCCGGAACGTTTGCTACTGAGTGGTGTGTTGATCAGATATTATAAATAAATTTAAAAAGAAATCTTTTTATTCAAATATTTATAAAAAGTTACAAAATTATCAAAATATCTAAACCAGCAATAATGCAATATTTCTTATTTAGTAATTTATAAATGAATAAAAGTTTTTTATTCATAATTTTATAAAAATATCGATGAACTGTAAAATACTAAAACTTAAATGAACATATATTATCTGTTTCGTTTTTTAAAAAAATAAATATTGTCGAGGGAGTTAAGAATGTATACAACAATAGCGGTGTCAAGGAAATAACCTTCCTTTTAATATATCGTTTTTTGTTTTTTTTCGGGTACGAAGGTTAAACATTTCCAATATTTTCAAGTTTACTTTAGTCAAAAGAAATTAAAGTGCAGAGATTTTGATGATGCTTATAGAAAGAAATGTTATTGTTTTCTATTTCTTTCATAAAGTTCTTTCTAATTTTTAATATTAAAATATCATATTTATTCACAATTATCCTCAAATCATTCAACTGATCATTAAAATATTTGCAAAATCAACTCTGTTTTTTAGTTAATAATCCACATATATACAAGGGGACGATGAAAAATTATCGACCCGACCTACTTTCTCAAATCTGACCAAATGACGAACCATCAGATTTAAAAAAAAAAAGAGTTCTTCTTAGTTGTGCCGAGAACTTTTCAGTAACCACTCGTAAAATTAACATTGTGTATCTATCAATACAAAAAGGGAGTGAAAAATTCTGACGTTCGGTTATTTGATTGGATTTTTAGAAATAGTTTACGCTGAGATTCTTTTAAACTAAATCATACATTGTTTTATGCGTTACCTTTTCCTACGCCATCAGAAGAGTCCACTACAAA
Source organism: Acanthosepion pharaonis (assembly GCA_903632075.3). Lineage (NCBI taxonomy): Eukaryota > Metazoa > Mollusca > Cephalopoda > Sepiida > Sepiidae > Acanthosepion > Acanthosepion pharaonis. The sequence goes on from CAHIKZ030001857.1 coordinate 698,731, forward strand.
GAAATGGACGAATTGCTCATAGACAACATTTAAAGTGACATAGTGAAATAAAAAGTCATTTTATGAAAAACTTGATCACTAACACTCCATAATTTATTTCTACCTTAAATTATTTTTAAGTCGAAATGTTAATTTATAATTCGGCGATAAATAAATAGTAATTTTTGAATTGATTTGTTCTTATAAAATATCAATAACTTCGATTTTGTCGTAATTTATGACAGTACAGTTACACTAGTTGTTATGGGACCTTACCGATAATAACATAATGGACTATTCCATACGTAATACATACTGCGCCCCAAGAGGAAAGAGGGAGTTCAGTCTGAAGTCTGGAGTGAGGTCCGTCAGAACCCCGTCAGGAGTCTGTCAGAGCGAGCGAGTCAGTCAGTCGAGTCAAGATTCGAGTCAGAGGCAGTCCGAAAACAGAGTCGCGTTCAGACATTTGCTACAAGACATTGGAATAGTGATACTGGTCGAGACTACATTGTTCTCCCTACTAAACCTGATTGTTCGTACTAACACTTTCTACTTTTCTGTATATATTCCTGTTTGTAATATATCTGTGTTATTCCATATCCGTGTTTGAGTTCTTCTTTATTGGTTCTACCTTGGACCATCACCGTGGTACAAGGACCTGGACCATAACACCAGTAAAATAAGATTTACCTACAAAAATGTTTTTCAGGTGTATTTTAATCCATTTGTGGGTAATTGAAAGACAGAGGAGACGTCCCGTGATCTATAAGCCCGCATCTACGAACACAAGAGAGACTTGCGTTTGGACAAACGATCTAACTCTCTCGTTTTTCATCGAAACGATACTGGACATAACTTTGATTTCACTAATACCACCCTAATTAAAAAAGAACATAATTCTTTAAGGAGAAAATACATTGAAAACTTAACAATAACATTATTACCAACTATAAACACACGCCTAAAACATTACATTATATCACCAACTTTCTTTGAATCCATTCTTAAAGAATCTAACTTATATATATCTAATACAAAGAATACATGTTTAAAGAGGTTAGTCATAAATTAGAACCATGCGACACCCCGTTGCGCGGGCTGATCGCACAAAGGTGAAAACATCAGAACGCCCACTAGACAGACACACATGCACAATTACGAATATACATTACCATCTGATGCCCACTTAGACATACAAGAATCTTTACAAACTTACATACACAGAATTACGGTTTTAATACAAGTAATACGTGTCTGACCAATGAGAACTAACCCAAACATAATTGAAAATACGAGTGTTTCTGCTTTTTGTCTGTTTTCGCTTTATCTCTGACGAAGCTATAATAAAAGTGAAAAATGTTAGATTGATATACGTTTCCTACTTGTTCTTTATTTTCTGTCGGATTCCGAACCACATTTGATTTACATTTGATCTTTAACTCATAGATATTTTGTCACATTGTTGTAACTGTTAAATTTGATCTTCCTATCCGATGAGATGAATTTACTTATGTTCATCGAAATAAATTTATTCCCGAATATGGATTTTTAAGATTTTTTCCTAATTATTATTATAATTTGGTCTGTATGACACACACACACACACACACACACGCACGCACGCACGCACGCACGCACGCACGCATCATATATTGAGATCTCATATGAACTAAAATAATTGGAATAATTCCTACCAAATACAATTTGGTATTATATATATATATCCTATTTCGGCAGACGAAGATATCGGTCATCTGCCTTATCAATCCCGGTGTGGAGTGAGTGTAGACATGAACTCACCGACAAATGACTGATATCTTCGTCTGCCGAAATAGGTTATTGTTTATTAATTATATTGCTCTGTAATAATTAATACATTGAGCTCTTTTTGTGTATCGGTTTTAATATTTTATATTACTAAGATCCACTTGGATTATATATCAACAGATTTGCTACCTTCATTATATATATATATATGTGTGTGTGTGTGTGTGTGTATGTGTGTGTGTGTGCTTGTGTAAGTAAAGAAAGAGGGAGTGAAAAAATATAACAAACGTTGGTTACAGTTTACAACGAAACGTTAATGATACAGAAATGCCCATCTTTAAATTTAATCTCATTCAGTTTTGTATTACTTCGTGTTTATTGTTATTGTTTTTAATTATCCTAATTGTATCAGCACTAGTTTTGTAAGGAAAGGAGACATGTCCTACGATCCTGTATAATCTGTTGTTAAATCCATCACACACACAAAAATGCTGTACTTTTACGATGGTCACTCATATGGTACTAACAATGCTTAACATGAGGAATGCGGTTGAAATAAATACTATCAATGTTTTAAGGTCTTCAATCGAGATGAAAGGAAAATAGGTGGAAAGGTATATCAACAATGTCACTAAGGCTGTAATTACTGTTAAGGTGGATGCGCTTGCAGTATTCTCATTGACGAGATGGTCGGTTGAATAACAACAGAAGCTTTCTGTCAGAAGATAAGATCGGTATGAATGCCAATAAAAATTGATGACCGAAGAATTTGAGTTTAAGTGCAAAAGAATTAAGCAAGACGAGCAAAAAATAGAAATAGTTTACAAAAATTAAAATACTATGATCCTTTTTTTAAATGCGATTTCGTTTTCCGCGGTTTAAAGAAAGAAAATCCGTCACATAAGAGTATATTGTTAGAATTGTTCTATTTTATTATTAGTTATTTTTGTTAATCTTTTATTGCGCCTAATAAGATCTATGGTAAGAAATTACGATTTTTAAAATCTTTCTCATCATGATTCTATTTGGTCAAAAGGCCTACATATATACAATAAACATTATTAGTCTTATTAACAAAACTATTTTGCTGCTTTTTATCTCTCGAATTTCTTTCATTGGCTTATTATATCTATCTATCTATCTATCTATCTATCTATCTATCTAAATTTATTTATTATCTGTCTATCTACGATAAAAAATATAGTTTCAAGGTGTGTTATTATTAATGGGTTAAAGTGCTCAATATCAGGGATAGAGCGTATGTAAATATAAAAATGGACATTGAGCGCACTCAGGACTTGAAGATTGCGCTTAAGCATGAAACAGACTGTCACCGCTGAGTGTTGATCTCAATTTCCACTTATATATATATATATATATATATATATATATATATATATATATATATATATATATGGAGGTACGGTAGTGGGTAGGATTGAGGATTCGGAGAACCGAGTTCGAATTCCAGTCGAATCCATTACATTCACTTACGTGTTAATACCATCGGGAAAGGTATTAATTCTCTTCTCCCTCTACCTATAGGTAAACAGCAGGACAGACTGAGTTCTATAGCTTTAGGTGGCAACTGGTCTAGGAGAAGGACAACTCTGAATTCAAAACCTGCGGAGGGTCGTTTGGGGACATTGTGGCTCGTAGTGCACCAGGTCTCTGTATACGACCCTTCAAAAATTGTGGTTGGTTCTGCACAAAGCCTTCACCACTATAATCAAATCACATGTGTTGGTGTCTGGGCTGTCGGTTCCTAGGAACTGAGCTGCTTGACCCTCATACATCGAATACGACGTGAGAGTCCACCATATATATATATATATATATATATATATATATATATATGTATATATATATATATATGTGTGTGTGTGTGTGTGTGTGTGTGTGTGTGTGTGTTACAGTGAGGTTCACCCTGTACAAGGTTCGGGAACCAGTTGGGCTAGAGTGTTACAGAGTAAGAGGAACGGTTTATGCTGAAAGTTGAGGAAGATAACGGTTAACCCTAGACATGAATAGGTTAAGATTGTAATGGTTGGGAAAACATCATTTTGAGAGTTGGTTCCACAGAACAGTGGTTCGCAGGACGAAGATTCTTGAGTGGAATTTACTTCTCACCAAAGGAATACAGAGAGAATGACGGTGGTTCGCTACAAAGTGCGTAGCATCGCGGGTCCTAGCTGCGAAAGTTAGAACTGGTGGAACTAAGGAAAGTAATTCGCCCGAGCACTTTCAGTGGAAATAGCGATAGAGCAATGAGAGGCTTGCAATGTTTCTTCTGTGAGAGAGGGGTTGCAGAGTGAAATATAATTTGGCACTCACAAGAACGCGGAGATGCTTGGAAAGTGAAGACTGTGCAGCTCCTGCCCATACATGGCAGCAGTAGTCCATTTTAGGTCTGATCTGGTTCTTGTAAAGGTAGAGGATAGCACGCAGAGTCAGGCATTTGCAGGAGCGGTACAGGGAAGCGACCATTTTTCCTGCATCTTTAGGGATGGATCGTACGTACAAGTTCTACTTGAGGTCTGGATTGAGCTTGAAGCCCAGTCGCTCAAGGCAAAGGACCTTCCTGAGGGAACACACACACACACACACACACACACACACACACACACACACACACACACACACACAAACAAACACACATATGTATATAGTACGAGTATAACATATTTCAAAGAGTTCACTAATATTTGGCAGAGTGGTCTATGAGCAACACTTTCATACAAGGTAGAATTGTCGATCCAAACCCAAATTAGCTTCTCATTTTGACGGGTACTTTTCTAGTATAACATTATGATCGGACTTCATGAAAAAATCACCAACCTTCACATTGATAACCGGTTACTCCCACGCTCGTGCATGGCACTTGAATCCCTGTTTTAAGGGTGGAGTTGATAACGCTCATGCCGCTCTCTACCTTTTTTAGCACAGACCTGAATAATATTAACCGGTATATATATATATATATATATATATATATATATATATATATTTCACACGACTGGAACACAAAATCCTTTCCTGCTTAAGCATCATGAGCTTTATTGTCTTCACGCAATGAACTGAAAATGCTTGAATCTTTTTTTCTTCTGTCGCGACGCATGTTCTGAAAATATCAATTTTAAAATGGTTGACGTCACTAATTCTCGTCTCCAATTCTTAGAAAACAAGTAGCCATGTAAAACATAATACGAAAATTTGCAGAAAATAGAAAATACAGTTAACTACACTTTCAACTAACACAATGCCAATTGTACGACATGATATATTTAGATCGCTCACAAGAAAGAAATATTGTTTTGAACGCTGATGTTTCTCTTAAGTCTTCTTTCTTCCGATTACAATTTTAAAGTAATTTCCCATCCTTATTATTTCAAAAGAAAAAAGTTTTTTTTTTTTTCAACAATGACGTAAAGTTTTTTTCAACAATTGGCGATTTAAAATTTGCAACTAAAATATAACAAATGCGCACATATATGCCCATATACACTTATCTGCCGTGGACACTTCGAAGCTGTGTAATGGTTAGCAAACTTGTCTCGCTAGAACAATTATGACTGAGTAGTGAGTTCGATCCTCACTGGATGCCCCTACTTTCGGCCTTGTGCCACATCTAAGCTACGCTTGGAAAATCACTCTGCACTTATCTGCAGTAGACTCGTTCCATAAGCCACCGCGGATAGTGAAATTCACAAATACCAGATCAACTAAGTATATTGGAAATATTTCGTTCTTAAATAGACACCAAGCATATATATATATATATATATATATATATATATATATATATATATATATATATATATATAAACGTAATTAAAATTATGCAAAAATCGTGTGATTTTTCTTTTTTTGTTAAGAAAAAAACAGACCGAAAAACGAAAACAAAAAAATACAATCAAATTTTTGATAATTACAACCTAGTTTTAAATTGTTATGAAGCTAATATTTACTTTAATCGATAATATATTTTATCATACACTGTAAGCCCGTTAAGTGACAGGGCGGGCGCAACTCCCTCACAAAGAAATAGTTACAGTTATATAGGAAACTAACTGTAAAAAAAGGAAATGAAACCGAAGAAAACATTCCCACAGTCAAATTATTACTTACATTATTTACATTATTCGAAATGTTATCCTCATCTTCATTGCCATTATGGCATATTCACAACGTTTCGGCAGTTGTACGCCCCGGCCTTCTTCAGAACACATGGCTCAGTGGATAAAGGCGTTGGTTAGATCCAATGACTAGACCCAAAGAGTTGTGAGTTCAGTACCTGGCTACAGCATTGGTGAACCAAAAGACTTTGAGAGTTGAGTTAAAGGGAAATAGCTGAGACATCCGGAAGAGTCATGGCACGTGGAACTAGAACAATCTACCCCAGTGATGAAATAAAGGGTTAGGCTCGAAATTTCAATCACCTGAAGAAGGCCGGAGCGTACAACGGCCGAAACGTTGTGAATATGGCAGTGAAGATGAGGATAACAGTCCGAATAATGTAAATAATGTAAGTAATCATAATACCTCATCTCAGAAATATAGGCAGATAGTCAAGTTATTGTTTATTTATTTTTTAATCTGAGCTTTTCCTGTCAGAATCTGATAAGAGAATTTGATAACCTTAAGAAGATTTACGTTAAAAGGTTTTCGGGTGTAACTTTCTTCTTATGTTTGGTATACGGAGGAAATGAGGATAATTCGACTCCGTAGGAAGTAGCATGGCGTGTCTGAAACTGTCTGGAACTGGTGGAACTCAGAAAAACACAGCTAATCTGGACATTTGTCATGGAAATAGCGACAGAGTAACCATAATTCTGCGACAAAAAAAAAAAAACGGTTGCAGAGTGGAGAATAAGTCTCCTTCCCAAAGAGCGTGTTAAGTCTATCAAGGTTGAAAGTAGGGATTAAGTAACTCCAGTCAAGATATGTCAGCAATTCTCCATTTTTGATCTTGTCCGACACTTGTAAAGAAAAAGCGTAGCATTTTCAAGTTATCTTTAGCAATGGATAGTGTATACGTTTCAGTTAAGGTCTTGCATAAACTTGAGACCCGGTAGGCGTTCAAAGCATTGTGTCTCATTGAGTGAGCAATCTTTAATCATGACTGCAGTTGTTTAATATCGTTCTTTTAACTTTCCATGATTTTCATTACATGGGTCGTCATTCTCCATGAAAATAGTGTATTTATTTTGTTAAAGTAACATTCAGGAATATCGAAAATTATCCTTACAATCTGAAGGATAGTTACTTATGATTTTATTTAGTATCTGTACAATAGACATCTATATTTTCCAAACTCATATTCTCCACAAATTCCCCAAACACCGAACAAACTGTGATTCAAATTGCTCGTCAAATTATAGCTAAAAATCGGTCAGGTTTGATAGTGGGTTACAGGGGGGGGGTTGTAATCCTGGGTATGACGATAAACTATATCCGGCAGCAAGGCTTCTGATCGGGAGATTGGAGATTTTGAGGAACGTGGAACCACCTCCTTATTTCATTTGTTCCCAGGTCTTCTCTGACCCGGGGTGGTAACACCTGTTAGGGTCCCAGGTATGGGGGGATAGTGAACACACAAACAAAAACATAACTATAAAAGTATAAAAATACATTTTTATAGTAAAAATACATTTTATAGTAAAAAATACCAGCAATATCTATCTATCTATCTATCTATCTATCTATCTATCTATATATATATATATATATATATATATATATATATATATATAAAATTACCAACAATATTATTCATAGCAGAATTACCAACAATACAATTTGTCTGTAGTTGAAATAATGCAATTGCGTTCAAAATATTTAGATGTCGACATTAAATAACCCATAGACGTGTTGATATGTCGCTAAACAAAATCAACCAACAGGTTGTTCAAGCAGAATTCTTCACACACATTATCGTCAGCTGTTCAGAAATAAATCACTATAAGGTTCACCTGGAGCCAAAAATAAAAATGCGCAAAAAAACACCAAATCCATTATTTCAGTTGGCCGCTGCTTTCTTTACTGAATGGTAACTAGTTTAAAAAGTGGCTTTCTTTCTGGCTGCTCTATCATGATCTCATATTGTGAAGATACACCCCCTTCTGTTCGTGCATTGATTTGAACACATTCTACGCATAATGTAGTATCTGTTTTAATTCCTCTGCCGATGTATCTATGTGCCTCTATCTATGGGTTAAATGGCAGAGAAGACTGAGCTCTTTTGCTTTGAGGTGACAATCAGTCTAATAGAAGGATTCAAACTCTAATTTCAAAATCAGCCTGAATAGGGTTCGTCTCCGTCTGGCTAGCCTGCCCTCGACACACCACCGATGCTATGGCTGCAGTAAACGTGCTGCCTTTACAACCCTCAGTACTAAGAACTTCGACAAAGTCTGCTGAAAGACTATTGTAGACAAAGTTTACCTTGGTTAAGTTGATAAGTGTTACCTGCTGAAGTCCTTGAATGACTTTTTATTACAAAAGCCGACATGTTTTACTGAGAGTATCTAGTAAAGACTTTACTTACCTTTTTGTATTTTGATTTCAAAATAATGATATTTTCTCCAGCTTGGTCCTAAATTTGATCTTAAAAATGTCTTTTTGTAACAGTAGCTAATCTATAATGCTACTTGTACGCAATGGGGTACGGAAAGTGAAAACGTGAGAAAAGACAGGATACAATGGCGACTGAGGAAAGGATAAAAGATGAACGGGATTCAAGAGCAGATTGACGTTGCACTTAAATTTTTGAAGATTGTATTTTTCAGGGAAGCAAGTAAACGGAAGGGAGTTCCACACTGTTGGGACTGTCTGTGAACATGGAATCTCACCCCAAAAAGAAAAACGTTTTTTCGTTTGGTTCCGTAGCTTCTAAGTCAGGTCATGGTGGTTTTCTAAGCGTAGCTTAGATGTAGCACAAGGTCGAAAGTATGGGGTACCCAGTGAAGATCGAACTCGCTACTCAGTCGTAATTGATCTAGCGAGACAAGTTTGCTCACCATTACATCACGTTGAAGTGCACCTCAGGCAAGTCATGATAATGAAACATTTTTATACTCGCCATCCATTTTCAAAGGCGCATCCACATGAGAAATTCGGTTTAAATTTGGTTAAAGGAACGCCCGAGGAAGTCTGCTATACGACACCATAAGCCAGATTAAGGAGATTATTGTTTTGTCAGTAAAAAGAAGAAACCAACTTGCGAAATGCAAACTGGAGATACCAAAATGAAACAAGTACAAACATTTAAATATCTCGGTAGTGTTTTAACAAGGGACAGAAAAATGTGACACCGAAATCCATTGGAATAGCGAAAGATGCTTTCGAAAATCTAAGGAAAATATTAAGAAACATGACATTTTCATTAGAAAGAGGGGCACCTCGACGTTGTGTTATGGTTAGCAAGTTTGCTCCGCTAAATAAATTACAACTGAGTAGTTTAGTTCAATCCTCACTGGGTGCCTCATTCTTTTGGCCTTGTGCCACATCTAAGCTGCGCTTAGAAAATCAGTATTTTCTCTAGAAACAGAAAAAAAACGTACTGAAATGCTATGTAATATCAATCCTCTTGTATGGCAATGAATGCTGGACAGTTGAAGAAGAGACTTGGGGGCAACATAAATGTATTTATACAGAAGGATGATGAGAATACCTTGGACTGAACATGTGAACAACGACGACGTTTTCAGAAGAATGGAAACGAAAAGAACGATTTCGAATCTGAAATTTCGAGGGCACATAATACGGGCAAGTTTTCACGAACGTGAGTGAGTTGTTTTCTCATTTGTTGGTTAAAGATATCGATGTATTTCCTAGCAAAGTGACTGCCGAAAGTGTCATCATACTTTGTAAGAGATAACAAGAGGTGAAATCTATGCTGTGGAAGTGCACGAACAGACGTGAGATGACTATATTAATTTTATTGTGGGCTATTAAAACAGCCATACTTTATAGAAGTGAGAGGAAAATGAAATTGAGAAAAGAATCATTATCGTGAGAGGTAAAAAAACAAAAAATCAGCTGACCGGTTTTCGTTCCTCTCTCTTCAGAGCTCGATCAAGGAAATTAACTAACTGTACAACCCGCTTAAAAGGTGGATAAATAAGTACCTGAATCTATTACGCTGCACTGTTACAAGAGCCGTATCAAATCAAAAGTGGAGCACAGCTGCTATATGTGGGCTGGAGCTGCACCGTCTTCACTTTCCAGCCTTCAAAAGCGCTTACGCGGCCACGTGGGTGATGAATTATTTTCCAATGTATAACCCCTTTCCCACAGACGAAAGATAGCAAGCCTTTTGCTGCTCTATATCGTTATTCCCAGTGAGGACAAGCTACATTCATTTCAGACTTTCACAGCCCTAACTTTCAACGTCACGTACATTGATACGAATCATCTCCACCCACCCGTATTCTATTAGTAAAAAAGAAAGTTCCGTTCAGACAGCTTCTTCCCATGGAACCGACTTCTGAGAAGATGCTTCCACGATCGCTATAATCTGAACCTTTTCAAATCTAGGGTTAATCCTTCTTTTTCATGCATATCCGCATAATTTGCACTTCATACCCCTCCACTTACGTTCATACAATCTCATTCACGTAACCCCTATTTGGAGTGGCTGTTAGGCTTTATATTAAATGAACATTTAGTAAAGAAATGTAAATATTTTATCCTCATTTAGAATGTTTCTCTCCTTATTAACAAAATTGGGATCTGAAAAGGGAGGAACGAAAACCGGTCAGCTGTTTGTTTTTCTTTTCTTTTTCGAATTACCTTTCATAAGGATTTTACCATGTTTTTCTTTTCATATCATGAAGCGGTAAGCGTGCAGAAGTGGGAAGAGGGTGCGACGGCCCCGGGCATCCATATCGGGAGGGCATCCAATCAAAGAATGAAATAAAAATTTACTTTATATTTAATTTGAATAAAGTGTTTATTTCATGTTTCATCTGTTTTTACATATTTAAAATGTCTTCCTTTCTCAGTACTAGGCCCTATAGACACTCTACATGAATCTTTTTTTTTTTAATTTTTTCATGCCAAGCAAGACGGGAATGACACTAGTACGTACCTACGTACTAGTGGCTATGGAGAGTGAAAGTGAGAGAAATGACTAAGCATATGGAGAATTGAGGAATGGATAAAAGATGAACGGGATTCAAGAAGATAGAAGATAGACGGTGCATTTAATTTTTTGAAAATTGTAGTTGTCAGGGAAGCAAGTAATCGGAAGGGAGCTCCGCAGGCGGGAAGTGAAGAAAAGAAACTGTTGGAGTAGAAGTGGTGGTTATATTTAACTATTTCAACAGTAAACGGGTGAATGCTAGATGCCGATCTAGTAGCACGCTTAAATTCACGTAGTCGGGGCGCCAGCGGGAAAAAAAAGCTTGTCAGCGTAGTTGCCTTGAATATATTTGTAGAAAAGACAGAGAGAAGCCATTTAGTGGCATGCAATGAAGGAATTGGCTCCAGGAATCACCAAACATTACCAAACTTCTGCACGTCTCTTTCATGAAGTCTGTTTTAATAACAATAATAAAAATTTGGACTGCAAAGAAAATCTTTAAATATTAATTTTCACAGACTTTCCAAATGTGTGACTTGACCTGATTATCTCTGAACTTCAAGCAAGAAGATTCCCCAAATCTAGCTGTGTACTGGCGCGAACACCCGGAAAACAATCTAACATTTTTTTTTAACTCGCCTACTGAACGATTAAACGTGTTTACCAAATGAGCCTCGTTTCCTATTGCGTATGATCATATCATACAGAATTCCCTACACAGAACACACACGCATTTTTCATGCACGTAAGTCCACACGTGCCTGTTGCAATTTTAATTTTCTAAACCGCCCTGTGTAAACGCGGCGTGAAATCTCAATAGTTTTATGTTATTCATCTTGAACTTTGTAAACATGAGTGGAATGTCCAAACTAGCGTGTCTTCTGCTAAATGCAGTATAATAAAAATCGTAATGTAAGAAACACATTTGGGGAACGGTGGGTACCATGTCTGCTTGAGGTTGGGTACGTCAGCTCATCTAATGGAAATGAAGGACGAGGACTCTCTGGGGGACATGTAGAGAGCGATGCAACCCGGCCCGCCTCTGAATGTTCCGTACAAATAAACAAGATGGCCTGGGGCGGGTAGTTGAAGTCAGTTAAAAAAAAGTTGTCATTTTCTTTTTCTCCAAATATTTCACACTATACTGTTGATGGGAACTGAGAATGAGAATAAAGTAGGAGGAGCAGTAGTAGGAAGTGTAGTATGAAGACGAGAAGGAGATAGAAGTAGGAGGAAAAAAGAGAATATATTGAAGTAGTAGTAAGAGGAGGAAGCTGCAGGGAAAAGTAACAGCGACGAGGAGGACGGACAAGTGAAGGAGGTTTAGTATGAGGATGAGAAGGAGGATAGAAGTAGGAGGACAAAGAGATTATATTGAAGTAGTAGTAAGAGGTGGAAGCTGAAGAGAGTAATAAAAACTACGGGAAGAGTAGAAAAGAGAAGGAGATGCAGTATAAAGATGAGAAGGAAGATAGAAGTAGGAAGAAAAAGAGAATATATTGAAGTAATAGTAAGAGGAGGAAGTTGAAGGGAGAAGCGACGAGGAGGATGGACAAGTGAAGGAGGTTTAGTATGAGGATGAGAAGGAGGAGGAGAAAGAGATTATATTGAAGTAGTAGTAAGAGGCGGAAGATGAAGAGAGGAATAAAAACGACGAGGAGAGTAGAAAAGAGAAGGAGATGCAGTATGAAGATGAGAAGGAGGTTAGCAGGAGAAGAAAGAGAATATATTGAATTAGTAGTAAGAGGAAGAAGGTAAAGAAGGGAATAACAGCGACGGGGAGAGTAGAAAAGAGGAGGAGGTGTAATATGAAGACGAGAAGGAAAATAGTAGTATTCTATTAGTAAAGAGGAAGGTCTACTCAGTCATTTTTTTGCCTCAGAACTGTTACTTCGTAGAAGAGACTCCCGAGAGGATGCTTCTCTGACTCCTGCGATCTTAATCTCTCTACTTTTAAGTGTCAATCATTATCTATCTTATATATCCTCATAATATGCACTTCTTACTTCTCTCCTTTACTCCCTTACAAAAACCTAATTCACTAACCCCCCCCCCCCTACTACGAGTGTCTCTTGGGATTTTTTATTAGGTGAAAATAGTATTGGAAAATCGCTTATTACATGCTTGTCTCATCTTTAGTTCCACACGTTTTACACTAGATTTTCTATCTTGTTTTTTATATAATCGATTCTTGTGACATTGTTTTCGATTGCCGTTAAGACTGACTTCAGTAATACACGCTTAGGCGATCATGTATCTTTGATACATGACACACGGGGCAGATTTTTTCCCGCAGTAGGTTGCCATTTTTTTCTGCGGTAGACCAGTTGCCACCAAAGGCTATAGGACATACATTTTCTTGGTTTCTTTTTATTCTGGCTTGCTATTTAGCTGGGGGGGGGAGAGGAGGATTCATACCTTTTCCAAGGGTATTAGCAAGTAAGTGAAAGTAATGGATTCGACTGGAATTCGAACTCGGCTCTCCGATTCCTCAATCCGAGCCGCTATCCATTATTCCACCTTCTTACTTTCTCTTTAAGTTTCTCCTGTATCCATGTTTATTTATCTTCAATTCCCTATATTTACCCTGTAACGGCGATTTTACCGTTAACAAAAAAGTAGAAATGACAAAATAACAAATGAAGTTGAGACATGCTTGAGATATGTAATAGAGTTTTTATTTCTCGTCATTTAGAAGGTTCGATCGTTTGTTTGTCCCAGTGTATTGTCGGCCAGTTGTGGGAGACTGAGAGTTCGTTCGGGGTATAACACAAGATAGTAGTCGAGGTAGACACACGGAGTAAGTCAGCACGCATATGTAGCCGAGTGAGATAAACTCGTGGGAGAGCTGAAGAATTATCGCATTGCAGTAGTCAGGAATTCGTCTCTATTGTTGTAGCTGGTTTAATCGCTGGCTGTTGATGATAATGCCTTGGTGTCGCTATAATGGTCTTAGTTTGCTTGCCGTGGTGGTTCGTCGCTAATGCCAGCCTGCCCAGATCTATCCCTGTGGATGAAATCAGCGTTGGCTTTAGAGTCAGTCATGTGATTTAGAAACGTCTGCTGCAAAAACCGCGTGAGCCTTTTTTAATTGGTCAGAAAAGGTAATTTATGACCCTGAGATTTTGGACGGTATTCCGGAAGTAGGTGCACAGAGCCAGACGAAATTATGGTCTTTTTTTTTTGTTATATAAGCTGTGGATATCAACGTGAGCACTTCCGTTTGAGTTAAAGTATTAGAGTTCTGATAGGGCATTACAATCTTCTGAACTCTCCGGTAAATTGATTTTATTCCCATTTTAGTTATTGTTGTTACATTTTCTTGGTTTCTTTTTATTCTTCTGTTCGTTTTAATGCAGTTTATTGATATTGTAAGTAGTCTATCTCTTTTCTGTCTCGTGTGCTTTTCTTCAAATTTCTCGATTGCGGATTTGATGTAATCCTCGACGATAAGTAGTCCTTAAAAGATAGTTAAGAGGAAATGATAAATCATTTCCTTTTAACATATATCCTATCAACAACGTCACTCGTAGAGTTCTCATATTATAATTATTTAGTTAATATCTCCTTCAAAATTTCTTGACTCAGAACACTTGGATTGTTGTAGAGTAGAACCCAGCTTACTTCCTGCTCATCCCTACAACTGTGACAGTGGACTGCTCCTACTTATAAATAGAACAAGTAGACATATTAGAAGAGGATTTTTAGTAATATTTGATTTACTCAAATTATTCCGTTGTATGTATGTGTATTTAATAAACCTCTTGTTTGTTTTTCTTACCTAGTCTTTTGTTCCTTCGATACTCTCTTAAATTATGGCTTTCCTAATTCTCAATTATTTTGAATAAAGACAACATTACAATGTGGATGATGACTTGAAATCAGTCCTTATGCCTTACAAAAGAAGCAGCGTCCTTGTACGCATGCGTGCTCATATGCAGAAAGAGGAAACAGTTGTAAGTTAACGTTTATTAAATGGTCGAGGTTTTCATTGACTAAATGCAGTACACCCTCACCACACCTATATTCATGACTCATGAAAACAACGATTCATTTTATATTTGTTTTGATCAGCTGTAAACAAATATTTCGATCAACAATAACATTTAAGCAGATGGTCGTTTACCACTTGCTTCGATTCAGAGGTTTTGTCGGTAAGAGAGGGAGAAAAAATTCCCGGATGTGGCATTCCCACAGCTGTAACCTTTATGTTTATGTCTATATGGATAAAAATACTGCGAAATGTTTACCTTCTTAATTTAGTGTTGTACTTTCATCGGTCATGAAAGATCATTAAACGGAATAAAGATCGCCATTGCTGCGACTTAAAATTACACCTGCTATAGTTGGTATATCCATGTATTCTTAGATGAATCTCTATGTAGAAAGCAGGATCGTCAAGTAGATATTTACAAAGCTTTGCTTAGTCTGGACGAGATCACTAGTGAAGCACCAATAAAGGACGAACCTGCAACAGGAGAAAAATGATCTGCGAAATTTGTTTAGAAAACATCTTTCTGCGACTGGTGTATAATAAATAGTAGATCATTGCAAAAGTTTGTATCTGATTAGAAAATTAAAAACAAAATTTTACAAACTCACAAAAAACATTTATTAGTTAAATACATAGTCCCTATTGCTTTTAACAACTGTCTTTTTTTTTAATCGAGTTCACCCCAAGCAAGGCGGTAAAGCCACTAAGGCACGAGAGGTTACTGGGTGTTGAAGAATTAGAAAACAGAAACATTACTGTTGTGGCTTGTTAGAGTCCAGGAAAAAAGACACGGAAAGAAGAAGGTACGTTGAGCAAGTGTATTGAAATAACAGAACATATATACAAAATAAGAGTGTTATTAGTCAGCAGATAGATATTGTCCGTCCGAACTGTCAGGTTACACTGCGTTCCGACTACCTATATTTAACAGTCCCCCCCCCCACGAGGAATGTATGTGGCACAAGGCTGAGTTATTTCCTTTGAACCCGCATAAGCGTGTTCGGGATCTGTGTACCTCCCTGGATGAAACTTTGCCCTTCGGCAAACCTTCATCCGGGTTCCTATCTGCCAAAGCAGTGTGTGTCCACTGCCTCCCTAGGAAGTCTCGCAGGTTAGTATATATAAAGGAGGAAGAGTTCATTTTAATGTAGATAGGTCACCATAACAATTACTAAGGACAAAAGAAGAGTAATCAGTAAGCATATTCATTTGGGTAATAAGAACTAGACGATATACATAGACATGGGTAGTAAAACGGGAATTGTCTACCCCTGTAGATTAATTAAAGGGTTCAGTTCAGAATTTCCTGTAGGTTATCCAGATCTATATATACCTGAGGAAGGCCGAAACGTTGTGATGACAACAACAAAGATGAGGACAATAGTCTGAATATAAATAGTGTAAACCAGAAGCTATTGTTAGCAATTTTATTGAGTATTCCATTAACGTATAATGTATGTTCTGTTCTGGCAACAACAACAAAAAAAAACATTTTTATTCGGGGATTCTTTCATCGGTCCCATTTTGTGCACTCAGGTTTTTCATGCTGTAAAATATAATTACCAGAATATGAGGCACGATAAATAGATTCCGTATCATGGAACAAGAGAGTCGTGTTTGAAATTGCTCTATTTATCTGATAAATGTCTAAATGCCCTTCGCATGGCAATGAAAATTAGAATACATAAACAATGAACTATGAAAGATACGCTATGCTAGACTTTATTATGAAAGTCAATGTTTTCATAATAAAATTGGTATTGACCAACAAATGTTGGTAATATTTTCGGGATATATTTATACTTATATGAACAATATATCGTGTGAGTTTTAGTTTATAATATGTTTGGAGACGAATCACCTTCATTTCCTCCGTATTCCAATAGTAAGGAAGAAGTTCACTAAGTCAGCTTTTTTCTAAGAACTGTAACTTCTTTGTAACAAACTTTTGCGTGGATTCTTCCCTGAACACTACAATCTTCACCTCTTCAAGTCAATGTTCAATCGTTATCTATCTTCGTTATCCTCATAATCTTTATCACCTCCTCTTACATTTATATCACAGATTTCATTCAGTAACTTTTTAACGTGAGGACCACTTGAGCCTTGTATTTGGATGAACTTTAGTAAAAAAAAAAAAAAGTATCCTTTTATCAGTATTTTTAATAAAATACTGATAATTTGTTTTGGGATTGTCAAGCTTTATTATGTAAACAAAATACAGGGGGGTAAATTAATTTTTATTTATGAATAAATCTAAAAGATATAGACCAAAGAAATATATTTAATTAACACAATATCGTACATCTGAAAATAAATCATTTTCTTATATTGCAGGTTAATATGGGCTTAACATTCTCGGCCTACGGCCATTTCACGTTGAAACATCAGTTTTCGTACGGTGTTCAGCAACGTTGAGCCTGGTCAGTACCTAGATGGGTGAGCACATGGGAATACCAGTGCCTGTAAGATTGCGGATGATGTAATGGATAACGGATCGGAATTGAAAGTCAGAGAGCTGAGTTCGAATTCCAGTCAGGTTCGTTACATTCATTTACGCGCAAATACCCCTTGGAAAGGTACGGATCCACCTCAATTCTCCCAGTTATGGGTTAATTAGCAAAACTTTTATAAAAAATTCTTACAATCTAAAAATATTTTCTTGCAAAAGGTTGATGAATCGTAAAAAAATAAATCAATCACACAGTCAAACCCTGATATTCTATAAACTACACCTGTCTTTATTTTGTTAGTTTTATTAAAATTTTTACTTCTTTTTATTGCTTCCCGGATATCTTCGCTTGAATCTTCTTTTGTATTCTCACGTTCAATTGTTTTTAATGATAGACCAGAGATTTTCTATTGGGTTAATATCTAAAAAAAAGATTGGGAACCATTCATTTAATTTGGTGTCTTTTATGATAATAGTTGGATTTTTCAAAATCGCAGGGCAAATTGTTTTGCATGAATATAATTTTTTGACTTAAAACTTCCAGATTGTGACCTACACGACTAAAAAAAAAACGTTTTTAAGAACTTACAATAATTTTCTGTATTTATCTTAATACGCAGGGACAGCCTGTAGCCGATTGGGGCAATTGTTTATAACTGGGTCCCACGTTTTAGGTGACCCCATACTAGATTATTTCCTATGATTCTACAGAGATTGGTTGGAAACGGGGCCCGCCAAAAAACTATTTTCAGTTGGGTCTCGCAGCTCCATGTTGATACGACCATCAATTTTGTATTGATTGACTTTTTCTAGAAGAAACCAAGCCCAGGAATCATATCCATCCAATGTAACTCTACATTCATCATTAAAATTATTATTGAGAAATCAGTCTTCATTTATTTCTTTGCCTAAGATATACGTTTCTCTTTGTGATATTTTAAGTAAATATAGTCGTTTACTTGCTTTCATGCATTCAGCAAATGTTCTTAATATTCTGCATCTTTTTTCGCTGTTTATAGCTTCTTCAAATATTTTCTTGCTGGTCAGTCTAATTTTCTTTGTTATTATCCCTTCAACTTTTCATAAACTTCTTTTCGTGGTTTCTTTAAAGCTAGATTTCATCTCGTATTTTGCCAATGTTTTCTGTTTCATTTTTAATTGTTCCTGATCTCTGTTCAACTATTAAGTCGACATCTTATTAACTTTAAAGAACATTATCTCTTTTTTGAGGTTTTATCTTTCTTACAAGCCATAGCACGTTTTATGTATTTGAAATTAAAAGATATCAGTAACTATATTATATATATATATATATATATATATATATATATATATATATATATATTATTTACAATATGATGAACAATCCACGAATTGTATAATAAAACATCACAACAGCAGATAAGTTATTGCACATATTTAATACATTTCTAATAAAAACAGATATCATAATCAGAAATTAAAGATTTTTTTCATTATTTCATTCCAAAGAAAGCCACTAAGATGTAAGGGGTTACTGAGTGTGAAAGAATATAAGAAAAAGTAAAACATTATTAAGATGAATCAATAATAGAACAGGAATTAAGAAAACAGATGATAATATTTGACATTGCATTTAAATTTTTGTAAGATCAGGATTAACAGAAAAGCAAAAGACCGGAAGACAGTTCCATAAGCGAGAAGTGCAATAAAAGAAACTGTTAGCATAGAACTTACGCTTACATATAGATATTTCAACTGTAAAGTAATGAGACCTAACTGCCACTCTAGTACTGCACTTAAATTCGTAACGTCTAGGTACCAAAGAGAAAAGCTGACCAGAACAATTATACTGAAAATATTTATAGAAAAGGCGCAAAGAAGCTAAGTTAAGGCGGTTGGAAAGTGAGCAAAGTCGAGATACCAGGTCAAGGCAGATAACATTTAAATACATAGCAGAAATACCAGACTAAATGTGAAAGCAATATTCAATGCATGGACGTGTTGTAGACTTATAAATGTGTAAGATAGATTTTGGAGAGAAAAAACTGTCTAGTACGACACAGTGAACCAACTCTCCTACCAGCACACCTAGCAATTGATTTAATTTTTATGTTTAATTCAATTTGTATATTTAACATCTAAATATAAGCATATCCTGAAACTTTTACCAAGATTGGTTGGTTTATACCAAATCATTGACTTACCTAATAAAATCTGATATAATGTAATTTATAATGATTTTTAAGATAAAATTGATATAAAATAGGAAGTTTGTATTAACAGAATATTTCTTAGTTTTTTGTTTGGCTGGAGATCTAGCCTTATATGAAAAACAGACAGCTACAAGTATGTTTATGATGACACATGACAAATAAGCAAATAAAAGACGATAGTTAAGTCTGTTTGAATAGAGGGAAAGTTGGGAAGCTTTCTGACAGAACGGCTTTATATGTTCGCGCGCGCCGGCGTGTGTGTGTGTGTGTATGTGTGTGTGTGTGTGTGTGTTAGTGCGATTTAAGGAAATCATCATAAAATAAAAATAGAGAACTTTTTAAAAAATTATATCGGCTTAATACTGACTGCGAATGGATTTACAGATACTACGCCTAGGATATTATACTTCCAGAAAGTTACATTTCGCCATTTGAATGAAATTTCGGCATTTGCTTGATTTTGACGTCCCCGGCATGTAACTCGCACATGGACTGTCCCTTTTGCTGACAAAAATACGTTCTAACTTTTTTTTATAATTAATGATTATTCTTGCTTTTATCAATTACTAGCAGTAGAACCAGGCGTTGCCCGGGGATGTAACAGTAAGAGATAGATCAAGTATCGACTATCATAAAGACTGAAAAATAAAATTGACAAAGATTATTGTTTAAGGTTGACGGACACGCATGTCTTAATTAGTTTTTTTTGTTTTCGTTTTTTTTACGAATTGGTCAAACCCAAACTCAAACAAAACATTGTTTTCAATCGTTATGAGTCTACCGATTGAATAGAATTTTATTATAAACAATTGTCTTGTAAATGGAATTTTTAAAGCATTCTGAATGTAAAAATAAAGAAAAAAGTGTGCAAGACAATAAGAAACACTACCTGCCAAAAAAAAAAGTGAAGTTTTGTTGAAATCGGTTGAAAAATGTAGGAAATCTGATCCCATATATAAATGAACACACACACACACAAACAACCTGGGTTTTATAATAAGTATAACTCGATATGAGTTGTCCCCCTTTCATTCTCGCGATGACTGTTAATCGTGTTTTCAAATTGATTTCGTGCAAAAACAATTGTGTTTTTCCAATTTTTGGCGCTGTCAGAACCACCGCAAGGTAATTTTACGTAGTCCTGTGAAGTTTTGTTGAAATCGGTTGAAAAATGTAGGAAATCCGATCCAATATATAAACGTACACACACACACACACATACACACACTGGGTTTTATAATAAGTATGATTTTGTCTAATAATTCACTTAGTTTTCCTTTTGAATCTGCTCTCAACACAGTGTCATCTATCGTAACACAATGTCATAATTTCTTCAGCATCACTTACCTGTCTCCTTTCATCTGCTTTTCTTTTCCTTTTTCTCTAACATCCTTAATTACCCTCCGCATTTACTCATTCGTATTTTCTTTTCATCTTCTTCCGCTCTCTTTATTTCTAAGGTGTTATAAATACAGTGCTCAATGTTATGAAACAGAGCTATAAGTATATACATAATATCCAACGTTGACAACACGACTCGGAGTTTCATGCAATCTTCAGGTCTGATAAATATATATATATATATATATATATATATATATAAAAATTAAAAAACACTAAACGTTATTTGAGTAGACTTTCTGTTTCTTTTTTAAACGGTATATTTACCGGTCTGAGTGTTCGAGAAATTTTATTAAAGAAAAATATACGCGCTCTAGCAGGATTTGAACCTGCGTCTTTCTGAGCATAGAAAGCTATCGTTAAATGCGATACGCTCTGACCGACAAAGAACCAACTAATCAGGCAAGGTCGAACTGTACCTTTAAAAGAAAACATCTCTCATCAGCGATCTCCCTAAATTTTCATATCTGTACAGTTTCGTATCCAAACGTAAACAAAGAGAATTTTATAGAAAATAATGAATTTTTTTAATTAATCCGACAGATTTTTTTATGCCTTTAAACGTTATTTTAGTCGATACTAATATTTGAGGAGATGCCTCGTTTATTTAATAAACAGTATATTTATTTATTTTCGTTTATTGGCCTGAATGTTCGAGAAATCTTATTAAACATTATTATTTATTTCGTCATTTCAATATCCAAACAAGCATGCGTTTAGCAGTAAACTCACAAGCAGGTTAAAATGCAGATCTTTCGTAGGGCTCAGAAGTCACTTAAGGGAACATCGAGGAATGGTTGAGAATATCTAAATTGTTGTAAAATATCGTTGTAATCGGTCACAAGCTCACATATATATATATATATATATATATATATATATATATATATATATATATATATATATATATATATATATATTATAAATGTACTAATTTAAAATTATGGTTACACAGGAATTACCATGTTTTAAAAACAAAAACTAAAAACTTAAAAGTCAATTAGAGAATTAAATTAAAGTCCCTAATCCTGTTTCATTTTCAAGCGAATTTTGGAATAACTGAGTTTTTATAAACACATACATTCATAACATTAGTTTCTAAGGATACGGGGAAATCCAATCATTTCAACAAGTGGCGGTAGGGTATTCATTTTCACTGACAACTATTGTATCAAAATATGAGTTACTTTCGAAAAGAGGTTAAGTCAAGGTACGGTAGGGGTGCCTTTTCTAACGACTGATGACATCCGTTCGATGCATGTCGTCTGGTCTTTATCAACGGCAAAAAGGTTTTTCGGCACTTTTGTTTCGCCCTTAAATTTGTACTTGTATACATAAAAATATTTTTTCCTAAAGGGGTGTTTGTATATGAATACGTCGTATTGAAGTACAATTTTAAAATATTATTCTTAATTTTAATTATTAATAGACTATATTTATTTTAAAACAAATAAATGTAATAGAATTACTTACATTATTTAAAAATCATTATTAAATATCAAATATAAATATGTATATTTCATTTGTCAGCTTTTTTTATACATTATTTAAGGAAAATTTTTGACAATGTCAGCAAAGAATAGCTATTTCATTTCTTTGATTAAGTAAATTTTTATATCTTATAAATTTAGTAATATATAGTTTTTCATGCATGCACTAGGGACATGGGTCATTTAATGACCTACATATTCTAGCTTTTCTTATTAATTTCCATTTCACAGTAGGTGTTTTATTGGTTTCTTTCAAGTGCCAGAAATATTTCGATAGGGACGTCTGATTTCGGTATTTATTTATCCTAAAAGAACTAAGATGAAACTCAAGCGACGACAATCAGTTTCATGCATGAACGCAATCTTCAGGCCATGTGTGTTGGCTGTGAGCTAGTTATGGTCCATTATGTGTAGCAAAGCCTATTGTATTATTCTAATGGTTATTTCTAACACAGTACACATGGCACGAAACAGACTGTCACCGCTTGGTGTTAATCTCAATGTTCATTTTTATTTTTACATACGTTGTATTCTGATATTGAGCAGTTTTACCCATAAATATAGCATACCTTAAAATTATACTTATATATATATATATGTGTGTGTGTGTGTGTATGTGTGTGTGTTATGTTCATCACAAAAAAGCAAAAATAGAGTCAATTTTTTGTCAACAGGGGCGGCTATCTAAATTTCGTTTATAAATTTTCAAGGCAACTTATATTTAATTTCCAGAACAAGTCACAGTATCCCTGACGATGAAAGCACACGTTTTTATCAGTTCTCCACAAATTAAGAATCACCCGATCCTTCGAAAATGACATGTGTTTTCCGGTGTAAATGTCAAAAAAAATGAAAGATATGGAGTGTATAGCTGTGCGTGGGCAGGAAGCACATATAAGGGTGTCCTTTGTCGGGATAAAAAAATAAATAAATAAACTGAAACTTTAGTTTCTAAAAATTGAAAATTGAATGTGAACGAAATTTTTTCAATCTGCGTTCCTTGTGTTGTTGTTTTCTAAATTATATGAAGTTTGGGGCTAAAGTCGTTGAACATTTGAACGGTAGTAAATTAGCCTTTTTTTTCCCCAGTTAAGAATATTAACCGGAGTTATCATCGATCTTAGCGATATTATTTAACCGCAACCCGAAGAAGATATACTTCCTAAGTCAGTGGAAGGCGTCAAGTGTCTGCCCTGTTTTCAAGAATGCAGATGAGCATTCATCCCCCTCGCGGTATAGACCCATAAGTCTCCTCAGTGTCATTAACAAACTTTTTGAAGCTATAGTCAACAAGAAAGTTGTTGATCACTCCAACAGAAACATCCTTTTGAGCGACTAAGAGTACGGGTTTCAATCGGCCCGATCAACTGCTGATATACTAACTCACATTTATCACAGAATCAATAAGTTACCAGACAACAAACTGTCCTGGCTATGACGATAAACTACATCTGCGTCCTGGGTAAGACGATAAACTACGTCCAACAGCAAGGCCTTTGATCAGCAGGTTTTGAGAAGCGTGGAACCACCTCTTAATTGCTGATGTTCCAAGGTCCACCCTTACCCGGGGTGGTAGCACATGTTAGGATCCCAGCTATGGGCAAATAGTTAACTCCCAAACTGGGGTCAAAGCACTATGAAAGTGTAAAAATAGGTTTTAATACCAAAAATATTTTCTAAAAAATTATTACCAGCAATAAATTTTTGAAGAAAAATTATTACTAGCAATACATTTTTGAAAAAAAAAATTACCAGCTATACATTTAAAAACAATACCAGCAATACATTTTTGAAAAAAAATATTACCAGCAATAAAAACCTTGTCGGCATTAAATAACCTATTGAGGTTGATATGCCGTAAAACAAACCAAACCAAACCTTTGTCATAACGTAGCTTCCCTGTGCCTTTTCTGTGACGATTGCACTAAATAATTCTAAGGCCTTTGACAAGGTGTGGCATAAATGGTTACTACACAAGCTCTCTATCTCTGGAATCCCTGGAAGAGCTTTCTCAGTTATAAACTGCTCTAACAGTTTAGTAGGAGAAAAACTGACTGGTCACATTCAGTCCCACGAAAAGCAAACTGGTGACATTACTTTATCGTCGATTAGACCCCAAATTTCCAGCAATCACGATGAACAGATGTTCGCTCAGGGAGGCCACATGCCTTGGGCACCTATTGGAATTTAATCTGAACCCAGACCTCAAGTGGAACTCGTACATATGATCCATCGAAAAAGATGCTGGAAAAATGGTCAGTTCCCTGTACCATTCCAGTAAGTACCCGAATCCTCCTTTTACAAGTGCTGCTGCCATATATAGGCAGGAGCATTTGTAAAACTACTTCCGTAACATAGCTTTCCTTTACCTTTTCTGTGCCGATCGCATTAGATAATTCAAAGGCCTTTGACAAGGTGTGACATAAATTGTTACCGCATAAGCTCTCTAGCTCTGGAATCTCTGGAAGAGTCATCTCAGTTATAAAGTCCTTCCTAACGGTTAGGTCCTTGATTATACCTGTTAACGGCCAATCCTCTGATGCGCATGCGATCAACACAGGCATCTGCCAAGGCTCTCTTTTCTGTCCAACCCTCTTTCTACATAAATTATCTGCCTAAGAGTATAATCATATCATTTGTAAATATCTATGCTAATGATACAACGGTATATGGGTGTACCTCCAAAACTTTAAATGACCAGAACTTGGCAGCTGATTTATCCTTTGACCTTGTTCTAACAGCTTAGTAGGAGAAAAACTGACTGGTTATATTCAGTTCCATAAAAAGCAAACTGGTGACATTGCATCATGGTCGATTAGACTTAGAACTTTTGGATTCTTCAGGTTGGAATGAAAGACAAAACGGTAAGGAAAATGCGTTGGGTATAATAGAGGAGGCAATAAAAATTAAGAAAATGGCAATTATTTGAAATTCCAGTCTATATAATTTCTATCTGAAAGATACCAGAATATTTTACTTACTTGAAATAATAAATTTAATCCTTTAACTAAAATGAAATCTCCAAGAATCCTTTTTCATTTTTAAACATTCATTTTAAACCTTAGGTATCGAAAATTTATGCCGAAAAAGTGGAGGTACCTAATACACAACACACACACACACACACACACACACACACACACACACACACACACACACACACACACATATATATATATATATATATATATAAAGGTGGACATGAAGGTCTACACCTAGCGACAGTCCGAGTCATGCTTAAATGCATCTTCATGGCCTTTAATTATCCTAATCATTTCACCCCCAAGCAAGGCGATAATGCCACTAAGACACATGGGGCTACTCAGTGTGAAAGAGAATAAGAAGAATTTAGGAGAAAGAATTAAAAACCCAATCCTAAACCGGAAACAAAAGTGATAAACTTCTACCCCTGTTTAAATACCGGGAAGGAAGGTCAAAACCGGGTGATAGACAAACCTATCTAATTTGATCTATATTTATCCCAATTCATATATATATATATATATATATATATATATATATATATAGAGAGAGAGAGAGTCGAATGTCAACTTTAAAATATCTCTTAAGTAACGCGTTTCGTATGCAGCAGGAACTTCTTCAGACCAAGTATTCTTTTATCAATGGCGTCATATTATATACAGGGTGTCCATAAAGTTCATGTGCTCTTTAAAGTTATAAATATTAAAAGAGCACACGAACTTTATGGACACCCTGTATATAGTGTGGGTAGAAATGCAACAAACGCCAGCTACAACTTTACAACGAAAACATTAGAAATATCGGGCCGCTCAGCTTCAATTTAAACTTTTGACATAAGGTGTATCTAAATGTTTAAGATTCATTGTGTTTTCCGTCGCTTTTATTTTATCGCTTTTATAGTATTTAAATATCCTACAAAATCTACCGTAGAAGATTCTGAAATTTGTGCATTTTCAATAAATTTTTAGATTAATAATTGGAATGATGTATATAAACTTAATATAAAAATGATCTAAATTTATTACTATAAACATTATATTCAATAGTTATACGTGTTCTGTTTAGACATCGTTGCCTTCTAAACATTAAAATTAATATCTCCAGCTCAGAGAAGCAATACTCTAAATAAAGTGAAGCGTATCTCTAGGCCAGTAGACATTAATGCTACTTTTTAAAAACAAAAAATGCATATTCAAACACATATATCGACTAAATAGAAGATTTATTGCCATAAAAAATAATAGCGGATTTTAAAAAGCTCTAATTGCCTATACTTAATATAAATTAAGTCACGATTTCAAAAACATAAAAAGATTTAATTAATACAAAACAAAATAATAGCATCATTAAACTTGAAGCTGGAATTTACGAAAGACACAACGTTGATATTCAATTCACAAAGATTAAGTATTTAAGAATTTAAATAAATGACTATACGAGCACAAAAGAGATATATTACAAAACATTTCACTCCGTAATCTAATGTTTTATTAGATTTTTGCTACTTTGGCTTTAAACGACGTAGTATAATCTTTACATTATTCTTCTAGTAATGGTGGTAATATTTAGTATAGATGTATAGGCGTTCGGCTGACATTTTGACATTGTGCATTGATTAGTTTTATTCACACCCTATATAAAGATCTTTTATTTAACAGTTACATATTTTGTATGATCTATATATTTAAATAATTTTGTTAGATTTATAAGTTTAAGTAATTTTGTTTAAACTATATATTTAAATAATTTTGTTAGATCTATATGTTTTAATAATTTGGTTTGATCTATATGTTTTAATAATTTGGTTTGATCTATTTGTTTAAACTTTCTATCTATTTCTTAAAGGGCCATATTATTTACCAACTATAAAATTGTGAAATTTTAACTTTTTAAGTCACAGGGTATGTAGTTTGTCGAATATCTTGTAAAATTACATTTCTTCTCTCATAGGAAATGGCATGTGTCTAATGTAAAACATTGTAGCAAACTTACATCCGTATCGAATACGACGTTCGGATGTCGTCTACGATTCTAAATCTGTGGGTCATGACCTCTTGCATATGATTGCTTCTAAACTTTCGTTTTTCCCTTTTCTTTGAACCTAGTGTAGACTATTCGAATTGGTTGATCTGAATAAAAACAAAACAAACCCTGCTTCTATCTCCCCTCTTTCTTTCTTACTCTTTTTCTTTTCATCTTTTTCTCGTGAAAAGAGGCTGAATGTTGTTTTTAAATCTCAATAAATTGTCTATTCACCAGTTATTTACTAACGCCTGATAAGATGTGCTAATACACATCGAAACATGATTGCATTTGTGTAGCGTTTTTACATGTTTTTGATGTAGTATCCTAAAATAAAGAATATTGTTCTACTTTTGCTTCGAGTCCTCTTTTAAATTGAATGTTACGAACGTCGGAATTGGATTGTATTCGTTCTCATTTCACACACACACACACACACACACACACACACACACACACACACACACACACACACACACACACATATTCAAGGTACAAGGCAACTCAGTCAGTCGCCCGGGGTGCCATCAAGGCCGAAGACGCCATTATGCCGCCATGTCATGTGTTTGGGATCTTCTTCCAAAACTAAAGCTTATTAAAACATACCTGCGGTCGTCTATGGCTCAAGAGAGATTAAATTCTTTGGCTATTGTAAAGAAGATACGTGTAGAAAGTGTCATGAAAAGATTTGCAGATCGAAAGGCTATAAAACATGTTTTAGGCTATAAAACATGTTTTAGGCTATAAAACATGTTTTAGGCAGGGTAATGAGTATTTTCTTTAGCTTCTATTAAGTTGGATATTGTAATAAACTGGTTATTCTACATTTTCAGTTTTTCTCCTTGTGAAAATTAAAAAATATATATACTCGTAGGGGCGCTGATGTTCAGCCTTCCCGGGTTACCCACAACCCTCGGGCTGACTATATATATATATATATATATATATATATATATATATATATATATATATATATATATAATGTATATCTCGGCATATGTATATTCAATATGTTTCTTATATTTCGCTAAAAGAATAAGGGACATATTTTGATTGGTTAATTATAAACAGATAATCATTGATATATTTCAGTAGAACGCTAAAGCCATCTTGCTTATATTTAACTCATAGAATTCTGGCGTCATTTTAAATTGAAGCAGTCTTTTTTCAATGTGACTAAACTATGATCATAAAGTATAATTTTGGAAAGTAAAACATTCACTAAAATATTCAAATTTTCATTTGAAAACAAGAAAACACGAACTTTAAACAAAATGGTCGCATTATATGGAAAGCAGACGGCAACAACTTAAAATGAAGCTTGGAGCTAGGAAATGGGAATATATGGGTTAAAACGAAGTAAAAACAAAATAAAATACAACAATAACCTCGCGTCAGAAATCCTTTCAAAAACTAGCAAACAAATAGGAGAGACAGAAAGATAATTCACTGTGTGGCAGAAATTCTAGGTAAGATTATTATTTTCCGGTCTATATTTCCGTCGAAGTGTTATGACAACATTTTACGAAAAAACAATTCCATTTGCTGAAAGCAAGATTAAAAAGGATGGTTACGAGAAATTGACTCATGTATTTATTTTAATATTAAACACGCAGCTAAACACATGTACGTGTTAAGATCTGCGACGAGTGATACTGAAAATTCTCGGACCCACTTTGACAGAGTCTCTCTCTCTCTCTCTTCTTTCTTTCTCTCTCTCACACACACACACACACACACACACACACACACATCCACAATTTCGAGCACAATACTCAACATCTTATCCGAAAATTGGAAAAATATATATATATATATATATATATATATATATATATATATATATATATATATATATATAGTGTATTGGGAAAATATAATATAATATAATATAGTGTATTGGAAAAATATAATATAATATGTTTATATATATATATATATATATATATATATATAGTGTATTGTGTCAGCAGATCATTATTTTATTTATATATATATATATATATATATATATATATATATATATTTATATATATATATTGTTAAATATAACAAATAATGAATATCTATTATGTCTGATCTTAAGCCGTTCTAAACTTCGTATGGTTGCTTTAATTTTGGGTGAAAATAAAGACAAAAATTGTCCAACATTTGGATATTTTTTTATTAAGCTAGTCCTTGATCTAAGCTTTTGGTTCACATGAGCCATCTTCAGAGTGGTTATAAGGGCATTTAAACATCAAAGATAATATTCTGTTATGTTGACATAGAAGATTGCTATGCGACGATAACGGTCGCGTAATAGCAGACGCAAATCCTAAGTTCAAGATACGGTTCTGTGACATCGTACCCCGTGAGAGACCGAAATATTAGCAACAGAATCATATGTCTAGATGCAATGTAGTGTGTTGGGACTAGTTTGAAATGTAATTTTGTTGAGTGTGGGTTGTTTTGTTTTTAATGTAGATGAGCTCCAATATCTGAAGGTTCTTTTTACTATGTGTATGTGTGAGTATTGCTGTGTTATCAACTAATATCTGTCTAATATTATGTACATGGCTATGTTTTTTTAAGAAATGTTGTTTAATAGAACTAAGATCAGAAAGGTGACAGGTAAGTCTACGGGAGAGCGTGGTTGTAGTAAAACCAATGTATGTAGTGGGTTTATTATTAGTATCAGAGATACAATCTCTGAACGGGCATGTAAACTGATACAGTACATTGTTTTTTTGTAGAGGATTTAGTTGTGTGGTTGTAGGATTATTAGAGACTATGAGGTTAATTGTTCTAAATTTTTTATAATATATGATGAGCTTAACTTGTTTATTATTATTAATGGGTTAAACATTTCTACCTATTATGATTTGAGTGGTATTTCATCATGTTTGTAATTATTATGCATTTGGTTACAACAGAATAAATTAATAGTGTTATGCTTATTTTCATGTACACTATTATTATTAATATTAGCAATTTTGTTAGAGGTATTATTAAGTTTATTGAGATACATTTTAATTTGTTGATCAATGACAGAATTAGGAAATCCATTATTAACAAGTGTTTGTTTAATGTTGTGTAATTCTTTATAGAATATGGGTTGGGAAGAAGATATCATTTGTGTGCATTGGATTAAAATTTTTATAACAGCTAACTTATATTGTTGGGCGCATTGACTTTTATAATTAAGAAAACACGAGTTTATGTTAGTAGGTTTCCTATATGGAGAATTAAATATATCGAATCAATAAATACATCAAAAAATAGAATTTTATTATTAATATTAAGTTCTAATGTAACTTTGAGAGCGGAATGATTATCAAATTTGTTTCTAAGTTGTGTAATTTGATCAAATTTTTAGCAAAAACGAAAATGTCATCTATGTATCTTTATATGTAGGGGGTTATTAGTGTCATTAAGTATGTCAACATAACAGAATATCATATTTGATGGTGAATATCTTTGTTTAAATGTCTGCATAACCACTCTGAAGATGGCTCATGTGAGCCGAAAGCTTAGATCAAGGACCAGCTTAATAAAAAATATCCAAATGTTGGATAATTTTTGTCTATTTTCACGCAAAATTAAAGCAACCATACGAAGTTTAGAACCGCTCATGATCAGACATAATAGATATTCTATTGTGAGACCGGAACTACCTACACAATAGACTCTTCCAGGTCTATATTAAGTATGCGACACAACACTCTAGACAGAGACACAGAGAGACAGAGAGAGCCGCGTACGACTACAAGTATTGGACACTAACTATCTCTGTAACCTGTTGTTAATATATCTTTCTTACATCTAATCCGTGTTCCGTGTTTTCCTTCTGTGGTCCCGACTTTGGCCCCACATCAGTGGCGACGAGAATTCGAGAAACGCACTCACGCCGAAACCTCAATACCTTACCAGTCCCACATCTGTGTCCATGAAGAATTCGAGAAACGCATTCACGTCGAAAACCGCAATACCTTACCGGTCCCAAATCAGAAAGATTCGAGAATTTCGTTCTCACCATATCAATAGCGACAGAGTACTCGAAAAATACACAGAAACTCCACGCGTTCCCAACAAGAAATTAAGCTGGTATTACTACATTAGCGATTTAAACGCAACACCCAGTGTCTACATATAAAAAAAGTATATTCCAATACCAAACATCAGTGACGAACTAGCGATTCGACATCTACGGAATATTAAAGTCTGTCCAAATAACATTACGAGAACGATTTCTTACCCCCCCCCCCAAAAAAAAAACAGTTTGTTCATAAAACAAACTGACAACACAAGAGCGAAGTACTACCATTGTACTCAAGTTTTCGAAAAAAACTATCTAAAATTTTTTAATGTAACTGAGTTGAACTCGAGCATAAAATTATTCTCCCCTCAAATTCACTGAGGTGAGTTTTCTCTTTTTTGTACCTCTATAAAAAAAAATACATAATGGACAATGGCCCAGTAAAAAAAAAAAACGGTACGTCTACTATTGAGAAAACTGGGAACTACAGAACATAGTAGGTTCGTAGACTTCATACTACCCAAGAAAACCACTGACTTGGATTTTTCAGAAACTATTAAGCTCCTATCGGAACTATTCGGGCCTAACACAACTTTGTTCCACAAACGTTGGAAATGCCTGAACATAGTCAAAGACAACCAGCAAGATTTTCTAACGTTTGCAGCATCGGTAAACAAGCTCTGTAATGATTTTAAACTAGCCGAACTGACTGCCGATGATTTCAAGTGCTTGATTTTTGCACAAGGTCTAGTATCAGCAGAGGCGCCGAAATCAGACGACGGGTACTGACCAAGCTTGAGAACGAACAAGGATTGACTCTCCAAAAACTGGCAGAGGACTGTCAAAGAGTAATATCTGTAAAGTGTGACTCAAACACTATCGAGGAATCAGGTGTGGCTCAGATTAATAAAATCAGAAGCAAGTCTACTGTTCCCCTCAAAAAGACAAAAAGCAAATCTCATGTCCTAAATTCTGCAGTAACCAAAACCCAAATAAGACCGCCCGGACCATGTTACCATTGTGGTAAATGGCATTGGATGAAATTCTGTCCAGTTAAGAACAAAAAGTATTGCAAAAATTGCAATAAAAGTGGGCATACTTTAACTTGGTGCTGGTACGCCAACAGAACGAGAAAACCCCAAAATAAAATTAGGCAAGCTCAATCTGACAATATGGTCGATAGGAATTTGAGAAAATATGTAACTGTGGATATTTTCAATAATTCCATTAAATTCCAGCTTGACTCGGGTTCCGATCTTTCAACCATTAGCTGGCGTACTTGGCGAAAATTAAACAAGCCGACCTTATTAAAAACGGATAAAACAGCAAAATCTGTAACTGGCGAAAAGATTAACATTTTAGGCGAGGTAATACTTACAGTAACACTAAATGGAGTTACCAAAAAGCTCAAAGCCTACGTATTGAAAACTTCAGATAACTTATTTGGAACAGATTGGATAGAAAAATTCAATCTTTGGGATTGCCGAATGAGTACATTTTGTCGCAAGATACAAAGTACAACGTCCAATTTGGTAAATCTAAAAAAGGAACTCAAACAACAATTTCCCCAGGTTTTTTCCGGCGGCTTTGGGAAATGTACTAAAATGAAAGCTAAGTTCAAGGTGAAGGACGGTGCACAACCGGTATTCAAAAAGAAACGGAATGTCCCTTTCGCTGCTCTAGAGCAAATCAACAAAGAGTTAGATAGACTCGAACAAGCAGGTATTCTGTCAAAAACAGATTTCAGCGAGTTGGCAGCACCTACGGTCTACGTAAAAAAGAAGTCCAATCAAATACGAGCCAACGCGATCAGAAACATGCTGCCCCTGATAATGTTCAAGCGTTACAAAGCTTTATTGGCCTAGCTAATTTTTACCAAGGGTTCATTAAGACCATGCAAAATTTGAGAGGGCATCTCAACCAACTCTTAAAAAAGGACAAACCATGGTCATGGACCCCGGAATGCCAAGACGCATTCGAGAAGATCAAGAAAACTCTTACTTCGGACCACTCCCTCACCCATTATGACCCTGGTCTCGACATCATAGTCGCAAGTAATGCAAGCTCGTACGGCAATGGTGCTTGCATTCTGCATAAACTGCCAGATGGTTCGCGAAAAGCTGTGGCTCACGCATCAAGATCTCTAGTTCGATCTCGACATGCCCCAAGTCTCTCCTGAAGTGCGACGCTCAGGAAGGAAAAGGAAATTTACACAACCCTCTAGACAGAGACACAGAGAGACAGAGAGAGCCGCGTACGACTACCAGTATTGGACACTAACATATAGTAAGCTCCGCTTACACTATCTCTGTAACCTGTTGTTAATATATCTTTCTTACATCTAATTCGTGTTCCGTGTTTTACTTCTGTGGTCCCAACTTTGGCCCCACATCACATTCAATGTCTGTTATATTTAACAATATATGTTTATATATATATATATATATATATATATATATATAATAACATGCTGCGCCGCCATCAGAAGCTCAGATATAACTTTTTGGGCGCGAATCCATGTCTCTCGAGATTGACGGATGCCGCACATATAATGTGTGTGTGTGTATGCGAGAGAGTGTGTGTGTGTGTGTGTGTGTGTGTGTGTGTGTGTGTGTGTGTGTACGATACACGAAGCTGTTCTGAACAGTTATAAAACATGGAAAGTGTAATCATTTAGTCAAATTTTGAGTGAGCCTTGGCGTAGGATTTTCAACACCTACTTGGATATATATATATACATATATATATATATATATATATATATATATATATATATATATATATACATATATGTATGTGTGTGTGTGTGTGTGTGTGTGTGTGTGTGTGTGTGTGTGTGTGTGTGTGTGTGTGTGTGTGTGTGTGTGTGTGTGTGTGTGTGTGTAATCATTTCTCCCTACGTCAGTCGCTAAGTCTTTAAAGAGGTTAAAGAATATGATAAAAGGAAAATATTATGAAGGAGAGAGAACAATAAAAAAACAAAACAAAACAAAACAGGAATTAAGAAGACAGATGATAACGACTGCCATTCCATTTAAATGTTTGAAGATCAAATTTGACTGGAAAGCAATAAACCGGAAGAGCGTTCCACAAGAGAGAAGTACGAGCGAAGAAACTGTTAGCATAGAATTTACGGTTACATCTAGCAGATGGTGAGAAAGTGACTGAAGCTGAGATACCAGGTCAGAACAGATAGCTTTGAAGATTCTTCTTTGAATTTTATCAATACTCTCTAAATAAATATCAAAAGCATCAGACCAGATGTGACAGGAATATTCAATCCATGGACGAATGACAGACTTATAAATATGTAAGATAGATTCCAGCGACAAACATTGTTTAGTACAGGCTTGAAATACAGACAGTGATTGTTGGTCCATTTTTACTTCCACCCAAATTTGCTGTATCATTCTATATGTAATCATCAAAATAAATGAAAACTGTGATTCATTTGTCTAATAAATCATTTCAGTGATAAGACAAGTTACGTAAATGATGCGTAAATAACTTGCAATGGATTCCTATACATAAACTATTCTTTTAGTATTTGTCGCATTATATAAGTAATCATTAGAGATAAACCGTATCCTTAATAAGACAGATTACGTAAATGGATAGTAAATAACTTCCAATGGATTCCTATAGTAAAGCAGTTCCTAATGAATTTCTATATATACTTTTAATATTTTTAATCTCACAATATAAATAATCATTAGAGTAAATGAAAGTTATAATGTATTTGTGTAATAAATCCTACTTGTATTAGTTCGGATTACGTAAACAGCTAGTAATTAACCAAATTAAGCAGGATATCTGCGTTATTTTCTCTTTCTTTGGAATTAAAATGATCAGATAATTCGTATCTGTATAAACTGTTATGTTTTTTTAATTATTTCACATCCAAGCAAGGCGATAATGCCACTAAAATGCAAGTTATTACTGGGAGTAGAAAATAATGAGAAAACTTTAGTGAGAAGAAAGGACAATAAAAGAATAGGTTTCAGGAAGAGTGAAGATGGCGATTGACGCCGCATTTAAATGTTTGAAGGTCGTAGGTAGCAAGAAACCGGAAGATAGTTCCAAAGGAGAGAAGTGCGAGAAAAAACTATGAGAATAGAGCTTACATTTAGCTATTTCAACAGGGAAATAATGAGACCTAACAGCCAATCTAGTAGTGCACTTAGACTCGTTTGGTAGGTAGCCATCTGCCTCCAACTATACCTTTTCCTTTCGATATGACCTGTGAGTATCAAATTTTCCAAGCCCCCCTCCATATTATGTGTCCAAGAAACTTCTGCTCTCTGCTTCTGAGTATAAGTGTTCGACGACTGGCACAAATGGTCATTTAATAAAAAATGCTTTAAAACTGTTATGGGGTCCACCCTTTTCGGATATAATGGACTTGTCCTGCTGCCATAAAATAGCCACAGTCAGGCAGAGAAGAGGAGTCGTACTGGAGTCGTACAAGAGTCCTACATGAGTCGTACTGGAGTCGTCTGTGAGTGTCTGTAGTCGGATAGAGTGAAGTAACCTCTTGTAGAAGTCAGTTACAAGCACGTAGACTCTAAGAAGTCCTACTTCGAGACTATATATCTCTCTGTATTTGCTACTAACCGTGTTCCTGGATTTTACTAACAGCATTACCTTTTGTATTTTGTGTAAATACATTTAATTTCTTAGCTTAAATACTTGCGTTTGTCATTTATTGGATACCTATTTTTCACGCGGGATCCACAACAAAAACAAATAAAACTCTGTTTTACACACCTAATGGAACATAAAGCAAACACGATAGACACACACACACACACACACACACACACACACACACACACACACACATTCTTTCGTTTATTCTCTTTGTTGACTTCTTATTTTAAAACAGTACTTGGACGAAAAGCGTCGTATGTAGAGAGAAGAAAGTCTTTCAGCTTTTCCGTGTGTGCGCGTGTTTAACAATTGGCAACACTTCTTCTTAGGTGCGTGAATTTCAAATTTGTCACTAGGTGGATGTATTTATATTCATATCTGTGGTAACACCTTCTTCTACCCTTTCTTACTGCCCAAATAAAGAAGTTCTTCGATCTCCCTCCTGTCAATGTTAATTAGTTCTATACTGATAATATGTTACGACGAGAAGACAGTCTCCAGCATTATTTAGAAACATTCCAACTATACACAGAGAAAAATTAACTTCTTGCAACTTTGTATTTGAATGTACGTTTTTTATTTAGCACTGTGTATTTGGGGTGTGTCTGTTGGTATGTGCTGTGAGCTGTTGAGCGTTTGAAAGGTAGAGAAAAGAGAGTCGGGGAAAGAAAGAAGGCCACGTGGGACGATTGCAAGTGACACGGCCGCACCTTATTTTGCTGAGATAAAAAAAAAGAAAGTTGTTGTTGTTCCAACGGGAAAACCTATGACCAACTGTTGTCGTGATTAACTCAACTTATCTACTAAGAAAATACTTCCTTCAGCTTAAAGTCTACAAAAACAAAAACGATCTCCGCTGCCTTTTCAATAAGTACCTGGCTTTTCCTTTTAAAACAAACAACCTTAATGAAAACAAATCAAAGTCCAACAAGTTTGTTTATTGCTTTCTATTAATTGTGTGCAATTGCATTGTTTTAATTTTACAGACCTTTCATCAATTTCTGTTGTTTATTAGCGGGATAGCAACCACGAAATCCTACCAACATTTTCTAATTTTTTATGTAATTTTTATTATTAAACTAGCGAGTGAAGCTATGTTATATCATGGAACTAACTAGTTTCTTCATTTGGTTTATTTAATTATACACGAGAGCGAACCAAGTCCAGAGCCTGACACAGTTATATACGAATGTTGGTTTGAAAACTATATAATGTGGTCAATATTCAAAACTGAACAAGGATAGAGATTATGTAGGAAAATAAATATTTGTTGTACACACGCACGTATAAATATAACGATTAAAATTTACAATATTTATAGCAAAATAGTGCTCAATATCTAAAATAGGACGCTTATAGATATAGTCACCGTGAACATAGGAATCAACACTACATGGTGACTGTCATTTCCACACACAAACACATACACACGCACACATATGTATATAAAAATATACATATACTAGCAGCATAACCCATCTTCGACCTGGTGTTTCATTACTGGGAATTTTTGCCGTTCACTTAGAGGCAGCTTAAGTTTAAAGTCAGCCCACCTGAAAATCAATATTAGTAACAACATTTGGGTGCAACTGAGGCACATCCCTAAACGGGGGTAACAATTTGAATGGGGGTGGGGTGGCCCTGAAAAGAGCCGTTTTTGCGTTTTCAATCTTGCAAGGAAGGAACCTCTTCCATGGACCGTCATAATAATAATATACGATCATTTTTATTTATAATCTTTTTTATAATTCTAATAATCTTTTGCATTAAATTTCAACTCTCTAAATTGATTGTACGCTGTTTTTTGTTTTTTTGCAGACATTAAATTTTGCCTTTGATTTTTGCGCAAAGTGTAAAAAATCAGTTTTTTCGATTTTTTACCTTCAAGGGTGTAATTTTTTCCGGCCAATTTGGACTCAAAACCGGCACAGAAGAATTATCTATCAAACAAAAAAAAAAAAATTCCTTGAAATCGGATGAAAACTGTGGAAACACATAAACATCCGATCACACACACACACATACATATACACAGACATTTTGAGAATTATAGATATAGATTTCATTGAAGATTACGAAAATATTTTTTTAGAATATTAAATATTTTTTATTTTTTTCTTCTATGAGTCATTTTAAGATTCAAGATAATAGGTGCATTTTTTAATATCATCTCTATCAACATTTGCAGCCTCTTTGACCATCTTTAAAAAGTAAAATTGCTTTCGATATGCATTGTGTTTGATTTCGTCTTACTTGAATATTAGAGAGAGAGAGGGGGGGAGGAGAGAGAAATTTGATTCATTTTTACGACTTGTCAACATTTTGCAGGTTATTTAAAGCCAGAAATTTTTTTTTTAGAGTGTGAGAATTTTTTTGTGGGGAGGAGGTACTAATGATTTAGTGACATGTCTTACTAATTAATCCATTACTGTGGGAAGGAAGACGTGGATTCATATGTTTTCCAAGGGTATTTTCACGTAAATAAATATAACGAACCGAACTGGACTTGGAACGTCTCTCTAATCCCGAGCCAATATCCATTACTTCATCCTTACACGCAAGCTTACAATACCAATTCCAAACCGGTCACCCGTCTAGGTACTCACTAGGCTCGATGGTGCTTAACTTCACTGATTCTACGAGACCTGGTGTATCAACGTCATGTGGTCGTAAGCCTAGAGGGAGAAAGATGGAGAGAACAGAAATAATGCTCATAGGAATCAACTGGGCATAGTGACTGTCAGTTTCACATATCAAGCAAACTTCAGAAAATCGCTTGCGGCTGACTGTACAAACTTTTTATCTATAAACTCTCTATCTCTCCCCCGCACTAAATATTGAAAATTATAAGTAGCATATATATATATATATATATATATATATATATATATATATATATATATATATATATATATATCATGAAACAGATTGTCTGACAATTATTTAATATATTTTCTGTTTATACGTTATTTATATAGATACAATTTATTTAAGTAAATGCTCTGTTTTTAACTAAACAACATCAATTATACTTACCAGACTGAATGTTTGATAAATTTCATAGAAAATATGCGTTCTCCGACATAAATCGAACCTGTATTCCTAAACGGAAACCGTTATTTGATCTGACGTGCTGTACCATTTAGCTACAGAGAAGCATCTGGTTAGCAAAATCGGAATTACTGTTTGTAAGCACACACTCTTCAATGATTTTTCTCGATCGATCATTTCTCCTCACGAAACGTATTTTAACGTAAACAATGACAACATATCATGAAATGAATTAAATACGTCAATTATTTAATATATTTTCTATTTATACACTACCTTATATTATACAGCACCCCAGATCAAATGACCGTTTCCGTATAGGAATACAAGTTCGATTTCTGTCGGAGAAAGGCATATTTTCTTCGAAATTTATCGAATATTCGGGACAGTAAATGTAATTAACACTGTTTAGTTTAAAACAGAGAATTTACTGAAATAAATTTTATTTATAAATATGACGTATAAACAGAAATATATATATATATATATATATATATATATATATATATATATATATATATATATATATAATATAAAAGGCTCAAACACTAATATTACCTTGGTTATAATTTATTACATTGGAACCGTAATCACGATCCAATTCATCAGAGCTACAAATTCAAAATGAAAATTTGTAGGTCTGATGAATTGGATCGTGATTACAATTTCAATGTAATAAATTATAACCATGGAATATTAGTGTTTGAACCTTTATATTATATTCTTACTCTGTCCTGGACATTGAGTTCTACCTGGATTCTATACTCATGGGGATATATATATATATATATATATATATATATATATATATATATATATATATATATATATTACGAGGATATATTTCTATAATAAGGGATTCCACTGAGTTCTACTTGTTATTACAAAAAGTTTTCATTCATGAAGTAGTTGTAAAAATAGAGAAATTAGAACTAGAATGTTTGGAAGATTCTAGATCATTCTAGTATATTCGAGAAAAAATCTAGATGATTCGAGAAACATCTAGAAATATGCAAATTAGGTGTTAGCCCCTATAAAAGTGGGAATTTGGAAAAGGGTCGTTAGTTGATTAATGAGAATTTCTGCTGTTATCAACTCCGGCTTTTGATTCAAGGACTATTATATCCAGCCGAAAGAATCTCTATAAAAAGTTGCCGACCAACCAAAACCCAAAAAGAGAATTTCATGGAACAAAGTTGATAAATAGAATTTTGACTAATTTTCATTGACCAAACTAAAATTAATATTTATTTACACACCTTTGTGGATTTCCAAATATAGCACTTAGATTACTTCACTAGCCCTAAAGTGATAAAGATATTTGATTCCCTTTCCTTCTCCCTCGTAACACTTCCGCCAGTACCTCTGTGTTTTCTGTTTTGTTTATCTTGTATATATTTTATGTTCTGTTTTAGTAAATTAAATATTTGTTTGTAATTTAGCTCTGTGTTGTGGTAAATCATTTTTTCCTTTGTTACAATTATCAACACGTAACAAAATGGGGGCTCGTCCAACTCTAAAATATCGTACAAAAAAAAAACAAAAAAAACTCAATATACGTAATTCGCAAAAAATAAAATAAAAATAAAAATCTAAAACAAAACATGCCTTTTTCCGTGGAAATTTTTTAAGTTTAGCTGATGTGGGCGAATCATTCGAAGTTTTACAGAAATCGGAGCTATTACAAATTACAGACTATTTCAGGTTAAAATATACAAAAACCCGTCAATGAAAAAAGCAGAAATAAAAAGTATTGTCGCTAAAGAACTAATGGATAAAAATCTCTTAGACTCATGTGATATTGACGAAAAAGACGACCAAAGTAGTTTACGTCTTCAGTTAGAAATAAAGAAATTAGAGATACAAGAAAAAATAGAATTGGAAAGATTAAAAATTGAAGCTGAAAAAATAGTTAGAAAAATTGAAATTACAACGAGAAAATAGAAGTCAAAATTCCAATAATTCTTCTTCATTAAGTGCAGCATTTGATGCAGGAAGATATATCAAATTGGTACCTAAGTTTTATGAAAAAACGGTGGGAAAATATTTTCCTCATTTTGAGAAAATTGCAATAAATTTAGGATGGCCATACGAAATCTGGTCAACACTCTTACAGACTGTTTTGGTTGGCAGAGCTGCTGATATGTACTCGGCTCTCAGTATTGAAGAGGCCACAGATTATGAAAAAATAAAAAATGCATTACTAAATGCATACGAATTAGTACCTGAAGCATATAGGCAAAAATTCAGGAAATACAAAAAATTTGAACGGCAGACATACGTTGAATTCGCTAGAGAAAAAGCAGATCTTTTTGAGAGATGGGTTAGGGCGAAAAAAATAAATAATAATTATGATAAATTACGCCAACTCATTCTTGTTGAAGAATTTAAACAATGCGTTTCACAGGAGATTCGAACGCATATCGATGAGAAAAATGTAGAAACTGTTAACGAGGCCGCGGTAATCGCAGATACCTATAGTCTAACTCACAAAAAGAGTTTTGAAAAAATTAATATAACTGAAAAACAGTCAGGCTTTCATATAAATACACATACACTGTCGGAATCTCACCCTCATAATGTATCTTGGAGAAGTTATATACACAAAAAAAATAAAAGATACACCTAAAAGTTCTCTTCCAACAGAATCAAAAATTTCCTTTGCCTACTGTAAGAAGGATAATCACATCATATCTGATTGTCGAATCCTAAAAAGAAAACGGGAAGAAAATAACTCCCTTCAACCTCATGCCTTTGTTAGACAACAAATTAAGAGTAACTCCTTTCCTCAGTCTTCCTTCTCAAAACTAGGTGTTACTGAAAACAATAAAAACTCATATATGGAAAATTATAGACCATTTTTGTCCCAGGGCTCTGTTTACATCAACGACCCTGAGAAAGCTAGGTCTGTCCAAATCTTACGAGACACCGGTGCGTCTCAAACTTTACTATTAGAAGGTATACTACAGCTATCGGAGTCGACCTTCACTGGCGATTTTGTTTTATTACAAGGCATTGAATTGGGTGTCATTAAGGTGCCCCTTCACAAAATTTATATAAAATCGGAATTGGTGAATGGTCCAATAATAGTTGGTATACGACCAACCCTAACAGTTAAAGGGGTCTCCTTACTGTTAGGCAACGACTTAGCAGGTGACAGGGTAGTAGCAGAACCAGTTGTCTGTGATAAAATAGAAATAAACAAGGAATTTGTGGTCGAAGAAAACAGTGACGTATACCCTGATTGTGTTATTAGTAGGGCTAAAGCAAAGAAGCAAATTTCAGAAAAGAAAATTAATGATGTAAATTATATCATCCGCACCCCAGATCGAAGGAAAAAGAAAAGAATTTGCCACATAAATATGTTAAAAATTACATCGACAGAAATTATGTAACTAATACTAAACCAGTCTCAACTTTAATAAACATTAGTAATACAATTCAATTTGAAGATGATTTAGACAATAATGAAGATACAGTTATTAGGGAGAAGGACATGGGTCAGAGTAGTCATTTAAA
This sequence comes from Acanthosepion pharaonis, assembly GCA_903632075.3. Classification (NCBI taxonomy): domain Eukaryota; kingdom Metazoa; phylum Mollusca; class Cephalopoda; order Sepiida; family Sepiidae; genus Acanthosepion; species Acanthosepion pharaonis. The sequence continues at coordinate 741,336 of CAHIKZ030001857.1, forward strand.
AAACTCGGAAATCCTGTCTAATTTAAATGTAAAATTCAAACATTTATCAAATGAGAAAAGAAAAGACATTCATGGTTTGGTCAATGATTTTCGAAATCTTTTTCCTGATGTTCCTAGAAAAACAACGGTTGCAGTACATAATGTTTTAGTTGGAGATGAAAAACCCATCAAACAACATTGTTACCGGGTAAATCTAATCAAGCTTCAGCAGTTGAGAGCAGAAATTAAATATATGCTGGACAATGACATAATTGAACCAAGCAACAGTCAGTGGAGTTCTCCTTGTATTCCTGTACCAAAACCTGATGGCACTTACAGATTTGTAACAGATTTTCGAAAAGTAAATGCAATAACCAAAAGTGACTCTTTTCCAATTCCTAGAATTGATGATTGTATTGACAACATTGGCAAGGCGAAATATGTCAGTAAATTTGATTTAATGAAAGGTTATTGGCAAGTACCATTAACTGACAACGCCAAAGAAATTTTAGCATTTGTGACTCCGGATGGTTTATACCAATATAAGGTTATGGCGTTCGGGATGAAAAATGCGCTGGCAACCTTTCAAAGGATGTTGCATTCCCTTCTACACGAAATTCAGGGATGTGAGGTCTACATAGATGATGTAATTGTGTATAGCATGACTTGGGAGGAACATATACACATCATCAAACAATTTTTTCTTAAGCTGGAAGAAGCAAACCTATGTGTGAACCTAAACAAGAGCGAATTCTCTCTTGCAAACATAAATTATTTGGGTCATACTGTTGGTCAGGGACAGGTGAAGCCTATCACAGCAAAAGTGGATGCTATCTTAAAGTATCCTATCCCAAATAACAAAAAACAGCTAATGAGATTTCTCGGTATGGCGGGATTCTACAGAAAATTTTGTAAAAATTTCTCATCAATAGCAAGTCCTCTCACCGACCTCCTGAAAAAGGAAGTAAAATACAAGTGGAATGAAACCTGTAATAAGGCTTTCAACAGAATCAAGTCGACTCTCATTGGTGGCCCAGCTCTTGCAACTCCAGTTTTTTCAAAGCAATTTAAACTGCAAATCGATGCCAGTGATGTCGGTATGGGTGGTATCTTAATCCAAGAAGATGATGAAGGCGCCGATAGAGCCATTGGATTTTTCTCAAAAAAGTTCAACACCTACAAGATAAAACTATTCTACTATTGAAAAAGAATGCTTGGCGGTTTTATCAGCACTACAACATTTTGACTTTTACCTCAATGTTACTGTTCATCCTGTTCTGATTTATACTGACCATAATCCATTAACTTTCCTTCAAAAGATGACTAACAAAAATCAAAGACTTACAAAATGGAGTCTTCTCCTGCAAGAATATGATATTATTATAAAACACATTAAAGGAAGGAACAATGTTATTGCAGATGCTTTATCTAGAGCATAACTTTTCAAAAAAAAAAAAAAAAAAGAAATTGATATTATGACTTATTTCTTTACAAAGAAAAATAGACTGATATTGTCTTATAAAAGTTTTTCATTCTAATTTCAAAACTTTTACTTTGAAGGGGGGGAGTGTTACGAGGATACATTTCTATAATAAGGGATTCCACTGAGTTCTACTTGTTATTACAAAAAAATTTTCATTCATGAAGTAATTGTAAAATAGAGAAATTAGAAATAGAATGTTTGGAAGATTCTAGATCATTCTAGTATATTCGAGAAAAATCTAGATGATTCGAGAAACATCTAGAAATATGCAAATTAGGTGTTAGCCCCTATAAAAATGGGATTTTGGAAAAGGGTCGTTAGTTGATTAATGAGAATTTCTGCTGTTATCAACTCCGGCTTTTGATTCAAGGACTATTATATCCAGCCGAAAGAATCTCTATAAAAAGTTGCCGACCAACCAAAACCCAAAAGAGAATTTCATGGAACAAAGTTGATAAATAGAATTTTGACTAATTTTCATTGACCAAACTAAAAATTAATATTTATTTACACACCTTTGTGGATTTCCAAATATAGCACTTAGATTACTTCACTAGCCCTAAAGTGATAAAGATATTTGATTCCCTTTCCTTCTCCCTCGTAACACTTCCGCCAGTACCTCTGTGTTTTCTGTTTTGTTTATCTTGTATATATTTTATGTTCTGTTTTAGTAAATTAAATATTTGTTTGTAATTTAGCTCTGTGTTGTGGTAAATCATTTTTTCCTTTGTTACAATTATCAACACGTAACAATATATATATATATATATATATATATATATTGACCACAATTATTATCAATATATATATATATATATATATATATATATACATTGACCACTAATATTATCAATATATATATATATATATATATATATATATATTGACCACAATTATTATCAATATATATATATATATATATATTAGGGAGGCGTGGTCGAGTTTGCTAGACCATTCAGATTTCACCTGGGCCGATTTACCCGGGAGTTGACGTCTTTATAATAATATTTGAAGTGCCGTAAAATCATGCGACGGGTTTCATCATGGCCGGGTTTCTCAGCCTACTGGCCTTGTTCCACTACTGATCATGCTGAATTGTTCACTCTTTGTATCAAAGTTACAGTATAAACTACAGTGAATGTTGAAGGACAAATGTGTTTGCTTGAACAGGTACCTGCAACAGGGATTAGCACACTCCCAAAGAATTAAAAGCTAACATACACTTAACATCCACCTCCCAGCAAACAATAAAACTGTCAAATGAGCAAAAAGGCAATTCTGTGACTCATGAATCTCCCCAGCCTTTTTTTTTTTTTTAAAAAAAACAACTTAAAAGAGGCTGTTTGACCAACACAAGGACAGACCAAATTAACGACAAAAGACAAATTAAAACTCCAGATAAAAGTTCAATTTCTTCATAAATAGTCATTCACTCCTGTAGTTCACTGCTACTAACAAGCAGAAATTTTTTTTCTCCTAAAAACTTTTTTCTCCTGTTGATGGGCATACTGGCCAAAAGTAGCCGAGGAACCTAATTGAAATAATAAAACAAAAAAATATTAATATACAACCCAGTGTGTCTGAAAATTTTAATTTTAAAATATTTTTTATTGTTCAAAAATATATATATATATATATATATATATATATATATATAGCATAATGAGAAGCCACGTATACTTTCTTAATATGTATATATAGAAAAAACAACTAAAAAGTTGCAAATAAAAAAAAAAAAAAATAATAATGTTTTTTTGAAAGTATTTATCTATATTTTATATATATTTTTATATTTATTTATATATATATGTGTGTATTTATATATAAATAAATATATAACATTATTAAACAAATAAATATAATATAAATAAATATAAAACATTATTATTTTTTAATTTGCAACTTTTTAGTTGTTTTATATGTATAGTTTCTTTAATTTCTCTATCATCGCATAGCAATCTTCTATGTCAATATAACAGAATATCATCTTAGATACTGAATATCTTTGTTTAGATGTCCATATAACCACTCTGAAGATGGCTCATGTGAGCCGAAAGCTTAGATCAAGGAACAGTATAATAAAAAGTATCTAAATGTTGGACAATTTTGTCTTTATTTTCTCCCGAAATTAAAGCAACTATACGAAGTTTAGAACGGCTCATGATCAAACATAATAGACATTCGTTGTCTGTTATATCTAACAATATATCTTTGAATATATATATATATATATATATGAAATAAAATATATATATATCCACGGGTGCCAACTCATTTCCCATATTCAATATTCTTATGCTGGGTTATTAAAATTTCGATTTTGTAAAGTGGATACGTCTAGGAAATTTTCAACATCCCCATATATATATATATATATATATATATATATATATATATATATATATATATATATAGAGAGAGAGAGAAAGAGAGATAGACAGATATATTATGAAATGGACTAAGTCCGACAATTATTTTAATGCATTTTCTCTTTATGTTTCTTAAATATTTGTATCTATAAAAATAACGTATACACACACACACACACACACACACACACAGAGAGAGAGAGAGAGAGAGAGAGTCGGTGAAAGATTTCTAAACATTTTCTAAAAATGTTTACTTTTATATTTTAGTTTTTCTAAACATTTTCTGAAAATTACCAGGACCATCCAAAACTAAATAAAATGATTGAAACAATGAATCAGAATATTTATTAAACAACACAAAATACTTGGCATTACAGTTACACATACCTGAAATTATTTAGTATTTAATGCTCTACTATTAAGACTGATGATGCCTTCAATTCAGTTAGTTATGAAGGTCGCCTGTGTTATGTTCTGCGTTGTCTCTGGATTTTAGTGGTCTATCGGCAATTTCTCAGTAAGAAACACAACGCTGCATCCACAGACGGAATCAGCCGAAGAAAATTTTCCTTAAGTTTCTTTTTATTCATTTTATTTTAAAGGAGACGTTGCAGTGGTAGCTTCTTGAAAAAAGTGAGAGAGAGGGCGTGGGAGACGGAAAGAGGGAAAGGCGAGAGAGAGAGAAAGAAAACGAATAATTAGTCGTCCAGCCACTCGATGTTGACATCAGTCTTCATATATATATATATATATATATATATATATATATATATATATATATATATATATATATATACCAGGTGTAACAGCAAAGTTGTCCAAATCGTGTAACAGCAAGATTGTCCAATTGCTACATTAAGCTCTGAACCGTTGTATCTTAGAAATGGACTCTACTTTGAGCAATAAAAAATGTATAATTACTCTTTAAACCTAACAGAAGTATCGTAATGAAATCGATCATAAACGAAAATGACATGTTCATCATTAATTAATCATAGCTAAGGATCTGAAGCTCATGAAGTATTGAAATAAAGTTCAAATATATATATATATATTATTACAAGATCATTTCTCAACTTATTCATGATAATCTTCGCCCTTTCTAACCTTCTAAGTTTCTGTCCTGGAGTCGAAAGGTAACTCGCAGGTTTCACGTACGATTTCATTTTCAAATCTGGGTTTGCGATTAGCTTTGATTGTTTTGTCTGTGTATATTGTAAAAATTCATAAAATTGTTAAAGGTCCTATCTCTATAACTGGGTCTGGGTGATGTTCATACCAGTTTCTTGCAGTTTCTTTTCCGTAAAAGTTGTATATTTTCCACTGCAGTTATTATTATTATTATTATTATTATTATTATTTCCTTTGATTTATACTTATTTTCTTCCGGGTCCCAACCAGAGATCTAAAGTCAGAAATGGCACAGAGTAATTTTGTGAAAAAAATAGGCAACCTAATATCACATACATTTTACATAGATATAATAATAATAATAATAATTTCCTTTTTCTTTTCCTTCTTATGATGATTATTATTACGCTAAAAGTACTTAACACAATGGCGTTAACTTGAAAATGAAGGAGCATGTGACGACAATGTAATAAACGGTATGCTCTCATCAAGTCTAACAACGGGTGTTTACCAAAATAAACAAGATTTCTTTCTTGCTGAGATCTCAAGAGAGAGAAGGCGGAAGGATAAAATTTAAATTGTCTAATAATGGCAAAGTGGATTATCCGTTGACGATACTACAGACAATAGAGACAGTCTTCAAAAATCAAAGATAATCCTTCAATAAAACATCAGTTTGGGAAGAGGATTTCATTTGTTTCGGCTTAATCCGGATTATCTAACAGTTAACATGTCCGTAAAAATAAAAGGTCAGCAAGGTAGAAAGTATTCTGACTGCGTCTGTATCTGCGTCTTTTCGCGTGTCTGCTTCGTGGGACGATCAATTGGCGCTTTATTGAGCTCATCATACTGAATTGGTTTTTATAGGGAGATTATTGCAAGTATCTAGTTAATGCTATAAACAACACACACGCACACACACGCACACATATATATGTGCGTGTGGATATACATACATACATATATATATATATATATATATATATATATATATATATATATATATATATATATATCGGAGTACAGGGTTGGTATAGATGGAATAAAATTCCGATAACCAAAAACACTATTTTTTAAGAAAGTATGTTATATATATATATATATATATATATATATATATATATATATCCAACGTGGCTTTGTCAATCAAGCAAGCGAAATCTTTCTCGTCATAGATCACTTTGTTTACGTTGGGAAACGAAATTGAGCAGATATGATAATTTCGACGAATCTATGAAGAGAAGGATTTCACTTAAAGACACTGTTGCGACCTCCCTTGACCGGCATATATATATATGGTGGCTGTGGTGGAGATGACTCCTGAAGTGTCGTGAGCAGGAGTCACATAGTTTGGGCGTGTCAGGCGCTCCTGGAAGCACGTAATAGATCCTTTTCATTGTGACGGCTGGACTCTCCCGGATGGTCCTACACTATTAACTATTTAAATATTATATATATAAAGTTATTATTTATTATCTATATAAAGTTATTTATTATCTATATAAAGTTATTTATTATCTATATAAAGTTATTTATACACAAACTAAAATGAGATGATCATTATTTCTGTGGGTGAAGGATAAGAAGATTGTGTTCCTACAATTTCACAAGTGACCAGGGGTCTGGCTTTTTTGAACTTGGACGATCATGGCTCTCCACAACTTCCTGTTTTTTGTTGCTCCAAGTAACACTTGACCGATTACCATTCCTCAAAAGCTCGTTAAGTAATTTACTCGCTCTTTTCCCTTGCTTCTCTTGCCTTCAATATGCCCTGCGAGTGTTAAATTCGTCAGGCGTTGTTTTCTCATTGTTTCCCAGAAATCTGTCTCTTTTATTATTGAAAGCTTAAATTTCTTTGTAGTTCCTTTCTTAAAACTTTCTCGTTGCCTGCCTATGGAATTATTAGCATTCATCAGTAAAACCACATCTTCAAGTCCGCTTCTTAATATGTGAGGATACTGATTTATAGAAAATTAGTACACTTTTCTTTGTTTCTGAGGACAATTTCCTATGTCTTTATACTTTGCTTAGCTTCTGGAAAACATCTATCGCTCTTCCTATGCACCTTCGGATTTTCTGTGTTATATTTTCTCACGTCAATTATGACTCTATACAAATAGTTAAATGTGTACCTTTTGTAAAAAAAAAATAATTTCACTCAAGGCAAGGTAATACAGCCACTAAGACTCGAGGGGTTACTGAGTGTGAAAGAATATGAGAAAAAAGAAAACATTATTAAGAAGAGAGAACAATAAAAAAGAGGAATTATAACTGACGATAACGATTTGCATTAAATTTAAATGTTCTAATATCAAAGTTGTTTGAAAAGCAAGGAAACGGAAGAGAATGTTACAAGCGAGAAGTGCAAAAGAAAAAACTGTTAGCATAGAACTTGTGGTTACCGCTAGCCATTTCAACTGTAAAATGATTGATGGCAATCTAGCATTGTGCTTAAATTCATGAAGTTTACGTATCAAACAAGGAAGCTCATCAGAAGAATTACCATGAAAAATTAAAATAAAAAAGACACAGGGAAACTACGTTATGGCGGTGAGAAAGTGACTGAAGTCAGATGCCAGATCAGGACCAAAAATATTGCAGATTTTTCTTTGTATTTTGTCAATAATCTCAAAATACACAACAGAAGCACCAGACCAGATGTCACAGCAATATTCAATATTCAATGTGTGGACGAATGGTAAACTTATAAATTTATAAGATAGATTCTGGCGAGAAAAATTGTCTTGCACGACACAGTGAATCAACTTTTCTAGCAGTAGACCTGGCAATTTATTCAATATAATATTTCCACTTCTTGTCAGCGGAAAACGTTAGCACAAGACGGCGCAAGGAGTCATTCTCTTGAAGATTATAATCTTAAATAGAATGCAAAAAAAAGGTTCTCTAAGACGATTAAAAGAGAACAGTTTAATTTTGAAAGCATTAAAATTAACATGTCATTTCTTAACAACAGATTTTATGTATTTTTTTAGATCAGCTGCCACTTTTCACTTGCAGCTCCTATTTTCCTTAAAACTTCCTCGTTGCTTACATATTTTGTCTATGGTATTCTCAACATTCACTTCAGCCACGAAGCTGATCCATACGTGCCTCGTAATATTATTGCGATCTCGTGGTCCGTATATCTATAGGCACGGTATACAGCACAAAGAAAAATATGAAAAATAATTTATAATTTATGATTATTGATCAACAGCTTAAGATGGATTTACCGTACATTGATTTCATGTATAAGTCGAATCTTAATTCGGGACCAAGAAATTAGTAATTTATGACAGGATATGCGTGTAGATCGACTATTGAACTCTGGCCGATAAATCATTCCTTTATGACGTGCCTTATGTATAGATCAACAACAATCTTTAAAGTCAACAAGACAAAAAAGATTAAGGTCACCAAAGTGTAATTTCATCGTAAATAAATCATTTTATCTTCCTGTCAGCAAATACTCTACAATGTCCTATAAATTAAGGGTCAATGAATCTGAAGCCTCGAGTATGCAAGACAAAATGTTTACTATTTGTATTTGTTTTTTTATTTTTGCTACTAAACTTCACTTTTAGAGTCACTCAAGTTGGAGGGTTACGGAATGAAATGTGTGATACGAATTTAAGAGAAAATAGCATGAAGTGAAGATTATGAGAATAAGGAGGACAAATATTAACTGAGCCTTCACTTGAAGATATTAATATTGTAGTGTTCAAGGAAGTATCCACGCGGGAGTCTGTTCCACAAAGTGATAGTTCTTGGAACAAATCTGAGTGGAACATTCTCCTTACAGTTGGAATACGGATGAAATGAGAGTAATTAGTTTCCATAGACGTTGCATGACGTGTCGTAGCTGTAAAGGTTTGAACTGGTGGAATTAAAGAATGGAGCGCTCATCTGAACATTCACCATGGAAATAGCGATAGGCTTGTGGCGCCGCGTCTGCGGAGAAAGAGGAGGCAGTGTGTAAAATAAATTATTCCCCACGAAACTGCCTAAACGATTTTGAATTTCATCATGGCTGGGAAGAGAGAATTGGGCAGAACCATTTCAGATTTGGCAGCAATGTTCTCGATTTTTGGTCTAATCTAATTCTTTTAAAAAGGAAAGTATGATAGAAAGAGCAAGGCACTTTCGGGGCGACAGAATGGGTCGATCATTTTTATTCTTTTGTCATTTAGGAAATGTAAGAAGTTTCAACAAAAATATTATTTGTTCCCAGTAATGTATTTATTCAAGTTAAAAAGAAACTGTTATAAATGAACCATTTAAAAAAAAAAAAAAAAAAAAACAACGCAAGAAGCATTTTTGGTCTGGTCTCGTTCGACTTTTATCGTTTCGGTAAAAAGATTGCAACTGAACATTAATATTTTTATCAAATTTGATACGGGCCATTGATGACATTGATGAGCTTCTTTTACGTGGTTTCAGCATATTTTAAACAAATTCAATAAGTATAATTAAAAGAGGCTTGACAATAGAATGCATTCCATAAATTCCGAAATCAAGTCTATTATTATTTCCTCCGATTTCTGTTGTATACACATTTCCTTCCGGGTCCCAACCAGAGACCTAAGGTCAGAATTGGCTTCATGACATGTTCTACTGATCATTTTTGTACTCCATCGCCAAAAAAAAAAAAAAAAAAAAAAAAAAAAAAAGAAAAAGCTAAGATCACACACATTTTACATAAATAAAGCTCTTCGTAATGTGCGAGCAGTACTTGTGAGTACAATTTTTTGTATTTCTTTAAGGCATGGGCTACCAGAAATCCCTTCATTGAGTCTATCGGAACCGTTTCAAATCAATCCGAAGGCTCCAACTAGAACTGGAATTATTGATATCCTCGTGTGTCAATTTTCGTGATTTCCACTTCAATATTCTTGTTTTTTTTATGGTTTTTTGAAGATCTTGAAATATAATTTACAATCTGCCGAAACTACTATGTCAGTAATATTCTTTTTCTTCTTCTTCTTCTTCTTCTTCTTCTTATTCTTATTATTATTATTATTATTATTATTATTATGTTAGTGTCGCATATTGTCGTAGTCGGTGGAAATTCTGTTCATGAGGCAAAGTATCAACATGACTCCTCAAGACTCAGGAACTTTTCGGAGAATCCTCAAAGAATCATTGATAGCAGGATTTTGGATGTCTACAATCTTGGACTCAATTTCAGTTTCTATTCTCCCTAAGCGTTTTGTCACCTTCTAGTATTTTTCTATATTTTCACTTTCATTATTATTATTATTATTATTAGTAGTAGTATTAGTATTATATTTCGATTTCTGCTATGGTCACACTACTTACCAAGTCTGCGGGAAGACCTAAGGCAGATAGAGGTGTGTTGTTATTTGTATTTGATTTGTATTTCTATATCCCATAACATCATTAGCGTTACATGGATAAAGTTCTTCGTAGTGAGTGGGCTGGACTTATCAAGACAATTTTTGTATTTCTCTTAAACTGGGATTTCCATTGGATTTTTTCAATGTGTTGTTCTGTTCCTTTTTATATAATTCCAAGCACACCTACTATGACTGATACTATTCTTGTTTTCCATTTCCAAATTTTTTTCTATTTCGATTTCCATGTCTTTATACTTCGATAGTTTTTCAAATTCCTTAGTTGCTATGTTACAGTCCGCCGGGGAAGCCATATCAATTAGTAAGCAAGTTTTTTTTTTTTTCTTTTCGGTTTTTGACAATGTCCGGTCTATTTGTTCCATTCATCCTATCTGTAAAGATGGCGTAATCCCATAGAATTGTGATGTCTTCTATTTCTGTAAACGGTGCTGGTGGATGATCATACCAATGTTTATTAACATCTTTTCCAGTGTCCAGTGTAAGCATTGCCCCACTCTATCGTGATGATTTTTATATTCATTTGGCGCAAGTAAAGAACATCCTGAGATTAGATGGTCTATGGTTTCCTGATATTTGTCACAGAACCTGCATTTTGGATCCACACTATCATGTATGATATTCGCCTGAAAGCTTCTAGTGAAAAGATTGGCTTTATATTGTTTTTCCCTCAACTCATGTCCTCGTTCTGTCTTAGAAAAAATGTTTTTCTCAGAATTAGTAGCAAGCCAAGTTTGAAGTTATGAAATGAATGAAGTCAGCGTCGATCATTAAATGACGTCACTAGCAGACTTTTTTTATGCGAGTCTCAAAAGTTAGGATGCGTTGACTCATTTTCTTGTATAGTGTGAGAAACTGCCTCTGATGAGAAAATATCGTCTGCCCCGTACACAAAAACAGAATAAGAGGAAAAAAAGAAGAAGAAGAATACGCAAAAATATTTTTAGATGAATTTGATTTTATAATACAATCTGTCATTCCTGTCTTATGAGGTTGCCTTTTGTACTAAAAATGATTTCCAACTGTTTAAAATGTGAATGCATCAAACGGAAATTTTTTTTTAACTAAAGCCTCATTTTTTAAAGTCTTTATTAAAAAAAAAAATAACGGGACTATTCAGCATTGTCAATATTCATCAAGAACGCTCTGTTGTTGGAATGAAAACTAGCATCAACAAAAGCATCAAACATGGCAAAATTTTCAATTGGTTTCAGTTGAACATCTCGTATAGAAATATATATAAAAAATAACAATGTAAAAATGTTAACTTAATATCAATCGTAGCCATGTCTTTATAATCTACCTTGTTTCTCCAGCCGTCACACAGCAAAGGGACACAATTTTCTTCCACTTAGATCGATCTTGGACAAGTCGTGAAGTCTAGAACAAGTTGATTTTCTTTATCTCGGCATTTCTTTAACTGTAATGCGCCATGTCATTTTAGGGCCCCATAGTTCATCCTGGGCATGACGATAAAGTAAATCCAGCAGCAAGGCCTCTGATCGGGAGATTGGAAGTTTTGGGGAGCGTGGAACCACCTCTTAATTGCTGTTGTTCCCAGGTCCACCATAACCTAGGGTGGTGACACCTGTTAGGGTCCCAGCTATTGGTAAATATTGAACCCCCAAACAAAAATCAACAGTACATTTTTATAGTAAAATTACCAAAATATTATATCTAAAAAACATACCTTTACTCTGAAAGTATAAAATTATGTACAAAATATGTGTAGTTGAAAGCATAAAAGTGTGTACGGCATTAGGGGTTGATATGCTGCCAAACAAAATAGAGGTTGATATGCCGTCAAACAAAATGAAACAAACAATAAACATAAAAGAACTTTCATGATATTACTCCATATAATGTCCCACAATTTCTTAAAGAAATCAAACTGTGTTCCAAAATATAACTTCAACAAAAGTACAACATAAAATACACATATTACTGCCTCTAGTAATCATGTCCGCATAAAACATGTATATGCACAAAAGCTGAGTATCATCTACCATGTATTCAATTGTGAAAACAAAATAACATATATTATATTTTTATTAATTCAAAGCTATCAAGAAAATTAAATTTCGGTGTTAAATGACCCATAAGAAGTTTACATGACGTTAACCAAACAATTCAATCAATCAATGGTTCCTTAGTATTTGCAGCCTTGAAGTATCCAGTTTAGAGCAACTTATCGTCGGTAATCGCAGGATATGGCCGGTGAACTGTATCCGCTTATCTGTCACCATTACAGTAAGATTTCTAGAATTTACACGTCGCAGCACTGCCTCGTTCCTGATTCTAGCTCTCCAAGATGCTTTTATGAGATATGAAACTGAAATAATTTTCTGAAAACGTGCGCAAAAGTAAAAACCAAATCATACTTCGTAAAATTATAAATACCACGGGACTAACTTTAAAAACAAAAAAGCGCTGGAGCTTTAAGTAATTCTTTCGAAAGACGAATAGCGTAAGCGGCTAGTAGCCCAGTCTCAGATTAAGCAAAGTAAAGAAAAAGATTACTCCTGTAGCGACAAGCTTGCTCATGGAATTCTTGATCAATGAAAACCCTTAACTCAACGACTTACAGATTAACATAGAAAAAAAAAAGAAAAGAAAACGGAAGAAGCAGTCGCTTTGACGTTTGCAGCCGACACATGGAGGAATATCTTGCAGTCGACATTTGGAGGAATATCCTGCAGCCGGAATTTGGAGGAATATCCTTTAGCCGACATTTGGAGGAATATCTTTCAGTCGACATGGAGGAATATCCTGAAACCGACATTTGAACTAATATCCTTCAGCCAACATTTGGAGGAATATCATTCAGCCAGCACATGGAGGAATATCCTGCAGCCGACATTTGGAGGAATATCATGCAGCCGACATTTGGAGGAATATCATTCAGTCGACACATGGAGGAATATCCTGCAGCCGATATTTGGAGGAATATACTGCAGGTAGTGGATTAGGCTGTCACTACTGCTTTCTTTAGAATCATGAACATAATTGAGCTTCCTTTCTATTTGCTGCCAAATGAGATTTGGGTTTCGTTGATCCCTCATATGAAGTGAATTACAGCACCGTATCAATTTTCGTTCGAATCTAAGGAGAACCTTTTTGCATGACTATATACCTTGGCGTGTATTCTGTTGTCATTAACACAAATGTACAAACGACAAAGTGCCGACCGGAAAGATGCAGAAGTGATAACGAGGTTACACAAATAAAATGGAGGATAGACAAGTTCACAACATTACCATTATTTTTGCATATAGGGTCTTATATCGGAGAAGTAAATAAGTAAAAACTAGGTATAATATATATGTGAATCTGTGTGTGGGTGTTCGATATCGTCAAGTCAACAATAGGATTAGGTCCACTGTTACATTATCTGAATTACAATTCAACAAAAATAGACGACCTGTCCTATTTGCATTTTCTTTAATAAAGTATACCAAAATAAAATATGACCAGTTTTCAGCATTTTTTTCTCCTGGGATATTCTTTAAACTGTCATGTCTTATGTAGTCAGTACTTTCGTGCACTTGTAAAATCTTCACTGATTGTTTTTAGGGCTTATCAACTGTTTAAAGCACAACTGAACTGCCACTTTATGAAACATTGGACTTACATTTTTTAAGATATCTAAATCACTTGATAAAAAAAGCTTCACTGCAAGGAAAATTGAAAATTTTATTGTATATTTCTCAAAAGAATACATATATAAATGTTATTTCAACTGACGTTTTGGTTCTACTTTTCCTTCAGAGAATAACCGTTTTTATGCTTCATTCAAAAGATGTGTTGCTGCTGTTGTTGCTGTTGTTGTTGTTGTTGCTGCTGTTAAATGTTTGAGATCCTGACACAGATAAAAACAAAAGCCTGGGCAGTCAGGGCCCCAACAGTATAATGTGCTTCACTACGGCTACATAGAGGTTTTGAATTCAAAGTTGTCATTCTGCTAGACTGGTAGCCAACGATGGCTAGAGAGCTCAGTCTGTCCTGCTATTTAATTGTAAGGGTTATACTTTTTCTGTGTTTGTTTGGTGGGGAATATTACATTAATATTTTCTTGAGGATAACACAATTTTTCCAGATACAAGTCCTACTATTTAACCCATAGCCGGGAGATGAGATGGATTCATATTTTTTCCAAAGGTATTTGAGCATAAGTAAATGTAACAAATCGGAATGGAATTCGAATTCGACTCTCCGATTTCTCATTCCGCGCCGCTAGCCATTGCAAAATCTGTGATAGTTAAATTTTATTAGCACATACAAGCTTATATAAAATCTTTAAACATTGCATGATACATATAGATGTTATATATCAAATTATATATCCTATTGAGTTATTACACATAGATACGCGCATGCGCACGCAGGTGCTCACATACACATGATGTCATCCACCTCGATGTCCAGTGTAACCATCGGAATACATCATTGTCAGATTCTGCTGTGTCTTTAACGGTTCTTTAAACCAAGCAGACTTTTAAATCCTCTAGCACAGATTTGGCAGATATGAGTCACATATTTTGTTGTCATTAGGTTTATTTTTGCGAACGTTTGCGTCTCTTTAGCCCATCAACTCAACTGCACACTTTTCAAACAAATTTGACATGTATTGTTAGTATGCATATACACACATGCATACATAAATACATACATATAGGTAAGCTTGTATGTATATGCGATTTGAGGCTGAGCGCATAGTTGGTGATAAATATTAAAAATTTTGAAATTCTTTTCTCTTCTTAAAAAATGGCCTGATGTCCAGTTAGCCAATGAGACGACACATGCTTGGGGACAAATATTTTAAGGAGATCAACACGAACTAATCCGCCATTGACAGGATTAACTAATGTCGTTAGTCGTTAAATTAAAAGCTAAAGCCGACGAGAAAACAAAAGACCGGAAGTAGGAAGTAATAAAAGAAGAGAGGGAGAAAAAAGAGAAATGAAAAGAGGGAAAGAGGAAAATAAAAAGAGAAATCAAGAGGGAGTGGAAACAGAAGCAAAATACCAAACATATAAAATAAGATAAACAATTTTTTTTTTTTTTAAAAAGAGACAAATTTGAAAATGGAGTAACTATAGATGCAGATTAAAAATAAAAAGTGGGGACAAAAAGTCGATGGATTAGAATCGTTAGGAGGATTAGACTAAAAATAAACAGACTACAAATTAATTCATTTATATATATTATACATGTGTGCGTACGTGCGTGTGTAATACTCACAAGTACAGCTTACACATTACGAAGAGCTTTATCAATGTTAAATGTGTGTAATCTTATAGGGTTTTGGGGTTTGTTTGTTTTTTTACAAAAATTAATCAGGGGAAACCATTTCTGATTTTAGGTCTCTGATTGGGACCCGGAAGGAAATGTTTATACAACAGAAATCAAACGAAATAAGAATAATAGACTTGATTTTGAAATTTATGGAATTCATTCTATTGTCAAGCCTCTTTTAATTATACTTATTGGATTTGTTTAAAATATGCTGAAACCACATAAAAGAAGCTCATCAATGTCTTCAATAATAATAATAATAATAATAAGAAGAAGAAGAAGAAGAAGAAGAAAAAGAAAAAGAAGAAAGCTGAGGATATACCAGGCATAGCTCTCAGGGTTTCTGATCTTTATTTATTGTAAGTGTTAACATGTAGATGTTTTGTCATGATGAATTAAGATGGGCTACAATAAATATCACAGTACCACAGATTTGCTTGTCATTTGGCTGGCTTTAATCAGTTAGGCAAGTCTCATCTGGTCCGATACATTATGCATCTCTGTTCATAAGCGAGAGTAATGTGGAACCATTATGGATTGAATTACTTACATATTCAATTTGTATATAAATTTTATACTCAAAACGACATTCACTTAAAGAATAATTATAGCAACATCATAAATGGTTTAGTTAAAAATACAACAGTAGAACTATACAGGGGCGAAGATAAGGAAGATTGTCGTTGGTGATTCTTACTAGCCATTGTGGTGAATGTTGTTAGCATAGTGGTTACGGTTCAGCAAGTGATGTTGATGTTGAAGTTTACTTAGTATTTTTTCATATAGCAATTTATGATTGCAATCGACTAATCAAACAAAAATAGTGACAGGTGATAAATATAGAAATTCATAGATAAAGCAACTTCATCATTAAAAACATACTGAACGAAAATTACGAATAACCAAATACGACAAACTCCTGAAGAAAATCGTGGAAGGCATCGGCCGAAACGTTGTGATAACAAAAAAGATGACAATGTTAGTCTGAATAATTCTTTAGAGAGCGAGTATCTTTATTCTGAAAGCAAGAACAAAGACCTAACCATTAATTGTAAAGAGATGGAAGACTTGGTTATTATCAAAGGGGAATGTCCTTAGTGTGGGTTACGTATTGAAGACATTAAAATCAACCAGGTGCGGAAATTTTAATTTATCTGGATGGTAGTGTTTTAACAAATGACGGAAGGTGACATACGGAAATTCCGCGTCCTATGTAAGACGATAAACTACATCCGGCAGCAAGGCTTCTAATCAGGAGGTTTTGAGGAGCGTGGAACCACTTCTGAATTGCTGATGTTCCCAGGTCCAACCTGACCCAGGGTGGTAGCACCTGTTAGGGTCCCAGCTATGGGCAAATAGTTAACCCCCAAACTGAGGTCAAGACACTATGAAAGTGTAAAAACAGGTTTTAATACCAGCAATAAATTTTTTGAGGAAAAATTATTACCAGCAATACATTATTACCAGCAATACAGTTTTGAAGAAAAAAATATTGCCAGGAATACATTTTTAAGAACAAAAATATTACCATCAATACATTTTTGAAGGAAAAATATTACCAGCAATACATTTTGTAAATAATTATTACCAGCGCAATATATTATTACCAGTAATACATTTTTGAAGAAAAAAAATATTACCAGCATTACAATTTGGAAAAAATATTACCAACAATAAAAATTTTGTTGGCATTAAATAACCAACTGAGGTTGATATGACGTAAAACAAACCAAACCAAACCGAACCAAACCAAACCAAACCGAACCAAACCAAACCAAACCGAACCACGGAAATTCCAAAGCGGATTGGAATAACGAAGAATGCCTTTTAGGAACTGTACAAGACATTAAGGAATCGAAAAAATATTCTTAGAAATAAAGAAAAGAGTGTTGGACTGCTGGGTTATATCTCATGTCTTATATGCTAGTTTAATACGGAACAATTTCGTCACAAATGAAAAACAAAAAGAAAAGACATGCGGTCATCAAGAAATGTTTTCTAACAAATGTTGAAAATACCATGGACATATGTAAGAACAGAAGAAAGTTTAAGAAACTACAAAGTACTTGGCGCTAACAATCAGAAAGAGAACAGCTGCAAATTTCTCTATTGCATAATGAAGAAAGAAGAAGCGGCGAATGTTAATTACTCACAGGGCACAATGACTGCAAGAGAAACAGAAAAATAGAGAAAAACCTATTACCAAGTTTTAACAAATGAAGAGAGGAACAAGATACAGAAAAGACACAAGAGGGTTAATAAAAGAGTAAACATTGAGAGCAACAAAAAGAAGCTGTTGAGAACCATAATAGCATACATTCTGATAGGATATAACACAGAAGGAGAGATAGAGTTTTATTCTAATATCTGTACATCTTTGTTTGCGTTCTAATCTTTTCTTGAAGTCGAAGTGCAATTTTATTAGTGATACGAAAACCAAGGTTTTTAATGTCATTTTTCAAGGTAAGCAGGTTTACTCTTACATGGACTGCACGTTTCCATGTGATCCAAGCTAAATTACCTAAGCTAAATTAAGTAAATATCTTCATATTTGTTTTTTTTTCTTAAATAAAAAACAAATATGAAGGTATTTACTTAATTTATTTAAGCATTTTCAACCAATTATTTTCATTCATTTTAATAAGTAAATTTCTTTCATCTTACTTTTTCACTTGTATATCTCGCATACAGCAGCAATCACAATGATCAGATCAGAAATAATAATGGATAATCTCAAGATTAGTTCGGATTTAGGTACAGAATATATTGGTGTGCATTACAAGTACACCAATATATGATGTACCAATATATTTGGTACCTAAATGCTGAAGAAGAAAAGGATCTCAAGACCTAAGGCTTGAAATCATGAATTTTATAATCAGAAACTTTTGTGTGCACCTCAGAATCCATCTTGCACATTTATAAATCTACTATTCGTCCGTGCATTGAATACGGCTGTCATATCTGGTTTAGTATTCCTACTATATATCTCGAGATTCTTGACAAAATTCAAGGAAATTTCTTTAATGTAATCGATCCTAACTTGGTATCTCGATTTTAGTCTGTTTTCTCACCGATGTGACATGGCTTCCCTCCGTCTGTTCTACAAATATTTTCATGAAAATTGTTCTGATTAAATTTCCTTATTGGTACCTCGACTGCATTAATTACTAGACTGGCAATTAGGTCTCACCGTTTCACTGTTGAACTAATCTGTTCTAGCCTAATAATTTATTTTCTCGCACTTCTTGCCTGTGGAACACTCTTCCGATTTCTTGCTCCCCTGACACCTAAAATCTGCAAAAATTTAATTGCAATGCCAATCTCCATCATCTGTCTTTCTGGAATCTGTTCTTTTATTGTATTTTCTCATCACTAAAATTGTCTCATTGTCTTTCACTCCCAGTAACCCCCATGTGTCCTAGTGGAATTATCGTCTTTCTTAGTTTGAAATGATTTAAAAAAGATTCGATAAATGACGCAAAATATTTTTATTCATTACATGTGATCAAATATTAAAATGTCTGTCATCATTGCTATTAGTAGTAGTAATATTATCTTCAAATTTTATTAGATGATCGACCAACCGTAAAGTTCCTTGTAGTTCAATCAGTAGAACAGCTGTTACGAAAAAGCATATTTCCCGAAACAAAAGTGATACGCTATCTAGTCTCAGTTATGGCCATAAACTGGTGTCCTAATTCTGATGAAAAACAACTAAAATTAAAATGAAAGAAATACTAGTCAAAAATTTATAATTGTCTATCGTTGCTATTTGAATCTGTGTTGACAGTTTCATTACAATAACACATATGAGTCGATTAAATAGAACACATGAGTGATAAAAATATATATATATATATAATGTCGAATTTTTGTGATTCTTTGGAAAGTCTTTGTTGACCGTTTGTATGTCTCGTGTTTTGACAGCTCATTAAATTGTTAGGACAGCACAACGTCATCACCAAACGACAAGTTTAAGTTATTGCCTGCAGACAAGTATTTAACAGTCTAACAGCGGAGAAGCAACAAAAAAGTGGCGTGATCCACACAAATAATTTGTACTGGATGATGATAATGATAATAACACCGATAATGATAACAGATTAGAGAAAGAATAATTGTCATTGTTGTAATCGCTTAAATGTAATCAAGTTATGTATGCTTCCAATAATGTCACGACTGATAAAACAATTAGCATTTTTTTTAAATAATGCGAGGGCCAATTGCCAACATCAACGTCATTAAGACAACTTGTATAATTTTACAATGACTACTACTGCTGCTTCTACTACTAATAATATTTTCTCAATCATTACTTCTATTAATAAGTTCAAAATAATAGTAATAAAAACGATTTTCAATAAGTCGTCTGCTACTATTCACAGCTTGATTTCATGATTTGTTCCAGGCTAAATGTTTTGTAAGCCTATTCATCTCACTTCGTCAAAAGCTTGTATGCGTTGAAATAACGTTAGACTGATGTATTTACTCTGCAGATGTAAAGGCAAGAAACGTGAAACATTTATCAAAACATTAACAAGCTTCTCAGGATACGATGTTAATTTTTTTCTAGGCATAGATTAATTATTTTTATTAGGGATTGAAATATAATAATATACCCTTTATTATTAGGGATTGAAATATAATAATATACCCTTTATTAAACTGGCACTGCAACAGTAAATAGAAGGTTGGACAAAAGCGTTAAATATGCCTTAATTGGTGGTTGTGAGTTCGATTCCTGGATCAAGTAGTGGTGGTCCAGTGGGAAAAGCAGAAGTGGCATTTAAATGGTGAATTAAATAGAATGCCTTGATCCTCGAAATCCTCTCGTATGAACAGCAAAATGAGAACAATCTATACTTGGGATTTGAATAAAAAAATCTGAAGAAAGAGGCAACGCTCGAAACGTTCTGAATACAGCAATGAAGATGGCGACACTAGTAAATTAATGTATGAAATTGTACGTATTTTTACCAACCAAGTTAACTTTTCTCCTAGATATGATATATCTTAAAAATAATAAATTTCAAAATGTTTTTTCTTTTCTTTTTTTGAAAACTGATATTGAAATATTCAATGTTAGTCCAAAAAACTAAATTTTGAAATGGAGGTTTAAAACTCTTTACATAAAAGAGGAAAAAAAGTATTAAATGCGAGAATGTAAAAACCGTTAGCTGAACCTTAACAATTTTCCTTTTCATTATTCATGAAATCTTTTTTTTAATTCTTCTGTCATTAAAAAAATAAATCATTGGATACAATTCATATCAATTCACTGGAAACTGTTCACTTATCTTCTTTCATGCTTTATGGGCTATGTCTCTCCAGGGTGATCGTAGCTCTCCACAACTTCATTTGTAGCTCTAAACAATGTTTGTCCCCTTACTATTACTCCCAGTTCATGTTCTGCCATCCATTTACATAAGGGACTTATGTAGGTTACTCACTGTTTCTCCCTGTCCCTTTTTACATATGTCCCGTGAGTTTCAAATTCTCCAGACCTCTTTTCCTCATTATGTGTCCTAGAAATTTCTCCTTCTGATTCTATTCGTCCATTTTGCTTCCATTTTCCTTAAAGCTTCCACCTTGCCCACATGTTTCCTCCATGGCATTTCTTCGCGTCCATCCTCAGAACCACATCTCGATTATCTTAAGTCTCATAGACATCTGTTAAGAAATTGTTCACCGTTCACTATCATATAAAAGGATTAATATTATATGACAGTCCAGCACTCTTTCCTTTTGGAAGGCCTCTTTCGCTGTTCCAATGCACTTTTGAATTTCTGTTTCACAGTTGCAGTTGTTTGTTATTGTAACACTTCTGAGATATTTACATTTCAGTACTTGCTTAATTTTGGTATATCTAATTCATGGCTCACATCTTGTGCTGTTTTCTCCTGCTAATTACCATACGCGTTACCTGCTTTATAAAAAGATTATTATTGTTGATTGTTATTTTTGTGTCATTAAATAAAATTCGGAATGTTATATCAAAATATTTGTTGATAGGTGAATGATATCTACTCTTGTTAATGAGATGCCTGTAGGTCGAAGGTCAACAGCTGAGTGAAGTCGATGGTCGATTTAGAAAATCAAATAGCTGAGAGTAACACATGATGGAAGACAGGAGTTATGTCTCAAATAACTAGAAATATTTATGATAGTATTAAACCAGATACGAATATGGTCACTGGGGAAAAGTAGTGTTGTTCATGTTGTGACCAGTTCATTACAACCTTCTCTATATAGATAACAATGGTTCACTAAAAAGAATTAAATATTGCATGTATAACTCTAGTCTAGCGGATAAAAAATTGGGAAAAACACAGATTTTGTCTGCTAACCAATAGGAATTAGAATATATTTATCGAGACTAAAGTTGAGGTTTTTGCGACTGGCATCTGTGAAGTTCGAACTCAGGCTAAAGCCAAGATTTTCAGTGTTGATTTCCAAGGTAAGAAGTTTTGTTCTAACTGGTACAACACAACATTTCTCGATCCCATATAATCAATTACCTAGCTGCTGTAGCATATATCTACGGACGATAATGGGTATGTTCCCATTCACATAAATAAAGTAGTAAATACTGTATGTTGGTCTGCAGTTGGAGATTCGTCTCCAGCTCTGCTGGTCAAACTCTCTGCCTCCGGGTAGAGAGTGTCCCCAGACGAGACTATATCGAAGGGCAGAGTCTCGTCTCGAGAAACAGCCATCCGACCCCGTTTTATACGCGGTCTACGGGGAATTTTTGGCCGAGCATACGGTCTCGGATACCCCACATTAAATTCGGCCTCGTGCCACATCTGACCGCGTGGGTCGGTTGGTAGATATCCTGTAGTCGGATATTCGTCTCCAGTTGTGCTGATCAAACTCTCTGCCTCCGGGTAGAGAGTGTCCCCAGACGAGACTATATCGAAGGGCAGAGTCTCGTCTTGGGAAACAGCTACCTGACCTCGTTTTATATGGGGTCCATGGAGAATTTTTGACCGAGCCTACAGGCTCGGATACCCCACATGAAATTCGGCCTTGTGCTACATCTGACCGCGTGGGGCGGTTGGTAGATATCCTGCAGTTGGAGATTCATTGTGGATTTCACGTGACTCACTTCTAGCAGTTGACTACTACTTCTACGCGACGCTGGCGAATCTTATATATGTTGTTCTTGTCCTAAATATTATCGTTCATTACCAATCTTCATGTGATTATTCTATTTAGTAACCTTCCCTAGGTTACACCACTAGCTAAAGTAGTAAATATTTTTATATTTATTTTTCTTGTTTTCCTACTTGTTAGATATACCATTCAGTGGTCACAGACTTTAAGAATTCAGATGAACTGCCTGATCCTTCTAACTATCGGCCAATTAGCTTTTTACCTCTTTTTGACAAAGTACAAGAATCTCTAATCAACTCTGAATGAGTTAAGCAGCTCACTTCGCAGGGTCTTCTTTTAGATAAGCAATATGGCTTTCGCTTCTCTAAGTCCACTGCTGATGTATTAACAATTATTGCTGGAAGAGTTTATCAAGCTTTAGATAAGAACGGTGAAGCTCGGACTGTTGCTATGGATATCACAAACGCATTTGACAGGGTTTGGTATGTCGGTCTTCTTCACAACTTGAAAGGTTATAGTATTTGTGGACAAATGTTTGAACTGATTCAGTCTTTATCAAATCGTGAAATGAAAGTTCTCTTGAACAGCCACTCTTTTAGATCTTCTTGCATTTAATGCAGGCGTCCTTCAAGACTCTATCCTTAGACCTACGTTGTTCCTAAATTGCATTAACGACCTTCCTGGTGTCATCAGTTCTCAACTCGGTATCTATTCTGATGATACAATTATTTACTGCTGAATAGTAAGTCTGGTCGGTTCGATAAAGTCAAACTGGCAGTTGATCTTAAAATGATCCACAATCTGTTGCTAACTGGGACAAGGAATAGCTTGTTAATCTTAACGACACCACGGCGAAACTGCTCTGTATTAATTGGCTGAGATAATTTTTTCTGTATTCCATCAGCGTGGCTAATGGTAACCTCCAGGAGAGTGACTCGTGACGCATTCTCGGGCAAAATCGAACTAATATTACCAGGAACATATGTTATCAACTCCGTGGCTAGATTAATTAGATGTTTAGAATTCCATAGACAGAACATGTAAGCAACGAGGAAGTTTTAAGGAAAATAGGTATTGCCTGAAAACTTATGCAGCAGGTCAAATTGGCAGCAAATCTAAAATAATTACGTACAATCTGTTGTTAATTGGGGCAAGAAATGGCTTGTTGATTTTAACGCTTTCAAAACGAAACTGCTCTCTTTTAATAGTCTTAGAGAACCTTTTTTGCATTTCATCATCATGGCTGATGCTAACTTCCAGGAGAGTGATTCTTTGCACTAACATTTTCCGCTGACATGGAGTGGAAAGACTATAATGAATCAATTGCTAGACCTGCTGCTAGGAAAGTTGGTTCACTGTATCGTTCTAGACAGTTTTTTTTCTCGCCTAGATCTCTCTTACATCTTTATACGTCTACCATTCATCTATACTTCGAATATTGCTGACACGTCTCCTGCTATATATTTAGAGACCTTGATAAAATCCAAAGGAGAAACTGCGATATTATTCGTCTTGAGCTGATATCTCGCCTTCAGTACTTTCCCATCGCCATGATATAGCTTTCCTGTGCCTTTTCTATAAATACTTTCATGGTAATTGTTCTGATAAACTTCCCGCAATGCTACCTAGTCTTCATTTACAGGCTAGTATTAGATGAGCGGCAAGATCTAATTATTTTACAAGTCGCACGTAACTGTTCTGTTAGCATCCGAACAAACGGATGTTCAGAATCGAAAATAAAGACAGACAAATCAACAGTCCGTGCGAAGGGGGGGGGGGATAAGACGGCGCAATGGATAGACAGAAACTGTCAACTGCAATGCGCCCAAAACGCGTAGCGATCTCGCGTTTGGTTACGTCTGTTTGTTTCTTAATAGTGTCTGTTCCTTTTCCAGTCAAGTATTTTTATTGGTCACGGTGCACTTTTGTGAATTTCAACAACTGTCCCATCTTTCAGCCTATCGCCACCTTCATGTCTGCCCGCCTTCGGGGAAACAGGATCTACGAAGACGACCTTCAACTGCAAAATAAATAAATAAATCAGAATTTTTTTTTAAATTTGAAAATAGACGCGCCTTTGAAAAATTATAACAAAGTAGGCGGGAAAAACGTGTTTACACTAAAATGACTTTCAAGATAAAAAAAAAGACCTATATATATATATATATATATATATATATATATATATATATATATATATATATATATATATATATATATGTAGTATTTTGTAGTCTAGAATGTAAACAAACTCAGTTAAATGCTATACGTGATACACGCTTGGGCGATCATGTCTATTTCGATTCATGACTAACAAGGGAGAATATTGTCGTTTCTTTCTGCGGTAGTCTGTTTGCCAACTAAAGCTATAGTACCCAGTCTGTACTTCTATTTAGCCCATAGCCGGGGGAGAAGAGGTGGATTCATACTTTTCCCATTTCCCAAGTGTATTTGCATGTAAGTGAAAGTAACGAAGCCGACTGGATTTCGAACACCGCTCTCCGATTTCTCATTCAGAGCCGAAATCCATTACACCACAAACAAACTGTACACACACACACACACACACACACACACACACACACACACACACACACACACACACATGCGCGCACACTCACAAATTAAGCCTAGTAGTTACGACACAAACGAGAAAGTCAGTATATTATAGTTACTCTCATTCTTTGATTAGCATTTTGTTACGATGCATTTTTTTCAAATTGAAATTATATATTAAATTTACACAAATTTTTAACGCATTATATTATAATATATTTTATTTATATAAATGTATAACATCATTATTCACTCATTAAAACATTTCCCTCGTTTTTCTATGACCTTATGTCACATTTCAGCAAAGATAAATGGCATAATCCTTGGGGCGTTTCATCAGCATAGCTGATGCTAAACCTCCAGGGGAGTGACCCATTGCGCCTTTCTCATGCTAACTTTTTCCGCTGACATGAAGTGGAAAGATTATATTGAATCAATTGCTATGATTGCTGCTAGAAAAGTCAGTTCACTGTGTCGTGCCAGAGGTAATTTCTATGTTAACAGTTTCTTCTCTCGCACTTCTCATTTATGACACACTCATCGGTCTTCTTGCTTTACAGTCAACTTTGATCTTCAAAAATTTAAATGCAATATCAATCGTTCTTTCTTGTTTAATTCTATTATAAGGTGTTGTGGCCTTGTTAGGGCCAGAAATAAAGACACAATAGAGGAATTGAGTTAAACAAATATATTAACAGAAAATCAGTAATACAAACGAGAGAGTTTCAGCAAGAATATTCGGTCCAACTATCAGAGCTGACTGCTGGAAACTACACTCCTGTAAAAGGCAGTGTCTGCTCTTATTTATAGCTGGGAGAGTCCATGCGTGCATGGGTAAATTACCATAACACAAGGCCAGTTCCTTAGAATCTTAATTATCAGTTTATTTTCACGCCTCCTCTTGGTTGGTGGCGTTTACATTTGTTCTGACTTGGTTTCTTTGATTGCTCTATAAATATATATACAAAGATCTACTTAAGTCCTACGGTATTTTGTTGTCATATTGTAAACATACAATTGAAGCTCCCACGCCTAACTTTTCACTGACCTGACACATGAAACTGCACGTTGCATCTTCGTTTGTATCGGTGTGTAGCAAAAACTCGGAAAGACCCACTTCAAGCTTACAATGAAGCAAAAGGTGAAAATAAACGATACAGT
Source organism: Acanthosepion pharaonis (assembly GCA_903632075.3). Lineage (NCBI taxonomy): Eukaryota > Metazoa > Mollusca > Cephalopoda > Sepiida > Sepiidae > Acanthosepion > Acanthosepion pharaonis. The sequence continues at coordinate 767,801 of CAHIKZ030001857.1, forward strand.
GAGAAATGAAGACCCGAACCCCGTTTCCAGGGATTCACTTCTATAGTTTGGATTGGTAGGCAACTTCTTCCATTTCTGAGAACTCAGATTAATAGATCAGGTTTTTCTCCTCATCCAGTGAGAACTTCAACTTTCACCTACCATCCCTTTGCCCATTTCAACATCACGAATCGCGGCTGCCAACTCTAACGGGCAGCATCGGAACTACCCCCAGGAATGATCTGGCCCCGTTAACAGGCTGTCCAGAGCGCGACTCAATTTCAGCTGTAACCGTTAATATAGATCTGCGTCCGGAAATTCCCATTTGTTGTCACTTGACCCCGAAAGTTTTAATTAATTTATCAATCATTTTATTCTCTTTTGCTCAAGTGAGTGGCCACTTAACAAGCTTTATCGCTGACCATATATCACAGAACACTTAAGACCAAGATAAAATCAGACATCATCCACTTCTATATGGGGGGGGTCCTAATCATAGTGTCACAAAATATTCCGTTTATTACTTCTGTGATCTCATCAGTCTCCAAATCCTCAAAGCCTGTTAGCATCCTTATTACAATTTCATTTGTTTCTGCCACTTTGTTTCTCTTCATTTTTGCCAGTGTCGACATAACCTCAGATATTAATATTATGTTTCCCACCATGCTTTTATGTATTGAGGTTTTTATCAACTGTTGTTATGGAATATCTTTCCTATGTACAGAAACCAGTGTGCTGAGAATGAAGCGAAGGTGGCTATACTGATGACATGGGTGTTCATGGTTGACAGAAGAATGATCTTAAACAAATCATTCTTATATCAACATTCTTTAGCATGTATTACAAGAATCAGGTCTTCAGATAAACTTTTCCAAAACAGAATCAATGATTTGAAATTGGAATGAGAACACTGATCACACTTACCCTAAATCCATCATAAAAATTCAGAATGTTGAATTGATAGATTCTAAGCACTCCAAACGCGCCGCTGTGTGGATCAGTTATAACAAATTTCGTATATAAATTTCGATAAGGACATTGAACATTGTACTACAGCTACCTTTTCTCCAACATCATACAATGCTATAAAGCCAAAATACGAAAACAAGTCATGTTCCTAAACCTCCACACCAGGTCTAGACTCTTATATGAATATCATGCACACGGCATCCAACCAGTTCAGATATGCTTAAACTATCATCTATATACAGCCGTTTTCTCAGATGAATCCTTTAAAATGGCTTCAAGCGAATTAATCTTGTAGGTGTAGAAGACAAAACTTCATCAGAATCTATAGACTGGCGCTACATAATCACAAATAAAGAACTTTACCAAATAACAAAAATCACATCACTTAAAGACTTACAACAAAAATAGGTCGCCTTTGAAATTAGAAGAGAAAATAATAATATAATGAAGCTGTTAACTTTCCAAACTTCCAGAAACAAAGGGTTTCGAAGGAAACATTCATCAATACGACAAAGAATGATAAAAATGGACTTGAGAAGTCTAATTTCTTTTGAAAAAAACTGTTTTAAGAAAAAGTTTTTTTTTTTAAATTTCAACTTACAGTAACGCTAACTGTTCGATCAATGAATGTCAAATATTTTTTGTACGGAAACGGTTAGTTTTTACAGGTAATCCTTCACTTAAGTGGCGTAATACAAACTGCTATTACCTGAATGGCGTAAAATCTATAAGATCAAGATGTATGCATTTATTGAAATTAAGCATGGAATGGTGTATTACGCAGCAAATAAATGCTGAAAACACGGCATTGTTCTTGATCATCTGTTGCATTTTGATAGGCATTTTGCCCAAATAGCCGGTTGCACTGGTTGCAACGTCGAATGAGCCATCGAAGTGCCTAACCAAGATAGCACGGTCATAAGTTCCCTAAGATGATTGCCGAGCACCAATAAGCACCAAATTTCTTACAAAATATCTTCTTTTGATAATAATTCCTTCGCATCAACGATTGATTGGGTCACTTGGTTTGCCACGTGACACAAATGAAATGAAACAGGACCATTTATTTTACGCCGTTTAAGTGAAGCAGAAGTTGGACATATTATTTTACACCGCTGATGTGAAGGATAAATTTTAAAATTACCATTCATTCCATCCTCTGTGGTACATTTTCTTTTCTTTTATGGCTGTTCCCTCTTATACATCCTGCCGGAGAGCGTGTTTTCTATTTTCTTATTTCTTTTATCTTTTAATGCATGCCTGCTACATCTGTGTTCTGAAGTTTTTCGATCCCTGCACATTTCTCATTGAGCCATTCATCTTTCGCTTGCTTGCACTTATTTCTGATGTTTTTATTTAGTGTTATAGATTCTGAGACATTTCTGTGCGTTAATGACCACCTCGATTTAATTAGATCGAGAATTTCATCTTTTATCCACTTCATTTTTTTCTTATGTTTCTTTTCTCGGGATGATTTCTTTTCCTGATGTTAGCCTTTTTTTTTTTATATGCCATGACCTTTCAGGACGTGGATGGCTCTCCACAACTTTCTATCCTTTGTAGCCCTAAACAATGTTTGTTCCCTTACTATTCTTCCTAGTACTTGTTCTGTCATCCACGTGATGTAATTTACCCTCTGACTCCCTTCCTTTAATATGTACTGTGTGTTCTAAATTTTTCAAGCCTTTTTTCCTCATAATATGTCCCAAAAATTTCAACTGTCTTTTTTCTGATTTTAAGTATTAGTGTACTTCTAGTTCTAATTTTCTTTAGAATTTCTTTGTTGCTCACGTTTAATGTACATTCCTATAAAAATTTCTACCTTGGAATGAATTGTTCAAAAGTTTCATGTTTGTTTTTAACTGCGACTACATGCGATTGTTTGCAAACAGTTTTGTGTCTCTTATTGTATTTATGGCGCTACATTAGACGTGTTTCATTTTTTTAAGTTTTACCCTCAGTTTGCATATAAATGGGAGATAATCGTTCTCACTGTCAGCGCCTGGATGGGTTTTGACGTGTAAAATTGCATTTCTAAATCGTTTGTTGATGGTTAAGTCGTCTATATGGCATTTAATATCTCTTGTGCATTTCCAGGTCAATAAGCGTCTTGGGTGTTCTTGAAACCAAGTTTTGAATATTACTTGGTCATTCGTTGTGCACCAGTGAATCAATTTTCCCTGCGTTTGTTATGTGGTCCAAATTTATGCTTACCAAGAATTTTACTATCATGTTACATTCATACTTTTTCGTTTCTGTCCGCCATAATAATAATAATAATAATAATAAGCAAAAGTAACATTCAAGAAAAATTTCAGAAACACCCTCAATAGATTTAGACTACCCTGAGATTAGAGAACTGGAACAAGATGAAGCCTATAAGTATCTATGAATTAGCGAAGGAGATAGTATATAACATACCCAAATGAAGGAGAAGGTAAGAAGGAAGTACTACAGGCGTGTGCGTCTGGTACTAAATACCAAGCGGAATTCAAAAAACAGAATACCAGCCATAAACACCTTGGCTGTCCCTGTGGTGCAATACAGCTTTAATGTCCTTAACTGGACCATAGCTGAGATTAAGCGAATGGACGCCAAAACGAGAAAGCTTCTCATTTGCTACCGCATGCATCACCCCAAAGTTAATGTTGATCGTCTCTATGTGGCCAGATCCGAAGGAGGTAGAGGATTAGTTCAACTAGAACTGTCCTACAAAACTACAACAATTGGCCTTAAAAGATAATTGGAAACTACAGAAGACTGGATGATGATATGTGTCAAAAAACATGAAAGTAGTAATCGTCTTTATTCCGTAATAAAGGAAGCCAACAAGTTCAAAATGGAGTTTCAAACGGCTGCAGAAATACAAGTAAACCACAATAAACCGACTGAAGCTGCAAAATACTTAAAAAGGAAAGCAAATGCAATCGACCAGATACAGAAACAATGGCAAGATTAACCGCTTCGTGGCTAATAATCTGCCCGTACCAAACAAGCTGATGTAGACAAACCCCGTACCTATCCGTCGCTATGTAGTGCAGGGTTAAAGGCTGAAACCGAAGGTTTTATCCTTGATGCTTAGGACCAATGCTTGTTAAATAGAAATTATCAAGCACACATACTAAAATATTATGTTAACCCCAAATACAGATTCTGTGATAAATATCCAGAAACAATTGATCATCTTGTATCAGGTTGCATGGTATTGGCACCCACTTAATATAAAACACGGCATGACAGAGTAGGCCAATATCTGCACTGGAAAATCTGCAACTTCTACGGGAAGGAAACTGAAAGAAATTGGTATAAACCCTACCAAGACCCGGTAAGGGAGATAGGACTTGTTACAATTTTATGGGACTACTCAATACACACAGACAGAACAATCAAAGCTAACAGCCCAAACATTATTATTAGAGACCGCAAACAAAATAAGTGCCTCCTTATTGATATGGCAGTCCCTGCAGACTGCAATGTATCTTTGAAGATCTTCAAAAATACAAGAACCTTGAAATCGAAATCTCAAAAATGTGGCACATGGGAACATCAACAATCCGTATTGTAGTTGGAGCCCTCGGATTGGTTGGAAAAGATTCCAGTAGACTAATTGAAGGGATTCCTGGAAGCCCATGCCATAAAGAAATACAAAATATTGTTCTCGCGAGTACAGCCCACACCTTACGGAGGACTATCTATGTAAAATATGTGTGTGCATGTGTGTGTGTGTGTTTTTTAATTGGTCAGTGGAAAATGTGATGATGCTATTTCTAACCTTTGGTCGCTGGGCGGCACCCGGAAAGAAATGTGTACATACCAGAAATCAAAGGAAATAAAATAATAATAATAATAACAACAATAATTTATTGTGATTTACTTTAAGATTTCTCATGTACGACATTTATTTCTTCGATACTTTCTGACGTGGGTGTGTATATGAATATGGTCGCCATATTGACTAACTTCCCATTCAATTTATGTAAGTGTACATGTAGTATTATAAGAAATCAGTTTTCAAAAAAGTTATAGCTCTTCACAATATAAAACCCTACTGTTGAAATATCCTTACATACAAAAAATCACCCCGTTTGATTTCATTAAAATAAATCTGACAGTTACCAGTACCTCAAAACCCCTAGTCCATTGTCTTTATCTAATATTAATCCGACTCCTCTTATATTTTTCTTTTCTCCTGTGAATATGATTCTATGATCGCCACTTATAAAATCCTTGTTGCCTATCCTTTGTATATATATATATATATATATATATATATATATATATTACAATGAATCATTCATACAAAAATTAAATTAGTAAAGTTAATGATATAAAATGGTGAATTCACTTCACTAACTAAATTTAGTTAGCGAAGTGAATTCGCCATTTTATATTATTAATTTTACTAATTTACTTTTTGTATGAATGATTCATTGTAATATAAATTAAATTGCACCACATATTAGATATAAATCATTTCACCCCAAGCCAGGTGATAAAGCTACTAAGACACAAGGTGTCACTGAGGTGGGTATGATAGAAAATGAGAAGACTTTAGGAGAAAGAAATGGAAACTCAGTCCTTAACAGGAAACAAGGAATAAACCTTTACTCCTTTTCATAAGACGGGGAAGGAATGTGAACTGGGCGATAGGCGAACCTATCTACTCCTATTAAAAAAAAATAAAATAAAATAAAATTTCGGAGTGCAATCGGAGACGTTTAGATGTACAGAGTTAAATTAAAAGCACTTGTGACTTGAGTAAATGTATTCAAGCAGGGACAGTTCATTATGTAACTGCCGTTCTTTAAAGAATTTTAACTGTATATTTAGATTTTAACATAGTATAAGTTGTGTTGTTACCTAAATCTAAAAAAAGTGGGGGAAAACTAAACTACTATTCAGACAATTTATTTTATTTTTAAACACTGGAGAGAGGACAAAATTAAGTTATATATATATATATATGTGCAAAAATACGATACAAAATTCCGTTTAAAAGTTTGAAGAATATGACAAATGGAAAACCGCTTCATTGAAACTAGATTTGATCACGTGTTCCGCCTTTTCTAGGCTTCATCAGATCAAAAAATGAAATAAATAAATATGTGTGCGTATTTGTGTGTATGGAAAAAAATAATAAATCACTAGTACTTCTTCCGCTAAGCTGGCGTTTCTTGTGATAAAAGAAAAGAATTAAAATGAGTGACTTTTTATTTAAAAATCGCCCGAGGATACCGTAAGGCTGAAACCATGGTAGTGTATTCAACTGATCTCCTGATTTTTTAAGTATATATATATATATATATATATATATATATATATATATATATATATATATATCCAAGTAAGATGGGAACAAATGAAGTTTAATTCCACTGTCCATAACATTTAATTTAAAATAGGTCTCAATACTTGAGGAAATTTGACAAATGACAAACTGTTTAATTGGAACCAGATTTGATTACGCATTTCGCCTTTCTAGGTTTAAAAAATGAAAAAAAGAAATATGTATGTATGTGTATTTGTGTATATGGTTAAATAATAAATCATTAGTACTTTTTCCGCTAAGCTGGCGTTTCTTGTGATGAAAAAAAAAAGAATGGAATCGAGTGACTTTGTAAAAAAGCCGTTAATATTTATTCTGTATCTTTTCTTATCGATTTTTCTAGGCTTCATCCTTAAGCCTTATCCAATTTTTCAGAATGGGTTGAATGGATTCTAAGGATTTATCTTAAATTAATTTCAGAAAAGGCTACATGGATATTTTGCTTTCGAAGCTCTCTGAAAATAGGCTAAGGATTTACATAAAATTCAATGCAGAAAAGCTGAGAGAATGTATAAATAAATTTCAACATGACTTGTGAAATTTCTCCTGTCATAGCATGAAAGCATGAAATTGGCTACGACTGGTTGCCTGTCTCTTCGTGGCCAAGCGGTAAGGCGTACCGGGCGAAACATGTAGCTCCCTCTGCTCTGAGTTACCTTCTGTCCGGTATATGAAAATAAATAAATATACTGTTTAATAAATAAACGGAGCGTCTACTCAAATACGAGTATGCACGAAAATAACGTTTAAAGTGATGAAATATATATATATATATATATATATATATATATATATATATATATATATATATATTGTGTATTTATGCAGCAATCCTTCATTTATGCATATTTCATTAAAAACGACAGACAAGGTACTACGATGAAGTCTTTTATTTAATTTTTCTTGTGTTCCAACAAGAAGTGCTTTCTTTTTTGAACATAGAGTGTGTAGAAACTGTCCAATAATCTGTAATTCTGAGCGCTTTCGGCTATCCTTTTAGCCGTTATCAAGGATGTTTTTTTTTCAGTTTAATTGGGTGTGTACATTGTGTGTATGATTTTAGTGTTATGGGGTTTATTTTCTGAACACAGCACATTGTGGTCCTGTTCGTAGCTAATATTGTTAAGTGGTGACTTTTTCATTTTTATTATTAGGGCTTCCATTATCTTTAATCTTTTTTTACAGGTGGATGAGGTTATTATGTTTTCAACTAGTATGTTACGGATGGAGTCTGGTAAGTGCGTGTTTAAATGGGTTCTAATACACCTATGGTCAGATAGGTGTAACGTAAGGCGTCTGGATAGGCATGTAGTCGTGTGACCGATGTAATTATATATGAATTCGGTTTGATCAAGAACACAGTTCCTTAAGGGGCATTTGAGCTCATAGATAATGTTCGTTCGTTGTAATTTTGACTTTGCTGGTGTGTTTTTATTTTTTAGGACAGTTTCTATACACTCTGTGCCCCAAAAAGAAAGCACTTGTTCGAACACAAGAAAAATTAAATAAAAAGCTTAATCGTGGTACCTTGTCTGTAGTTTTTAATGAAATAAATATATATATATATATATATATATATATATATATATATATATATATATATATATATACACACAATTAATTCAACCAATTTAGGCATAAGGGGATAAAGTTTGTTTTTACTCCTTTTCAGACTGCAATCCGATACTTTCGCCTAGTAATCGACCTGCAGCCGCTAGTTATGGATCAGGCCACTGAGGCAGCCTCACTTTGAATCAAGGGAGGATTTTTAAAGCAGCTGTATTGTCAGATTAATAATAATCGAAGCAGATCATGTCGAATGAGGATTATAAAATAACTTAGATTCAAACGTCCTTTTGTTATATTTATTCTCCTCCGTTTTATTTCCTTTTCCAGTGGACAACTTGCAGTCCTCCTAACGAAAAAATGCACTAACATATTAATTAGAGCATATTCGTAGGGTTGTTAATATATGTAAAACAGCCACTATACATATGTCTAGTGTGCAGAGAGACACTCTCTGATACTGTACAGACATTTTTTTTTATATACATGCGCGTATTTCCCGGCATAGATCTGGTAATGTAGACTTTGGTTCAAGGCTAATTTCATACAACATTCAGTGAAAAACGACCTCACAGACATTGACTAACTATAATGAAATATTGTTTCTTTATGTATTTATTGGAATTTTCGCTTATATCAAAAGAAAGTTGCCCAAAGATCCCAAAATGAATGAGCAATATTATTGGTCCTGATTTGGCGGCTCGGCTTTAGTCACTTTCCCACCGCCGTAAGATTGCCTCTCTGCACTTTTTTTTTTTTTTTTTTATAAATACTTTCATGGTAGTTGCTATGGTACCTAGACTTTTTGAATTTAAAGGCAGTAATAGACTGGTGTCAAGATCTCACCAGTTCACAGTTGATTTGGCTAGATGTAACCATAAATTCTATGTTTCTAACAGTTTCTTTTCTCGCACTTCTCACTTGTGGAACTCCCTCCCAGCTACTGCTGTCCAGCCAACTTTAATCTTCAAAAATTTTAAATGCAATGTCAATCGCTATCTGCTGTCCACCTGAAAAAAAAAGATCACTGACCAGCCTTTATAGAGTTCAAAATTGTTTACGCGCTCTTGTGGGGGGGAGGGGTATGTTTTCCACTCTGCAACTTTTTTTTCGCAGACGCGTAACATCACAAGTCCATTGCTAATTGCTAAATGTTGAGATTAGAGCTCCATTCTCCAGCACCACCAGTTCAGACTTTTACAGCTAAGACTTGCCATGCTACGTCCACGGAATTGCATTTTTTCCAAGAACTACTATTTCGTGGAACAGACTCCCGCGTGGATGCTTTCCTGAACACTCCAATTGTGGCCTCTTCAAGTCAAGAATCATTCGTTATCTATCTTCCTCATCCTCACAATGTTCACTTTTTATTTCCTCCTCTAGTACTCATAGAACGCTCCTCATTTAGTGATACTCTACCTAAAGCCTTGCATTCGGTGAAAAAGTGATGATATCATGATTCATAATTCTTAAGTATCACAGATTATACAGGAATCAACAAACAAAACAAGATAGGAGGAATATCATAAGAAATGCTCTGGTTTTTTGTCCGATAACGTCACGTTCACTTAAGCTCAAATATCCTTGGGAAAGGAATGCATCCATTTCCTTCCCCGGCTAAGAGTTAAATAGTAGGCTTTGTATCTGGAAAAATCATTGCTATTCTAAAAAGCATTGTTGCATTGTTGCAATATTCACTCGCATGAAAAAAAAAAGAGAATTATTCTAATAATCCCAAAAATATGTTTTAACCACAAAGGGTTGATAAGTTGTAAAACCCCCCCCAAAAAAAAACAGAACAATTATGACTGGTGTGATTTCTTAAGATTGCAAGGTATTCTTCAGTTAAACAAAGTCGTTTGGACTAACTTTTGGAGATTAATAGGTACTTTTAAATTAAGTAAGTTCAGCCTTCGTTAGTACATAGACAGGAGATTTCAGATGTTCTAAGTTAAGCAACATCAAGATTCGCTCTAACTTACATGAGTGACCACTTGGGAAACTAAGTTCTGTGCGTATTGCTTTTAGTCACCTCACTGTGGAGTAGTTGTTAGCATACTCGTCTCGCGATTATTACTACTTATTACTGAAGTGAGATCAGTGGTTGCTTTATATTTTTGACCTTGTGCCAAACTAGGGTAGTGTTAGTAGATATCAATAATGAGTTAGCACCTATCATTTTTGTGTCATTAAACAGCAGCATCCCAAAAGGTGACCCACGTTCGCCCCCAAACAAACAATGTAGACAATATAAGTAACACAGATTTGACTGAAAGGAATGCTGGCATGGAATTTTAACACTCACTCCTGAACTTGAACCTGAGCCGAGTGATTATAAAGCCAACTTGTGGATCGACTTAGTCCCGACGCACTTGACGCTACCGCCATAAAGCGATTGTTTATTTTTTTTCACGACTTTTTCTAGTCAGCCAGAACATAGTTTGAATTCCATGTGTCCACTCTTTGTCTAATTCGCTCTGTTCGCTACCCCATCTTTTCGTTCGATCAGTTTACCATTACAATTAAGTTCACGTATTTCACGCCACAATGCACCCCAAGATATAATACGCTTGTAGAATTAAAATTCATGAAAATATAAAAACATTTCTCCAAAATGGTAGAAACACAAGGATAAAATTGAAATTGACTACACAAACTTTGGAGTGATTCGTTTTTACCCAAACACTACTGACCAAAACATGGATTTGCGTAAATAGTTAATTTAATAGGGGGTTTCAGTTATTTATTATAACTTACGTGTTTTTCATTTATCTATCTGTTTATTTTTGATAATTTTTTTTTATACATATTGTTGATGATTTTCAGTTTCATCAATTCCTGATTAATATAACCATGGCTAATTTAAAGTTCGATTTCAGCTCACACACACACACACACACACACACACACACACACACACACACACACACACACACACACACACACACACACATCACGACACGCTACACGTATGCACATCCGCGCCGACGGGAGCACGCGCACAAACGTACACACACGCACACGCACACAATACGAAAAAATTTGCACCAATGATGAGTGCATATAAAAAAGAAAAATCAAGAAGTATAAGCAGTCAGTTGCTGATACCCACTGAGGAGTGGACGGAGGTATCCGTCTACGAAACTCTGGAGTTGGGATGCTGAAGGTAACATCAATTAGTTAAGTAAAAAATCTTTTATATATATATATATATATATATATATATATATATATATATATATATATTGAGAGCTCAATGTAAATTCAGAGCTAATAATTTTAAAGAAAAAAGTGAAACGAAAAATTAAAATTTTCATTTTTTCGTTTCACCTTTTGAAGTGATATCTGATGATCCAGCCCTTTAAAAGGGCTCTGGTGAAATAAACTATTACAATGGAGCCTTAAAAGTGGTCTGTTTTACTTTTATATATATATATATATATATATATATATATATATATATATATATATGGAGAGACAGACAGACAGACAGACTGGCCCTAGTCAAAACTTTGAGTTTACCCTCACGATTGTCTGAGTTTTGCTGTGTCTAGGTAATCTAGTCATGAGCACTTTACAGAATAGGTTGGTGTTTGCCTTTAGGTCTTTTTCTTTTTCTTATTGTTGTTCTTGTTCAAGATTTTCTCTTGATTAAGGGTATTTAGGTTTTTTAGCAAGATGTCCACCCACGGCTTTAGTATTTCTCTAATAATAATATATGTGTGTGTGTGTGTGTGTGTGTGTGTGTGTGTGTGTGTGTGTGTGTGTCCTGCTACTCCAAATGCTATTTGGGGATACTCATGTTTGAGTAGACGCCCTGTTTTTTTTGTTTTTAAAGTGTGAATTATGTGTACGGCCATAAGTGCTTTCCGGCATGGTTCGGACCGGCGTCTCCCTTTGTAGGGGAAACCATCCTATTGTAGGTAGTTAACAATTTAAATAAAACACATGGATGAATTATAATTTACTAGAGATACCCGTGAAAATTTCACGGTTTTCCAATTCAAATTTTCTGATAAATCTTCTTAAGTTCTTAAGTTAATGATTGGATAAGCTCCTCACGAGTTCCAGAACTATAAAATACTCGAGGAAATTCCCCTATTGCATGGTTAAATATTTAAGATTAACAACTTTAAGAAAATATTGCAATAATAATCATAAATGTTTTTCATTTTTCATTGAAGCAGACGTTAGACATATGAGAGTGTTATTGCTTCCCTTTCTTTCTTTCTTTCTTTCTTTCTTTCTTTCTTTCTTTCTTGTCTTGTTACATTATCTCTTTCCGTTCCTTACTTCATTATCCAATCTTTTTTCTGTCTTTTTCATTCATTCTTTCTTTCTTTCTTTCTTTCTTTCTTGTCTTGTTACATTATCTCTTTCCTTTCCTTACCTCATTATCCATTCTTTCTTTCTTTTTTCTTTCTTTTTTCTTAATCTTTCTTTCTTTCTTTGACTGAAACCAAACAGCGTCTTTTCTGTCTTTTCTCGCAATCAAAACGAAATTACATATTGCTTAATATAACAGGAATAGCCGCTTAATTGAACCAAAAAAGCTCAATTCTTATTGTGTCCCAATTAACTTGAATCTTGTTTCAGTTTACCAATGCCGTTAAAAAGTAACTGACGTAGTCAAGTCTTTCATAGCTTATGAGGGCATGAAAGAAAAATATTATACTACATATATAATATTTAGGAAGGTAGAGGAGATGAGATCATTTTAAAAGTAAAAAAAAAAATAATAGGAAAAGGCAAAACGCTCTTCAATTTTTCTCGATGCGTTAATCTTTCAGTAATAAATTCAACAAAGAAAAGGGTTCACAGATCTTAAAATTTTTATTGTTACAAAAAAAAAGACATGCATATTGTTCCATATGTCATATACAGTAACAACAACAACAAAAATAAACAAACACTTTACTCAACTTAGACTGTTAGAAAGACCTTTTTTAAACAGAGATTATAAATTTTCTTAAAATATATTTTTCACGTGTAAAAGTTCGTAACTTCTCTTTTTTTTCTTATGTTCTTCACATTTAATTATTTTATAAAGGTATTTCTTCTGAGTTCACTTTTCTTCCTGTCTTTTTAATTTTACAATGTTGCTTCTTAATTCTCTCTTTTTTTTGTCTTATTATTAATGTTTATAACGTTGCTTCTTGCTTCTTTTTTTATACTGTAAAGGAACAGTTAATTAAATAAATTCTAACTTAGGCTTGTAAATATTTAATTTAAATTATCTGAAACTACTGAGTTACTATCTTTTAAAAAGATTAACAAAAGAATAAAATTATTTTTTTATATCGAATGATTTTGTAGAGTTAGATTTCTAGAGTAATAAATCAATTTTACAACTTTTCCCATCTTAGGAACAACATATATTTCTTCCAATAGTCATGTCCTTTTGATTAATTTGGAAATGAATCACTTTACTTGTAAGCCGTAAATGAAACAATTTGATGCGCTTTACAAATATGTTACACTTCCGTCAACAAATCTTATAAGTTGAAACAAATATCTTTTCTCAAGTTATATTACACATAAATCCATTTACTTATAAGCCAGAAATGTACAATTTGATGTCCTTTACAAATATGTTACACTTCCGTCAACAAATCTTATAAGTTGAAACAAATATCTTTTCTCAAGTTATATTACACATAAATCCATTTACTTATAAGCCACAAATGTACAATTTGATGTCCTTTACAAATATGTTACACTTCCGTCAACAAATCTTATAAGTTGAAGTTACAATACACTTAGTTTCGGAATTTTTGCAAAACCTTTAAAACTTAACAAAATTCACTGGATACAATCAAACCTACTCCTTATCATCCTCAATTAAAAATAGACTATTTGTCCAAACATTACTTTAAATTATATAGTTTATTTTTTATCTAATATACAGAATACGATTTGAATCATTCGACACAATGATTCGAACATTTTTTTACTAAATATATATGTAGCATTGTAAACTCGAAAGATTTACCACAGAGCCAAAAATCTTAACAACTTTCCTAAACGAGAATAATCTGTTGGCTGAAGAATCAATCTAACTTAAAGCTAAATAAATATTTTACGTGTTAAACTCGGAAATTTTAACATCTCTCTTGGATGAGAGCAATATAATCCATAGGGAACGTTTCCTCAAGATTCTACTATAAAAAGAACGTTAAAACGACGCAAGGCGCAAATTTCAAAGAAGTGTCTCTGATACAGTGTAACCCGGATATAAGAGAGTTGTCGGGACCGGAGAAGAAGTCTCTTATATCCGGGTTTCTCTTATATCCGGGTTTGGTCTATTTTATATACATTAACACAGGCTCTAATTTGGGACCAGAGAAAATTTCTCTTATATCCGGGTTTCTCTTATATCTGCGTTTCTCTTATATCCGGGTTACACTGTAGTTAAAAATTAACAGATTTACAATTTTTATTTTTCATTAGCAATATTTTTGAAAAAATAGCTATTTATGTATATATATTTTCAATTTATTTTTTAAATAAAATTTTCAAAGACAATGCAGTTACGAAATAGATGTTTTTTTCTTTGTGGGCTTCAAAAATTTAAGTACAATATCAATCATCATCTTCGACTTGAGGAATCGGAGAACCGAGTTCGAATTCCAGTCGAATCCATTACATTCACTTACGTGCTAATACCCTTGGGAAAGGTATTACTCATCTTCTCCCTCCATCTATGAGAAAATAGCAGGACAGACTAGGTTCTATAGCCTTGGATGGCAACTGGTCTAGGAGAAGGAATTCAAAACCTGCGGAGGATCATTTGGGGACCTTGTGGCACGTAGTGCACCAGGTCTCTGTATTCGGCCCTTCAAAAAGTGTGGATGGTTCTGCACAAATCTTTCACCACTATAATCAAATCATATGTCTTAGCGTCTGGGCTGTCCGTTCGTAGGAACTGACCTGTCGTATGAGGGTCAAGCAGCTCATATAGTCCACCATCTCTCTCTCTCTCTCTCTCTCTCTCTATATATATATATATATATATATATATATATATAGAGAGAGAGAGAGAGAGAGAGAGAACCTGAGGATTGCGTTTATCATGAAAAATACGTGTGTTGACCTCAATGTCCACTTTAATATTTTACATACAATCTCCCTGATATTGAAACCCATAAATATAGCAAACCTTAAGACTATATATATATATATATATATATATATATATATATACAAACCATCCCAAGCCTGCCAAATGATCAAAGAAAAAACACTAATATAAAGATTGTTTTTAATCTGAGAATTCAAGTCAAATCGATTACATTTACTTACGTGCTAATACCCTTGGGAAAGGTATGAATACTCTTCTTCTCCCTCCAGCTATGGGTAGATAATAGTACGGACTGGGTTCTATAGCCTTGGATGGCAACTGGTCTACTGCAGAAAGAAATGGCAAGCTACTGCGGGAAAAAATCTGCCTCGTCAGTCATGTATGCATGATCGCCTAAGCGTGTATCACGCATGGCACATAACCGATTCTAGTTTTCAGGTTTATATTTTGGTTTTGTAGCAATTTTCGGTGTTAGGAGAAACTACATCTAAGGCAGCTTATTCTAATGTTTAACGAGAACCACCTGATCTGAGAATGCAATTGCTTCTGAGGATACATCGAGGCTGTCTTTGTGGCTAAAGTCGGTTTCATTGAATAACTATTTTCTTTTTGTCTAAGTTGAATATAGTTCAGTTGAAATCGTTATTTATCTTATTTATTTTCATTTAGCTGGCACAGCCAGCTAAATGAAAATAAATTATATGAGGTGTGGTAGAAAAATGTCAACAGCATCAGAATTCTAAAATGTCTTTTTTGTCGAATCAAGAACTTATCAAGGTCTATCGTGTTAGGAACAAATGAATATTTATTAGTAGTATAATTTTTAGCCCTGTTATTTTACACCGAGCAATGTTTTATTACGACCAGCACTCACTATGCGCTCTCTCTCTTCCTCTGTCCACACACACGCAGACACACACACACACACATATATTTATCCTTACCCTCCTCCTAAATATTAAGTATTGTAAAAATAAATTTTAAAACTCTCCCTTCCATCTCTAATTTCGACCATGTCTCTCACACTATCCCTCACCACCCTCTACTTCACCTTATATAAGCTTAATACTGACCTTCAAAAGTGTAAATTTTAAATTAATTTTTTCACCCTTGAAAGTGAAGTCTGAAGATCTAGAGAAAAATAAAATCTCTGGTGAAATAAATTATAACAATGGAACCTTAAAGTGGTCTGTTTTGTCTTTAAATATATATATAGCGCATAGTGAATCCTGGTGGAAATAAAACAATGATCGATATAAAATAACAGTGCTAAAATGTATACTAATAATTCATATATATATCACACTCCGGTTCACACTCCTCCATAGTCTTTTGAACAGGAGTAGAGGTTTAGGATTGGCTTTCTGGTTCCTTCTAAAGTCGACTTCAGCTGTACACTCCTAACGCTTGTCCTTTCTTACGCTAATACAACTCCACACAGTAACCCTCTACTCTGAGTGGCACTTGGGCTTTGCATTGGGTGAACATTAGTAAAATATATATGTGCATGTGTGTGTGTGTGTGTGTGTGTGTATGTGTGTGGAGGCATGGTGGAGTAATCAGAGAGACAAATTCGAATAACATTTGAGTTCGTTACATGCAAATGCTCTTGGGAAAGGGATGAATCCATCTCTTCTCTATGGGTAAATAGCAGCAACCAGTCTAAGAGAAGAACGACTCTGAAATTAAAATGAATGTCCGAGCAATTGTTATAGAAATTATGCGTCCTCCGACAGGAATCGAACCTGTATCCTATACTATATTAAAATAATTGTCGGACTTTGTCCATTTCATAATGTGTGACGTCATTTGTTTATATTTGCATACGCATCGAGCAGATATGAATGTACGTGAGAAAATCATGGAAAATTATAGTTTAAAAATAGTAAAATCGACCTTTCCTAACTGAAACGTTCCTCTGTGGCGGAATCGGTAAAAGCACATCAGGCTATATGACGGTTCCGTATAGGATACAGGTTCGATTCCTGTCGAAAGACACATATTTTTCTATGACAATTTCTCGGACATTGAGGCCGTTGAATGTCGTTAATACTGTTTATAATAAAAAGAGCATTTACTTAAATATTTGTATCTCTAAAAAAGAATGTATAAACATAAAAATGTCTTAAAATAATATTATTACTTAACGAAGATCTTGAGTAGTCAGTCTCGTAAAAATAAATCTTTATCTAAAAGGAGCTTCTACGACTATATATTCTCTCTTGGACTGCTCTTGAAGAAAGATAAAAAATGAAACCGGCTTTTACACAGAATTGAAACGAAAGCCAGATAAACGTCATAAAGGGTGCTGATTTTTAAAACAGGCAAACTTTCTCATTACCCTGTATTTGTGGGAGGGGGGTCTTGTGCCGGCCTAAGATGAGCTACCCTCTACCTCTCTCTCACATATTAACATAAGGACTGAGTTTCTCAGAAAGTGTTTATCTGAGCCCTCACGGGACGAAGAATGTAGACCTCTTTTTTACGTGAGTAGTAATAAATGGAATCCCTAATCTCGCACAAATAAATAGTTCAACCCTGGTACATACATTTGGGACCCTTTCAAAGGTCAACAAAAGGGTCTCACTTTGGGTAAAGGTTACCACTGACGACATGTAAATTATATTTTGTATCTCCAAGTTCTGTAAAATTCAACATAAGAACAGATTAATTACTGTCGGCCTCTAAAACAAAATGCCCGTAGCTCGTTAGTGAACTGTAGCTATCAGTGAATATTCAAGACCGAGCGTCCAGGAGAAATTAAACGCTATCTGATCAACTGCATTAATTCCCGCAACAGATAGTGGTAATGGCTATATTAGCCATTTCCTTATAAGGAAATATTCGGTATTTATTGACCGGGCAGTCAGTGCTGCTATCGGTTGAAATTTATAAAACATCTCTATTAAAACACTATTTCATGAAAATAGTTTTCTCAAGTCCATTAGCTATTATCGTTCTTTCCTGTATTTATGAGGGGTTTTTGTTTGAAGTAGTGTGGAATATCAACATCCTGATTACATCATTATTTACACTACGAATTACATGTGCGAACTATTTTAGTTGTTGCTGTTGTTGAAAGTCATCAAGTGATGTGGTTTCTGTTATTTGGTACAGATCTTTGTGATTCACTATTGCAAGTCCACAAGGTTTCAAGAAGGAAGTTGCCCGTTAAGACCTACAAGCTTCCTTCGACATTTTTAGCTATTGATCTGAGAATGCGGTTGAATACAGCTGAGAGTTTAGATATTTCTGAAGGGGTCTGACACTATGCATGACATCCATTTGAAAGCCTCGATCTGACGAGGCTATTTAAGAACACGACTCGAAATTTTAGATTAATGTTTTGGTTTTGTAGCAGTATACCACCCCACAATATGACACAAGGTCAGTTTTAAGTGGGGCTCTACATATGCTTGCATAGGTGTGATTTTGCTTAAGATCTAATATCTTACATAAAACTGTGATATCAAATAACTACTGTTTTATTATTTATATCTTCCAGCATGTCTTATATCTTGGACAAATTAGTGGTTCTTGCTTAGTAGAAATAATTAATTTGTATATTTAAGTTGAAAGATAAAAAAATGTAAAATAATTGTTTTGTTATTCGTTTCCAATTTGGCCTCTTGTGTTCTTTACAAGTAAACGATTGCTTTTATAATTAAAATGCTTAATTATTTAAATAAATGTATTTTCTATTCGAAATGTGGTAACTACGAAGGTATTTCAATCACAGCATTGGAGCAAAGGGAAGTAAGCAATGTATAAAGGGAACAAGAATTTTAACATTTTTTTGTAATTGTAAATTTTGAAGATACAACTATAAATTATATTGACATTAGCGACATTATAACGTATATGAAATAAACGACAAGCAAATTGTTTGAAAATTTAAAAAAACTTTAATTACGGCAATTTCGCAAATGCTATTTTACGCCATCGGCAATTTTCTCAAAGTAACAACTGTATATCTTAGCGAAGTGAAAAAAAAAGTCCAACGACGGTTATCACTGCTAATAGAATTTATAATTGACACAAGGTAACAAGTTATGTTCATTCAGAGGATTACTCAGATAAATGTCGAACTATTAACGTAACTGTATTATTGCTTAATCAAATAGGGGGTTTCAAAAGTTCAGTTTTTCGAATTAAGTCCTCTATTTTTTTTTTAACTTGAGTCCTCCTTTTTTAAAAAAAAGTTTTTCGTTTGTATGTTTTTTATTTTATTTTTGTTTTTTTGTATTATATCCCTTCTGGTCATGGGTCTTGACAAATTGTTTCTTCTTTATTAGCTGTAAATTGCTATGCCTTCTTCGGGAAGATATTGGCGTGTTTGATTGTTTGATTCGTTTTTTACGGCTTATCAACCCTTTACAGGTTAAATAAAACGATAAAATATTTTTACATTGTAAGGATTTTTTTTTAGATAACAATGATTTAGTGATACAAGTTTTACTAATTAACCCATTGCTGGAGAGAGAGTTGTTTACTCTTTTATTTAATCCATAGCTGACAGGAGAAGGGATTGATTCATACCTTTCCCCAAGGGTATTAATGTGAAAGTGAACGTAATAGACTACCCCGGAACTTGAACTCGGCTAGCCAGTCACGTTTTTCGCTCTGATAACCGTTACACTACCCGCACATCACCCGTATCTGTATTTAAAGTTTACAAACAAAAGCACATTTTTTTAGAGATAGAAAGGATGAAAGATGAGGGACCTCTATTCTTTTACTCGATTTACGGAGGACGACTTTGCAGTTTCAAATTGGAGATTTTTCTCTGGATTAACGAGTGTCACCAGCACGGCACTATAGATATAGCTGAAGATAACGTGCAATCTCACTATTCACCACTGAAATTTGAATTCTCTGTTTCACGTTAGAACTTGTAAAACTTTAACAGATTTTACAGTCGGCTTCACCATTAGCTTCCGGAGACCCAAGATTACAAACAGTTGCTTTAATGAGTGAAACAGGGTTTTTATACAACATTCCGGTGGGCTGACCCACAGGAAAGAGAACAAAACCTGCGAATTACTCAAATTTTCCGCCCCGAACAAGCTGGAAAAAAAACCATTTAAGTAAGATCACATTCCAGTAGGGTGCCAGCCTACCTCCTCTTCTTTTTTCTTTTTTTTCAGTGCAAAGCGTGAGAAGTCCTGAAGGGAAAATGGAATTATTTCCTTTACTATTTTCCGTATTTATCACTGTGAAATATCTACGTACTTTCTTTTTCACTTTCTTTTTTCTTTCTTTCTTTCTTTTTCTTTCATTTCTTTCTTATTTTCTCTTTCTTTCTTTCTTTTTCTCCCTCTTTCTTTCTCTTTCTTTTTTCTTTCTTTCTCTCTCTTTCTCTTTCTTTCTTTTCATTCTATTTCTAACTTTCTTCCTCTTTCTTTTTTCTCCCTCTAAAAAGAAAGAGAGAGAGAGAGAGAGAAAAAATTCTCTTTCCCTTTCTTTCTTTCTTTCTTTCTTTCTTTCTTTCTTTCTTTCTTTCTTTCTTTCTTTTCTTACATTTCTCTTTCTTTCTTTTTCTTTCTTTTTTCTCCCTCTTTTTTCTTTCTCTCCTTCTTCCTTTTCTCTCTTTTTCTTTTTTCACTCACTTTCTCTTTATATTTTCTCGCACTCTTTCTTTCTATAAAATTAAACATTTTCTTTACACGCCTTTTTTTAATTCTTACACACACACACACACACACACACACACACACAACCTCCCTCATACACACACATGTGCACATAAAAATATTAAGATACGTTATTGTAAAACAATAAGTGTTTAATAAGCTGTGTATCCGGAACAAAGAAGAAAGAATACATTCAAGTCTCCTCCCAAATTAGTTCTTATTTACGAAATTTCACAAGTAAATATTTTTCGTCTCTTAAAAGTAATCTCTGATTTTATTTCATGTTTTTTTTTTCATAAGAACGAGTTAGTTCGCGTTAGACTTTTTTTTCTCTACAAACAAAGCCGCCCTTAAGAACGGTGAACAAGAAAGTATTTGTAGTTACTTGTTAACAACACCAGCAGTATACACGATTAGTACTTTTAAAATAGGAGAAGTGGGTTCAGTTGCAGACATATCCTTCCAATTTCAGGAATAAAGGACAATATTCAGTTTATAAAATAAACTTGATATTTTTAATTATGGTTTGACTTTGGAGAAAACGAAAGAAAATTCCGGAGGAAACTTAAGTGAGTTCGAACTGTGCACTTTCTGGTATTGTGAGATTTTATAATAAAATCTGAAAATTAATGTCTGTCATAAAAAAAAATGCACCAAAAATTCGCCATGTTATTTATTAGGACTTTCGCTGGTGAAGAGAAACAAGGTTTTTCAATCAAAAGTTAGAATGTTCTAATAAAGACAGAATTTTTTTTTAAAATAATTAAAAATTACTTTGCTTTTTCCTCTTAATACTAACATAAACATTTTGACGATAAAACTTTGCTTTTGTCAAGTTTAAGGCCGTTTTTATCATGCTATGCTCATTTTCCAGCGATCTCACGAACATACCTAAAAATGTTATTGTGAGCAAAACCAAAATATTGACCTTGAACATTATCATGGTTAACAATAACATATTCCGAGAAATCTGTTACAAAATGAATTATAATTCATTACCACATAATTATGCAAAAGTTTCCCGGGTAAAAGGGGTGGCAATTGTATGGAATGGAAAATCACTCAAGATAACAATTATAGAATGGATTTTCTGAGAAAAAAACACGTGACTAAATAGTTCTTGAAAAGCGTGAATTCAAGATTCAGTTCTAAAATAACAGTTCTTAACGATATGGAATATTTTAAGTAGTTTATATAAAGTCTAATAGTGAAATTGACTTCTAAAAAGTACTGTATAATTAGAATTATTTCATGACTATTTTAAATGCTTATACAACAAGTATCTCACTCTGTTCATTATCTATCTATCTATCTATCTATCTATCTATCTATCTATCTATCTATCTATCTATCTATCTATCTATCTATCTCACACTGTCCATTATCTATCTATCTATCTATCTATCTATCTATCTATCTATCTATCTATCTATCTATCTATCTATCTCACACTGTCCATTATCTCATCTATCTATCTATCTATCTATCTATCTATTCATCTATCTATCTATCTATCTATCTCACACTGTCCATTATTATCTATCTATCTATCTATCTATCTATCTATCTATCTATCTATCTCATCTATCCATCTATCTATCTATCTATCTATCATCTATCCATATCTATCATCATCTATCTCACACTGTCCATTATCTATCTATCTATCTAGCTAGCTAGCTAGCTATCACATACTGTTCATTATCTATCTATCTATCAAGAAATGCTTTTATCTTCATAACTGAGCATAAGTAAATTTTAGATTGTATTGAACTACTGGACTTTGAATGCTAAGGAGGAGGATAGTGGCAGACATTTTTTCCTACGAACAGTTAATCAATACTTTCTGTGACTTGTAGAACATGTTGTCTGCAAGTAGTATAAAAATGTCCATATCCCATCATATATGACAAACAAAATGTAATCATCTATTTCATTTTCTTTCTTTCTTTTTATCTTATGCAGGTAATTATCCGTGCGCCCACATCGCAAAAGAATGTGACCAAGGTCAGAGTTTAATGTGGGATATCGGAAAAACCGTAAAGTAATTATTCAAGCCCTCTCGGAAGGAGACAAACTCCCTGAGAGGGTAGCCTCTCGGGCTTGAGTTGATATTATTTTCAATTTCCATCGGAATAAGTGATCTGTAAGTATATCTTTCGTAGCTACATACACATACATACATATATATATATATACTCGTGGCCTGACGATTGCATGTAGCATGAAACAGACTGTCGCCTCTAAGTGTTGACTTCTATGTTCACTTTTATATATATATATATATATATATGTCATTGAAAAATGTTTACTTAGGATGCATTTCGTCCTTCAGGATTTCAGCGGACTAAATTTGTTATGTTGATATGACCACACGTGCGCATGTAGTCCCATCAACTAAACAAATTTAGTCCGTTGAAATCCTGAAGGACGAAATGCGTCAAGTAAACTTTGTCATACAATTTCTCCAATATTATTTTGTTTTTGATATATAAAAATATATATCGTTATCTATATATATATATATATATATATATATATATATATATATATATATATATATATATATATATTATAATTATTTTTTAAATATGTCTCCATCGCCACACAGAAATTACTATGTTTCAAAACAGAGACTTACATGTTAAAATTTAACCTTAAAATTCAGGAGCTCAGTTCCATTCTCAAACGATATCGAGCACTGTTTTCTTTAAATAAAAATAAATGCTAAATAACTCTGTATCATAAATCTGATTGTTCTTTCCTGTTATTTGAATATATATATATATAATATATATATATATATATATATATATATATATATATATATATATATTCACATATATATATATATATATATATATATATTCAATATATGTATATATATATATATAATATATATATATATATATATATTATATTATATATATATATATATATATATATATATATATATATATATATATATATATATATATATATATATATATATATATATATATATATATATATATATATATATATATATATACATACATTATATCACTGACAAAAGGTGAATTTTAAATCGCGGCATGCAGTTCATGATTGTTAAAATTGTTTATCCTGGAAAAAATCTAAGGCATGCAGTACATGCGTGGCATACATGGACCCTTCGCCACTGATATATATATATATATATATATATATATATATATATATATATACTAAAGAAAAACCAACTATGTTGTTGTGACCAACAGACAATTTGCCATAATCTTTGTTTTAATGTGTTGTCTAATTGTACTTCGTTCCAATGCCAAAGAATAAATAATTATTGACGATATTTAAATTCAAACAAATGTAATCATCCATTCATCCATCCATCCATCCATATATATATATATATATATATATATATATATATATATATATATATATATATACATATATATACGTATCTCCAAAGAGTAGTTAAAAAATACGCATACATGATGAAAAAATGCCCCAAACTTTTAATAAAATAACGTTTTACCCTCAAAATCTTTGTTGTTATTAAGAGGAAAGACCAAAGATTCTTTTAATTATTAAATCATATTTTTCATCCTTTTTAGAACCGTCTAAAGTTTGGTTAAAAATTTTGGTTTCCTTGCGACAACGGTTGACCATAAATTATTATGGGAAATTTTAGCGTTTTTTGCGGAGCAAAACATACACATTTGGAAATTCTTGCAAGAATCAGATAATTGTCAGATTTTGATAAAATTTTCAGGACTTCTTAGTCTCAAACGAATACGATTATTGTTTAAATCTTTCTCTTTTAGGAAATCTTAAAATTATATTTGTTTTCTATCTGTTTTACCCCAAATTATTTATTTTAATTTTATGGAATTTCGAGACATTTTTATTTTGCAGAGCTTAAAATGTTTATATTAGTTATAAGGACAGGTCCTTGGATAATTTAAATCATCAAATCATTCTGGTTACACAGGACACCCAATTATAAGAAATATGCACACAATCGTAAAATAAAAAATACAATAAAACCAAGACATTATTATTTAATTAGAAAAACTTTTAATTCTTTTATGTATAAAAATATATTACGAACACTATAGTCTTAAGAAAAATATTTTTCGGTGAATAATGAATTTTTACAAGAATTGTATTCCTTTTTAAAAATTTAATTAGAATAATTTATAAACTTTGAAATCTATTAAAATTATGTATTAATTTGTAGCGGGCAAGTGATATTGGCATTAAATTAAGACCGTATTTACTAATCATACATGGAAAAGTATACTACAATTCAATGACCCCCAATATTCTAAAAAGAATTTTTAATTTATTTTATGTATGTATAAACGTGTCGACTTTTGTAAATATGGATGTCCAAATGCGACATTATCAGAAAATAAGAGCGCTAACTATATATATATATATATATATATATATATATATATATATAATGATTGAAATTGCTTTTGAACAGCCTTATATCTCGTTATCTTTGAGTTGCGTAAGAAAGAAAGAAAATGAAAGAGATTATTAGATTTATGAACAGATAGATAAATGAATAATGCAAACATAATAGATTTTGTACCAAAATGCACAAAGCAAACACGTTAAAGTATGATACACCTATGTAGCTATATAGTGCGTCTGTTGTTTCTTCGTGGTCAGTTCAAAGTGTGTAAGGTCTGCTGCGTGGCGACGGTCGATCGAATACACGGGCATGACCCACCGATCCAGTTTTTACCATTCCCCTGTTTAAAGCTTCCTTATGCAACGTCTTCCACAATGATTCCATAAGAAATGAGGTTTTTTTTTTCTGTGTGTCTGTGTGTCTGCGCCACTAAATTGGTCTTCAACTCTCAGCAGCGTCTTTATCCACACACGCCTTAACCGGAGAACTCGTGACTTTAATCGATAGTCGAAGCGGTGGATCGGCACATCAGCTGATCAGCTGATTGCCTAGCTTTCCATGTTCACGTGATTACAGCCGGGGACCACATCAGAAAAGCAGGGAACTTTTTCCATTGTTTTCAAGTATTTGAAGGATTTTTATTTTATTTTATTTCTAGTAATAATCATTCAGCTTTATAAATTTACATTCCGATAGATCGAAAATGATAAACAGAGAGAGGGGGAGTGAGTGAGTGAGAGAGAGAGAGAGAGAGAGAAATAACAGGACTAGCACAGACACACACACATGATAAGAGATGACTTGATTGACTTTAGTAAAAATACAAAGAGAGAGAGATGAATGATCAGGACGAGCATAGAGAGAAAGAGATAGGAATTAGATTGGCTTAAATAGATAAACAGAGAAAACGTTATAGATTGGTAATAACAAACAGAGAGAGGGAGAAAGAGAGATTAACAGTTTGTCATAGACATAAAAATCTATAGAGAAAGATCAACTGGCATAGATTGAGTCTGGATATGTCATTTTTTTAAATCACTGCCTTCTTACAATGATTCGTTGCCAGAATTGAACGTTCTAATCAAACAAAAAAACAATCTAGAATAAAAAAAAAAATGTTCTCATTTTTCTTATTTTCATTTCTTTCTCAAGAAACATAAAATTAAACAAAAAAAAATGTTCATCATTGACTTGATTTGTTCAAAGAAATGTCTGCTTTCAAGACTCATTTTTACGACTATAATCAAAATCAGCTCCCCTGATTTTGACTACACCGTGACAAGGTATAAGTAACGAATTCTTAGCAGCGCCGGTGCATACTACCCCAAATCTCCCGACCCGGGGGGCGGGGTGCAAGCCTGATTGGGGGCCCCAGGCAGTTCTTTGTGACCATAGCTATCTTACCAACATTCGCTTTTTTTCTATTTATATTTATATACGTTACAAATTGAAACTAAGCACAACTGACTATTTAAACTAAAGGATGGAAATTTTTCGCAGATTTTGACGTCATTCTGGGGTCTTTTTTTTTCATCCAAATCCGTGAATTTGTTTTACTAAGTCATGAAAAAATACTAAAATTCACTTGCATATGATCTATTATTTACACTACATAATTAAGTTACAATATTTTATGTATTTTATGTGAATATTACCTTATGAAAATATATATTATGTCGTGGATTTGGGGACTCCGTATCATAGACTCGGGGATGGGGTACAAGAACTTTGTACCGGCCCTGATGCTTAAAATCAAATCAAAAGTAATGTAGAATGTAGAAAGTTACCTATCTATTTCTACTTTTCTATCTACTTCGAAAAATTAACATACGAAATCTTGATGTTTTTTTTTGTTTTTGTTTTTTTAACTGGGTTCGAACACCGACTTGTGTTGTGCTAAACTTTTTGAATAAAGAAAGCTTCTTCTCTACGGGGATCCCATTAGCCACATGTTTCTTTCTTTGCTTTTTTGTTTTGTTTTGTTTTGTTTTTTAGTTTTTTTGTTTTTTGTTTTTTGTTTTTTGTTTTGTTTTGTTTTAATTAAAATATGGCACAAGACACTTCATTTATATAATTATCAACTAAACATAGCATAATTCTCTTAAGTCGAATTTCTTACAAATTTACCCACATTTTTCCAAGATTATCTTCTTTAAAAAAGGACTGCTATATTCAGTGTTTGGCAGTTATTTATCGTAAATGAAGAACAAAAATGAATTTCTGCTTTTAGATTTTTTTATTCTTTTCACTTATTGAAATATACAAGTTTATTTTGGCATTTTTTGCTACAATTTATTTCCATTTATTTATTTGAAATTACTATTTTTTGTTTATATTTTTGTAAAAATAGGTATCATAAAAAAATGAATGAAACATCGCAATATTTTCAGCTAGTTCACTAAATAGAATTAAGTCGTTTTTCTTTAAATATAGTTATTTCCGTTTATTGGAATCATTGATAAAATTCACCTGCCCCCACCCCGTAACTGAAAAGATTTAAAAAAATAATGTTAAATTTGAAATATCCATGATTTATCTTTTTTTTACTACAGCAATTGGACTTTACTTGAACGTTTTCGAGATATGTATTTGAGAGAGAACTTAAATTAAAAAACAAACAAAAAATTTGTTCAATTATTTAAAAATAGATTCAACCAACAGAAAAATGTTTCAAACAAATGCTTTTTAAATTCACTGTGGACAAGTGTTGGGGAATAGTCGTAGATGCAAGTCTTCTTTATCAAGTCAGTTTATATATTTATTTAATTAATTAAACTGCACAAATGAGACGAAATTGTGCAAATCATCATGCTATATATGAACTGCATTTCAAAGCTCAATGGCGCTGATTTTTGGTGTTTAATGAGGAATTTATATTCTTTGGGAATTACAACTCAGAATATACAACATAGATAAATAGCCAGCCAGACAGATAGATAGATAGATAGATAGATAGATAGATAGATAGATAGATGAAGGATAGGAATAAACTAGCAGGGTGGGCGAGAGAAATGAATAGAACTAGCATGATTAAAAAGAGAAAGATATAGAGAGAGATGAATAGTTTGGTATAAGTATGAGCAGGCAATATTTCGAGGTGGCGCTGAAAATTTCTTGAACCTACTCATTTTATAGAAGGATCAGTATTTCAATAACTAAATATCAGAAATTCTTTTCAAAGGGTCAAAGAAATTTAACAAACGATGAGCTAAGTGTGGCTGTCTGTGTGGAAAAGCGGATAAAATGGCTCCTGGAGGTCATTCTGCTTGGTTGAGCTGAGACATTTTTAGTTTCTGTTATGTGTGCGCAATCACACACACACACACACACACATTATATATATATATATATATATATATATATATATATATATATATATATATATATATATATTATAAAGAGACCCAGTGAGAAAGAGAGATGAGAAGAATGACATAGATAGGAAGACGAGCATAGATAGATAATTAATAAAAAAAGGAGATAGATAGATAGATAATGAATAAACTTAAATAATGAATAAACTTAAATAGGTAGATAATGAATAAACATAGATAGATAGGTAGATAGATAGGTAGATAAACTTAAATAATGAATAAAATTAAATAGGTAGATAATAAATAAACATAGATAGATAGATAGATAGATAGATAGATAGATAGATAATGAATAAACTTAAATAATGAATAAAATTAAATAGGTAGATAATGAATAAACAGAGATAGATAGATAGATAGATAGATAGATAGATAGATAAATAAACTTAAATAATGAATAAAATTAAATAGGTAGATAATGAATAAACTTAAATAATGAATAAAATTAAATAGGTAGATAATGAATAAACAGATAGATAGATAGATAGATAGATAGATAGATAGATAGATATTTGGCATTATTTCGTTTATGCCTTATACGCTTGTGGAAGTCAGATCCAACTGGTTACTTCAACACACATCAGATCTTTCCTTAACAAGAACCTCATGAATTTTCATTCAAACGAATTTTAGTGACGTACACCAATCACTGGTTACTGAGTTAACGACCTAATATTGAAAATTCATGAACTAACCGCATGATTGTTACCCAAAGGTCGCCAGAGCAACTAAAAATAGTGCGTGTCAAACAAAACACATTGTGGTTTGGTTTGAAAAGGGTTTATCCATCCAATGATAGTTGTTTGTGCATAGGAAAGGCGAGTTGCAATAGTTCGAATCCTACTGCGAGAACGAAAAAGAAGTTACGGATCAAGATTGGAGAGAGAGAGGAGAGGAGTAAGAGAGTGTTTCTTTATTGTAAATAAACGTACAAAAATCCAGTTTCTTTTCTTTCTTTCTTTCCTTTCTTTCTTTCTTTCTTTCTTTCTTTCCTTCTTTCTTTCTTTCTTTCCTTCTTTCTTTCTTTTCTTCTTTCTTTCCTTCTTTCTATTCATCTGTTGTTTTTTCTTACTGTACTCAATGTAGTCACAAAGAACTTCCAAATTTGAATGGCAGAAACACTTAACTCGACTTACATACCTCCAAGAATGTGATTAAGAAGTTTCAAAGTAAGACTTTAAGTTTCCAATTTTACATTTAAAAAATCCAAATGAGCTAATGTTTAAAAAAATATTCAAAAACATTTTCTGCCAATAAAACAATATCAAAAGCTCTGCTTCTGTGAATCTCTGAAAAAACATTTCAATAGGCTGACGGAAGTGAAATTAAAAACATTGTTGTTCGCTATGCTTCCATAGAAACGAACTTCATTCAACAACACGTTGAAGTTGCAAGGACAATAAGAATTTCTATGAGAAACTACAGATAAAATATTAGGTAGTCATAGCGACTGAATGAAGCTAATCTAAATTTCTCTAAGAAAAGACAATTTTCTTGTTTCTCAAAAAGGAACTTTTCAAATTTTCAAGATGAATCTTTGTGTAAGAAGTTATCATCTTTTATAACACACCAAGTCTTTTGTAGACCCTTTTAGTTTTATTTCTAATCATAAATTATTATTTTCTTGTTCTATACAACATTTGACATAATCATGTTCATTCAATATTGATTCTCGTTCAGTTCAATAAAGTATTTTCCTTCGTAAAAATGTGTATAAAAACGAATTAATAACGCTTTCAGTATTCAAAACTTTGTTTTATTTTTCCTGTTTCAAAGCTTTTCTTCCTTCAAAGCTAATTTTAAGTAGAATACAAAAATGGAAGTAAATGTTTTTTGGAATTGTAAACATGAGTAGTTAAAATCTTTGTACCCTAACCCACATCAGTATTAGCGAAGGCATCACGAGACACACTTATTAATTAAACAGAGAAATCCCCGCTTATATAACACTATTTCAACGTGTTTTTTCACTTTCATCTATCTATCTATCTATCTATCTATCTATCTATCTATCTATCTATCTATCTATCTATCTATCTGTCTGTCTTTTCATATCTATCTATCAGTCTTTTCATATCTATCTTACTACTTTCATGTGTATCTATCTATCTATATACATATCTATCTATCTATCTATATATATATATATATATATATATATATATATATATATATATATATATATCTTAGTCTATATCTATTTATCTTTGTCATTTCGTATCTATCTTAGTCTCTATCTATCTTAGTTTATCTTAGTCTATATCTATCTTAGTATTTTCATATTTATCTTAGACTTTTCATATCTAAGATTTTTCATCTCTATCTATCTATGTATCTATCTATCTATCTGTCTGTCTGTCTGTCTGTCTGTCTGTCTTTCTATCTGTATCTATGTGTTTGTCAAATGTTAGTTTTCAGTCAATCTGAAAAAATACAGGATTTTGGCAACCTTTTTTTTACTTTTTGTTTTAGATTTTCAAATTAATGCAATCCACTCTCCTTCCCACCCTAGCTGTCATTGCAATCATGTATTTGTATAATTTGCATTGCTTACAACATACTTTAAATAAATACCTATATGAGCTCGTATCAAACAATATTATAATCACCCATTTGTTTAGAAATCTTTTCCAAAATGTATCTATGCATTTAGTACAATATTTGATTCATTCTTTCTTTCTCTATCTATCCCAGTCTGTCCATATCTGTCTATCTATATCACCCTATTCCGCATCCCTCTCTTTTGCGAAATTAAGGATTTCTTTGATGAAAACATTTAGGCATTCGTTAATGAATTTTACCGATTCTATACCACGATGACAAATAGATGTGCTAAGGTGACATTATTTAGCAATTCATCTTTCCGAAATCAGAGTCTGGAAATTGTAGCAGCAGCAGTAGCTCCACAATGAATCCACAAATCAGCTGATGCGTCCTCCGACAATCACGCGTTCCATTCTCTCCAATCAGTCACCTGCTCTGTTGATCAACCACTGGACACTAATTCAGTGCTGAGTGATTTGCCTCTCAAGCTAATAGTAATGAATTCGATCTCTGTAACAGTCGATCTCCGATTCGCACTGATTAAAGTTCTGTATATGTTAGTTCATTAACGATAATCTGTTTTAGGTCGGAATTTTTGAGAAGAGCAATTATTATGCATTACTATTGTATTACAAAGCTTATTATTTGAAAAGATGGTATTTCCCTCGATTATCATTAACTTAAAAAGTTAATGATAACCAATCTGAAATACATTGTTGACACAAAATCCTTAGAGATAAATTAATTTCATACATCATTTCAAGACTTGTTTGGACAATTGAAATGATTCTTTGAGTTTACCTTGTTCCAACCACATTTTGGTCAATCCAATCGACTGCCTTTTTAAATGTACAATCTACAGAAAAAGATAAAATTTCTTTCTTTTGTTTGCTTTCCAGTCGTGTAAACCAGAAAAAGTCAGCAAACAAAATTCAAAACATTCAGTGTCATTTTTGATGACCAGGATGTGCAGGTGGTGCAATGGTTAGCTCCGAACAAGAAATTTTGAATTCAAACCTAGTTCGTTACATTCAATTTCGTAGAAAAACTCCTGGGAAAGGTATGAATTTACCTCTTCTAAACCCCAGCTATGGGTTAAATAACAGTGTAAAAAAAAGCTCTTTAGTCATGGTTTGCAATCAGTCTGAATTAGAAACTGTATGCCTCCCTAGTGTGGCACATACTTGAACTGTAATTAGGATCAGCTTAGCTGCAGTAAAAAACCACAGGTTGCTTCTGTGGACGTTGAAGAAACTTAAATGGGCCTGTTTAGAAACGAGCAGTCATACTGAAGATAAGGTATTACATTGATTTTCAGTGTGC
>CAHIKZ030001857.1:1405000-1580000 GCA_903632075.3 Acanthosepion pharaonis
AAATTTACAATGTAAATCATCTTGGTAAAGAGAAGTTAAAACTTGACCATATTTTTTTCGATGGCTTTGCTATTCCGTTTGTAAGACTGAGTTGTTTTTATTTTGTTAATTTAAATCAGTGATTCTGAAACTTTTCTTCGCCATCGCCCCTTTTCAGATAGGAAGCGCCAATTCACACAAACATATTCAAATTGCACTGATTAATGCAACAGTGTTAATGACACATGTTTATGATTGGTTGCATTATATTAGCACCAATCACCGGAAGTAAGCTGTGGCAGGAAGAGCCAATCGGCAGTTACCTAGTCAGACCATAGAATCTGTTGGAGGTTTTTGCAGGTTTTTGCTCCAGACATGTATTGCAATTGCTTCTAAATGTTTAAAATAGTCTAAAAAGGTAAATATATAGGCAAAGGCATTTTTTAAAAAATTATTTCACCCCATTAAAGCAATAAGTCACACAGACGCACGAGGTTACTGAGGATGAAAGACAGTCAAGGAAAACTAGAAAATGTTTCCGAGGAGAAAGTGGGGAAAAAAAAAAGATTCTCAGACAAAGAAGATGGCGACTGGCGCTGCATTTAAATCTTTATCGATTGTAATTGACAGGAAAGCAAGGTCCACAGGCGAGAAATGCTAGAGAATATACAATTAGAATATGTTGTGTGTGTGTGTTTTTTTTTTTTTTTTTTAAATCATTTCAGCTCCAAGCAAAGCAATAAAGCCACTAAGACGCAAGCAGTTAGTAAGGGCGAGAGTATAGTAAAAAAAAAACAAAAAAAAACTATGGCGAGAACACTAGAAGAACAGGAATTAAGAAGACAAAAGGTAATTGACATTGCATTTAAATTTTTAAATCAAAGTTGACTGGGAAGCAAGAAGTTGAGAGAATTACACAAGCGAGAGAAGAATCTTATGGTTACATCTAAAATGAGATTTGCCGCCAATCTAGTACTGAGTTTAAATTTATAAAGTCTATAATACCATAGAGAAAGGTCATCAGAACAATTGACATGAAAGTATTTATAGAAAAGACACAAGGAAACTACCTTACGGCGGTGGGAAAGTGAAGCCGAGATGCCAGATCAGGACCAGTAACATTGCAGATTATTCTTTGTATTTTATCAAGAATATCTAAATACGTAGCAGAAACATCAGACCAGATGTGGCAGCTATATTCAAAGCATGGACACATGGTAGACTTATAAATATGTAAGATAGATTCTGGTAAGAAAAATTGTCTAGCATCTACATGGTGAACAGACATTCCTAACAGCAGATCTAACAATTGATTCGATATAATCTTTCCACTTCATGCCAGCGGAATACGTTAGTCCGAGAAGGCGCAATAAGTCACTCTCCTAGATGTTAGCATCAGCCCTGTTGATGGGTCTCTCAGATGATTTAAAAGAGAGCAGTTTTGTTTTGGAGACGTTAAAATTAACAAGCCATTCCTTTCCCCAGTTTACAGATTGTAGGTCATTTGCCAATTTGACATTATCGAACCGATCAGAATTAATATTGAGACTTATGGTTACATATAGGAGTAAAAGGATGAGACCTATCTACCACTCTAGTACTAAAATATCAATCAGGGTTGAAAGTATTAAATCATCTTACTGTCCTGTTACATTTGTAGGCCTCCACCACCTTACTTTTCCTGAACACTTACTACTCATAGCAACCCCAAGAGTTGAGAAACATTGATTTAGATTATGAGTATCAAATGAGAGGAAATCTCCGATTTTATAGTCCGTTTTTTTTTTTTTTTTTTTTTTTTGGCGGGGGGGACTATGACAAAGTGGAAAAAGTTTTCGTGTGACGCGTTTTTTTTTTTTTATGTTTGAGGTATATATTCTAGCCGATTTCATTTAGTTACTTTTTAATTTTTGTTCGTTTCCATCACTTTTTTTTATTTTATTAAACATCCCATTGTGATAATAGAAGATTTGTTAAGAAAGGTGAAATGCTACCGAACAGCTTTGTAGCTTGCATGTCGGGAGGGAGAATAAACAGATAATCGAGGCTTAAAAAAAAAAAATTAATCACAATCTTCGAACTTCTTACGATCATCTATCTATCTATCTATTCTATATTAAAAAAAATGTAATTTTTATATATGTATCGATTACGCAGTTTGGTCACCGCAACTTACTAAAGATATGGTAACAAGAGACGATACTCGACGCCATTAAACGCACATATCTTGTGTTTCTAAGATCTTTTCTGTTAATTCACCCCAAATGATGTAAAGTTACTTATCGCAAATATTAATTCACCCCAAGAAATTATAAATTTTGAATCAGTTTTATTAAATTTTTGGCACTCTTGAAATTATAAGTTTTAAATCAAAGTTTCATGTACCGTGTGTTAGATAGAACAGCCTCCACATTAATGGACACAGTCCGAGGCTATATTTTATTTGGGACTACGATTATGTCGGAAAGGATATAGATCTTTGATGGATGATACCAATTAAATTCATCTGACTGTAAATATGAATTTAAATATGAATGTAAGTATGAATTTCGTTGACCCAGAAACATCAGCTCACACGCAGATAACCGAGAGTACCTGGCGGAAGGCCAGAATGAAGAATAAGTCAATGTTCGGGACTCATTGCTGCATGATAGACTCTTTTTATTTATTTTTAATTCTTTTGGAGACGTAAGCCAAAAAATAACAATGGATGCATTTTTGAACAAATTTAAACATTTCTGAATTTTGGTGTGGATTTTAGTAAATATAAATTCTTTTTATTTTGGGATGAATTAAAAGATATGTGTTTCCATAACAGAATATTTAATCAGTAAATAGTGGCGATCAGGCTGCTAATACATTTTTTTTTTATATTATTAATTTTACTGATTTAAAAAAAAACAATTCTTATCAATGATAAAAGAGTGAATTTTATAGATAAATATCCAAGATTACTCGTTCAGAAAATAAAATTAGTGCAATTGCTTAAATAGTGCCAACATTTTTGACAATACGGATATATTATATAAAAATAAACTTTTACTGGATGTTTCTTTATCGTATTAAAGTAAAGATATATACAATTAACAAATGAATCCTGTCGCGACTCGAACGCTCGATCTGGAGGTAAACATGCAGGCAACAAAATCACCATACCAACGTCGGGCTGCCTAAACAACACGGTATAATTAATTTTTGAAAAAATACTTAAGTTTATACAATATAAGACCCAAGAGATTCCGAGGTTTACTGAATAAAGTGTGGTAATTTTCCAATCGCAGCTTAGATGTGGCACAAGAAAATAGGGGGTACCAAGTGAGGATCGAACTCACTACTCAGTTGTAAATGTTTTAGCAAGACATCGCCTCAAAGTGCCCATGATAAGTTGTGTGATATAAACGTAAGAGGAGGACGTAGGAAGTGAACATTATGGAGGATAGATAACGCCTAACCCTAAACATGAATAGGTTATGGTTGTGTTCGAGGAAGCATTCACGTGGGGGCCTGTTTCACAAAGGAGTAACTTTCTTAGTAGAACATCCTTCTTACCAAAGAAATATGCAGAGAATGAGGATGATTCAACCCTGTCGAGGCAGCAATGCCGGTCTTGGCTGTAAATGTCTGAGCTGGTGGCGCTAAAGAATAGGGATTGCCTGAACAGTTGCAATCAAAGCATCAATAAGCTTGCAACATTGAGTAGAAAATAATCATCCTTCACACAGAGTACACATGTACTACAATGATCCTAGGCAGAAACACCGATTCATACGTAAATAATCCCGTTACTTTTAATGGGTCCATATGCTAGTTTATAATACTTTAGTGTATTTAGGTTAAACAAAATTACTGACCAAACAGGAATGCTCTCAGAAATTTTAACTTTTTAACTCATATCCTTCTAGCGTTAGTTTAAGCTGACGCTTTCTTTCCTCCTGTTTTTGAGCACTGCGTTCTTGAACAATTTTAACCATTCTGCCTGAGCTCCTTAGTCAAAATTCGCAAATAATTGGTATGTAATGTTTCAGGGTAGATATAAACATAGTTACAAGTGTTTACCCACCATTCAACCGGTGGTTTGGCATTAAGTCGTTTTTCTTTACCATTGTTCAACTGGTAGCTCGGCATTACGTCATTTTTCTCTACCACCTGTAAAGCGGTGGTCAGGGCTCAAAGTGATAATTTATATAATTTTGGAAAGTGAAAATTTCACTGAAGTATGCAAAATTTTCATCTGAAATCAAGAAAATATGAAGTTTAGGTCGAATGGTTACAATATATGGAAAAAAGGCGTCAGTTAGAACTGACGTCATGACGATATAGGTTAAAGAGAAACACGTCGCAATTTTCTCGGCTGAAAATGAAATCTGATTACCAGCAATTCTTTATCAAACTCGTATATTAAGTTTAGTTTCTGAGTGTTCACGTTATCAAATAACTAGAGTTTAACTTACAAATTAAACTGCTTAAATAAATGCACTATATCAAAAAAATTAAATTTTATTCCTCATGAAATCAAAATGATCACATCTGGAGAAAAAAGAAGGGGTTAGTTTAAACCAACGCTAGCAGACTATGCTGATTTGCTAAGCGTAGCTTAGATGTTGCACAAGACCGAAAGTAGGGGGAACCCAGTGAGGATCGAACACACTTTTCAGTCGTAATTGATCTAGGGAGATAAGCTTGCTAACCATTACACCACGTCGAGGTGCCCTAAACCGTAGAAGACTGTCTTGAGTTGGCAACATTTTAGTATGGACTCTGCCTTCTCCACTGCTTGTGTAACTAGAATTGTGAGTTTTCCTTGTTTTTTTAATAGTCTCCACTCTAACGCCATCACTTGTAACACATGCAATAACTAATTAAAAGAGAAACGATATAATCCAGGGGTGGCTCTCAAATATTTGAACTTTATCGTATATGGTTCTTACATTAAGCAAATTTGGCTACTGCTGATATAGTCGCAAGTCCCGAATTATTTGGGACGATTATCAGATTTAATTTTGATTCTACCGACAACCAGGCTATTTTCGTGCTTCGTCGTGGTTTATTTAAGTTGTTAAGCTTATCTTACGATAACACAAAGCCACAAATGAAGAGTACTTAGCGAGGTTTCAAGTGGGTATATCGAGTAAATGATACACAAGACTTGGATCATCACTTAACGTGTTATTCATTATATTTCGACATCGAGTCTTTTGTTTTATAGCCGGTGGATGGGATTTTAGAAGTCAGGTCTTCTAATCGGAATCCATTTGACCGACGGGGATCGGAAGAGTAGATGAGTGGATGAGGGCTTTAGAGTTCAAGTGAAAACAAAACCGGATATACTTTGCGGTTTCTGGTTTGTATTAACAGTCACAGTTGGGATCAAGGATGTCAGTTCTGGTCTGCCCCTGGTAGAGTACAGACTGTCCCGATGCCCCCCCCCCCGCTCGTATTACCAGCCACACTGTGATAGGGCTGGAGAAGGGAAGAGCGGAGCGGTATTGTTTAGTTTTCAGTTTTGTCCTTGTGCTAGCCACTGTTCTGCCCAGACGATTTAAAATTGAAGCTTTTAAGCATTTGTGTTTCAGTCGTACTCGAACATTGGTCACTAAAAAAATACACCCTCTGTTCTGGAGGCTTCCCAAAGCAGGCCACTGCCAACCCCTGGCGGCTATGACATGACAGAGAAGCGTAGATCTACAATGACTAATAGAATCAAACTGCTGCTGCTATCATCCTCATCATCAACAATAAAATTTAAAAAAAAATGAAACATTTAAAGCTCGAAATAATACAATCCACCTCCACCCTTCTTTGAAATAAAATTTCAATCTTTTGTATTTTAACAATGGTCGTAATTTAAAGTTAACCTTAAAGGTATTGCATATTATTTCTAAGATATGTATATATTATATCGACTGTATTGCATAAATGATTATTCCCTTTTTAAATGATGTATTTTTAACGTTTTAATCTTTTTTATTATTCAGTCTCATCGCACAGTAAGATAATATATGATTTAATAATATTATTGATTAATGATTTCTTTGTTTATTTAATATAGGATTAGCAATACTAATACACTTCGATCACTGAACTTGTATCATTAAAATTGATTACCCTAAGACAAAGCATAGTCATGTTCTATAGTAAAATATAAATCTTTATATAGCTAAATAAAATATGAAATATCAAGATTTTACATATTTTAGTTTAAATATTGTTTTGTTTTAATATTATTTTAAGCCAAACTTTAACCTATGACAATTGAAATAGTTTTTCGTAAAAAATCCTAGAAAAATACACAATTTTAGGAAAAACAAGTTTCGAAAATTCTATTTTCGCGGGAACTATTTATTTAAAAATTTTCGTTTTCTTTTGACACACTGCGAAGAGTT
Organism: Acanthosepion pharaonis; assembly: GCA_903632075.3. NCBI lineage: Eukaryota > Metazoa > Mollusca > Cephalopoda > Sepiida > Sepiidae > Acanthosepion > Acanthosepion pharaonis. Next base: position 1,411,363 of record CAHIKZ030001857.1, read on the forward strand.
CCTATGTCGCTTCCCGATTTTTATTTTATGTTGAAGTGGAACAACTACATTGAATCTATAGCTTCATCTACTGCAAGGAAAGTTGGTTCTGTGTGTCGTGCCGAAGGTTTTTCCCGTCCGAGTCCATCCTTCAAATCTACGAATCAACCATTCGTCCTTGCATTGAATACTGTTGCCATGTATGGTCTGGTGCTCCCGCTGTTCATCTCGAGATCCTCGACAAAATCCAGAGACGGATATGCAATATGATCGGTCCTGATCTGGCATCTCGTCTACAGTCACTTTCTCACAGACGTGCTGTGGTTTCCTTCTGTCTTTTCTACAAATATTTTCATGGTAACTGCTCCGACAAGCTACTTTCACCGGTTCCCAAACTGCATGAATTTAAGGGTGCTACTAGGTTGGCATCTCGACCCCACCCGTTCACTGTCGAAACGGTTAAATGTAGCCATCTTTTCTACTCCAACAGCTTCTTATCTCGCACTTCCCGTCACTGGAACTCCCTTCCTATCACTTGCTTCCCTGATAGGTATAATCTTCAAATCTTCAAATGTAATGTCAATCGACATCTTCTAATGCCTTGACCTTGATCCCTGTCCTTTTCTTTATCCTTTCCCCAAACACTCCTCTTTACTCTTACTCTTACGCTCTGTAACCTTTTGCGTTCTAGTGGCACTCCCGCCTTGCTTGGGGTGAATTGCTTAAAAAAATTGTTTTAATCAATCCACCTCCAAGCAAGGCGATAACGCCACTAGGACGCTGGTGGTTACAGGGTGTGAAAGAGAATTAGAAGACTCTAGTTAGTGAGGAGAAGTGAGAAAAAACACAATAACGGAATAGAATTAAGGATGAAGATGATGATTGACGTTGCATTTAAATTTTTGAAGATTTTTTCGCAGCAGGGAAGCAAGAAATCGGAAGAGAGTTCTACAGACGAGAAAAGAAACTAAATTGATTTTCCTTTGCGACTGTAAAATGCTGACTGCAAAAGAATGTCAGCAAGGGGTCCTTAGGTCTTTTTCTCGAAACAGATTATTCTTTGATATGCATGACAACGAAATAGCGACTACGAAGTGTTCATGACCTCTTAAAGCTGTTCCAGAAAATATCCGAATTCCTCGCAGAAATTGTATTCCCTCCACATAGCCACAGCTTTTCATTTTTCTCTTAATTCTTCAGAGAGGTCGGAGATCTGTTCGATGAAACATGATACGGATATTTCATTGCGTTCAGTTTCAATGAAAACGGCGAAAAGTGTTATCGTATAATAATGAGAATCAGGAGTGAAAATGCCACTGCCATATTGCCTAAAAATAATCCGACCAGAATATATGCGATTAAATAAGGAACAAGTAGGAAAGGCTTTATAAATTTGACATGTTTCACTATTTATTTAGCTTCATCAGAATAATGCGGAGTTATTTTAAAATTCTATGCTGTTTTGTTTTCATTCGTTGTGTTGACGTCACGTGTTTATTCTCGGGCGTTTGTGTGTATCAATTTTAAATTCTATGTTTTGTCTCCGTTGGTTGTGTGAACGTCACGTGTAGGTATTTATCTGAATGCCCACATAAAAAATGTTTTATTCTTAATAATTAACGTAATTTAAGTGTGTATTAAAATAGAGTATATTAGTGCATTTTATGATAAATATGGCGAATGTTAGAAGTAAATGCGTAATACTTTGCATATGTTAATGACACAACTATTTAATCCCGGCTTAATGGTAAGTTTGATCGGTTTGATAAGGTCAAGTTGGTAGCTGATCTCAAAAATGATCTACAATCTGTTGTTAATTGAGGCAAGAAATGACTTGTTAAGTTGAACACCTTCAAAAAGAACGGCTCTTTTTTTTTAATCGCCAGAGAACCTTTTTTGTCTTCCATCATCATGGCTAATCTCCAGGAGAGCGACTCCTTGTGCCTTCTCGGTCTAACGTTTTTTCCACTGGCATGAAATGGAATGATTATATTGAATCAATTGCTAGTCTACTGCTTGGAAAGTAGGTTCACTGTCATTCTAGACAGATTTTATCATCAGAACCTTAAAAAAAACCCCAAAAACTCAGAGTTTCAATAATGAGGAAAAGCAGACAGAAGAACCTTTTTTGCCTTCCATCATTATGACTGATGCTAACCCCCAGGAGAGTCACTCATTGAACCTTCCTAGACTAATGCTTTCCATTGACATGAAGTGGAACGATTATATTGAATCAATTGCTAGTCTACTGCTTGGAAAGTTTGTTCACTGTATCTTGCTAGACAATTTTTCTCGCCAGGATCCATCTTACATATTTATAAGTTTGCCATTCGTCCATACATTGAATATTGCTGCCACATCTAATCTGTTGCTTCTGCTATGTATTTAAAGTTTTTTGATAAAATTCAAAGAATTTTATTGGTCCTGACACCAAAACTCGACTTCAGTCACTTTACCACGGCCGTAACGTAGCTTACTTGTGCCTTTTCTATAAATATTTTCATGATAATTGACCTAATGAACTTTCATCTTTGGTACCTAGACTTTACGATTAAAGCGTTGTACTAGATTCGCTGGTAGATCTCATCTTTTTACAAATGAAATTGCTAGATGTAATCGTATTTCTATGTTAATAGTTTCCTCTGTCGCATTCCACGTTTTTGGAACCCTCTTCCGACCTTTTGCTTTCTCGTCAACTTTGATCTTCAAAAATTTAAATGCTATGTCAATCGTCATCTTCTGTTGCCTTAATTGCTGTTTTTTTTACTGGCCTCTCTGCTTAACGTTTTTTCTTGGATTCTGTCATATTCAGTAACCCCTTGTGTCTTAGTGGTTTTTGTCGCCTGACTTGAGGGTGAAATGATTAAAAAATGCCCTTCTTTTACTAATGAAATGTGGAAGTGTGTCTGGTGGGTATTTATTGTATGTTGATTATGAATATTTTTTTTAGGTATTTTCTCCGTAATAGGTTGGGTTCATTTTCTTTTATTAAGGTAGCATATTTTAAAATCAAAATTATGGCCTTTTTATTTCGATTTAATACGAAGGAATTTAATTGTTCATCCAAAATGGAAAATTTCTGATAAGGCTGAATAAATACAGAAACATATTAAATTTCATAAAGCTTTTCCTACTTTCCTCTTATTTATTTAATCATTTATTTGAAATTCATCCATATTTTTAACAGATTATGAAATTAGTAAATATAGCTCACTAATTTAATTTAAATTTTAATCAACTTAAAACTGGTAAAAATTTGAAGTAGATGTGGATTGTGTTGAAGTAAAAAAAAAAAAATCCTAAAATCTATAAATATTCCTCATGGGATTTAGTCAAAATCTTTTCATTTTTGGAAAATTTAAATATAAAATATGGCCGTTAAAATCTGAATGTCACTTGATCATTTTTTTTCTTTCAAAAGAATAGATTTAAAAGTAGGTTATCATTCTTAAAATTGCCCCCCTCTTTTTGTTAAGAGAAATAACAAGAATAATCTACATTATTGCTACATCAAAACTATAGCGAACGCATTGTAAATGTTAGTGTGGGATTACCCCAACTTGTCTACCAAAGGAATTCTAACGCAGTCTGTCGTTGTACAAAGCAGTATAAAAGACATATATCGTTTTCCCTCTAGGTAGGCTTTTTAAACCTCAAGTGAACCACTTGTTGCGTACAACGTTCGAAAAAAAATAATGTGATCATAATAATATCTACATTACAAACTATAACATAAATATATATCTCCACTCAAAACAATAAAATAATCCCAGTTTAACAAACGAGACAACGTGGCTACAAATTGATGACTCCCGTAACAAACGACATTACAAGTTTTTCAAGGAAACATTGTCAGTCACATTTTCACTCCCAGTAGAAGATTAGTAGATCGTTGAAGAATGGATTTTTCTCTCCTTCTTTGAGCCGTGCTGCACCTTGTTCTGTGTATATATAAAATCCATGTAAATTCATTTGATATTTTCTTCAAAATATTGATACATTAGTTTCTATAGACTTATTAATATGGCTGCTTAGCAGGTTTACCTGAATAGAAGAAATAAGCTAAGTATAAAGCGTTATGGTCATCTTCAAAGTGTGGAATGCTTGTTTTATTTGAAAAACCAAGATTATAAATCTAATCTGTAATTAGAGCTGCAAAACAGACCCATGTAGTTAATGTATGATCGCCACTGGTCATAGATTTAATGACATACCTTCACTAGTCATAGATTTAATGACATACCTTCACTGGTCATAGATTTAATGACATATCGCCTAAAGATTTACTGAATGTGCTTCAGTCGAGATGGAAGAATGAATATTTTTAAAAACATAAAATCAGTAGTTTATTTTTTGAAACAAGCAGTTGGAAATGAGACAGTTGTCCGACAAGTGATTGCGTCAACATTTTAGTACTTTTTTAACGATTTGACAATCACCAACAGATGGTCTCTTGGTAGATTTACGGAAGCAACATATTTTTAATTGATCGAAAATCAATGATTCATAGCTGCCATCGATAAATCGAAGAAGGCTCGATTGTGTCAGCCGGAAGATTAGGAATCATCCAATCGAACAGTATTTGCTAGATTGTTAAAAACTGCTCAATACACCAAGTTACTCTCGTCCACTGATGATGTGGATATTTTCAACCATAGTATATATATATATATATATATATATATATATATATGGAAAACTATGAAACTGCAAGCGTTCAGTTAGACATCCAATTTTACGCTACAAAGACAAATTGAAAGACAACTTGAAATGTCTCAACTTTGATCTGAAAACCTAAGAAGCTCAAGCATCAAAAGGGGTGGCGTAAGACATGTTTCAATAGGTTAAAGGGTTTTGAAGGCAGTAGACTGAAGCACCGTGATCAGCTTCGTCAAGCTCTGAAGCAGAGACGCCATCAAAATCCTGCCCTGCTTTAACAAATTTCCTCTGTCAGTGTGGTCTCCCGCAGCAAGGCTGGGCTAGTATCGCACTTAAGAAAGCACAAATGAAATATGCCTTTCCCTTATATATATATATATATATAAATATATATATATAATACTTTTACAAACTTTGGGGACAGGTTGCTGACATCAACGCAAGGTAAAATGTCCATATAAACATACGTCCAAAAGGTCATCGTTGTACTTCAACAATCTACTGAGAAGTGCGAGAAAAGAAACTGTTAGCATAGAACTTAAGGTTGCATCTAGCCAATTCAACTATAAATGTGGACACAGAAATCATCAATGCATAGTGACAATGCATAGAGCCATAAGCGTTCATCCCTATCTCAGTGTAGAGCCATCAGCCTCCTCAGTGTCACGAAAAAAACTTTTTGAAGTTATAATTACCTTAACAGGGATAACCTGTTGAGCGACAAGCAGTACGGATTCCAATCGGCTCGGTCCACTGCTTATATCCTGTCATTACTCACAGAATCTGTGAGGTACTAGACAATAAATACATTTCAAGGACGATCGCTTTAGATATTTCAAAGCCCTTTGATAAGGTGTGGCATAGAGCGTTACTACACAAACTCTCGGAAGAGTTTTCTCAATTATAACAGGTAGGTCTAATCCTCTGAGGCCAAAGCGATCAACGCAGGCGTCCCCCACGGCTCGCTTCTCGGTCCAACACACTTTTGCCTAAGAGAAATTTAAGATGTTTCGTGAATATATCTGCTGATGACGCAACAGTATATGGGTGCACCTCCAAAATCTAGATGACCAAAGCTTGGCAGCTGATCTTTCCTCTGACTGAGCTCTGACAGCTCAGTGGGTTGGAAAATTGGCTGGTCACATTCAATGCCTCGAAAACTAAGCTAGTGACATTCTATCATTAGCGAACGGACCCTGAATTTCCGCCTATCGCGATGAACGAGCGTTCTCTTACAGAGTCTCCATGCCTTGAGCGCTTCTTGGAACTTCAATCCAGATCTCAAGTGGAACTCGTACATATGATCCAACACTAAAGCTGATTGAAAAATAGTTGGTTCTCTGTGCCGCTCCAGTAAATACCTGACCCCTGCACTGCTCTAACTTTAGAAGAGCCAGATCAGGCCAAAAATGAAGTACTGCTGCCATATTACGAGCAGGATCTACACAGTCTCTATTTTCTAGTTTCGGTAGCGTCTCCGTGTCATTGTGGGTGATTAATTATTTTCCACCCTACAACCAGTTTCCTACAGACGAAACGTTGCAAGCCTTTCGTAGGTCTATAGCTATTTCCATGGAAAGTGTTCAGATGAATTCCATTCCTTCGTCCACTAGTTCTAACCTTAATGGCTAAGATCAACCATGCCACGCCCATTGTAGCAAACCACCCTAATTCTCTTCGTATTCCATTGATGAGATGTAAGTCTTACTCAGGCAGTTTATTCTCCCAAACCGCTGCTTTGTGGAATCAACTCCCAGGAGGATACTTAGGGTTAGGGTTACTTAGGGTTATAATCTTAACCTGTTCAAGTCTAGCGTTAACCGGTATCTTCCCCACATATCCCCATAAAGCGTGCCTCTTTGTAAATCTCTACCTCGAGTGGCTCTTGGGTCTTGTACCGAGTGAACGTTATTGTAAAAAATACTAGTTAACCAGAGATTTTATTATTATTTGAGTCCGACACATGATCACGAGATGAAAACTGATTGAATTCATTACACTACCAATTATCTTATATTTGATTGCAGATGTTTTTATTGTTGTCCGTTTGGCTGGGGTACTTGTGTCTTCAAATTCACGACTGGCGATGGAATTGGGACTTTAAAAGGATTTAAATTTAACCGCCGCCGGCAGTCGCATCTGAATAGTGACCGATTAGCGACCATATAACTCTTATCGATTTGACGAAACTAAACAAGAAAATCCACTTATTTCTGAATTCCCAGTGGATTGACGAGATAGAAAAGCCGTCGTTTGAAACGATCTGCCTTGATAACGATGACATCGACTGTCGAGAGAATTGTGGTATCCATTAATGCATTGTCAAGATTACTGTTGGAGCGATGACAAAAAAATAAAATAAAAGACAGCAACAACGATCGAAGAATAGAAATCGGTTGTATTACATTGAAAGTGCCACAAATGATGATTGGAGAAAAAAAAAAAAGAATAAATAAGAGAAATATCAGATGATAACTATATAAATTGCCAAAAAGGCATTCACTGATGTGTTTTATATTAAGTCTGTTCAGTTTGTCAATAACTGAGATTGGCCTCAGGAGTTGATTTGATAATTATTGTATAGTTGCTTCGATCAGTTTTTCTTTGCTTCCGATCACATTTAATATCAAGCTGAGGTGCATAAGCAGTTTTGTTAAAATGTTTCTCACCCCGCACACAATGTAGCGATCTCAACATCTTGAGCAGACTCACAAACGTTTCCAGATTCCCAAGCGAGCGAAGTACGAACAATGTTGTAAGTAAACTTTAATCCCTGACAACTGACAGCTCTTTTCTTCAAGATTTTTCAATGCATTCTTCTGTATAATAAATGCGAATGTCACTGTGTCACGCTTTTTCAACTTTACTTCTAGAGGCCGAATCCCAACATATCATACCATTTTGGAATCAGGCAGACTCCGTGAGCAAATTAAAAACATCCCGGGACGGATCCAGACCCATAATCCTGAATTTTTGGATTCCCAAGTTTTCATTACTGCGATTGTTTTACGTGAATTTTAGCGGCGAATTTTTTTTTATACGATAACAATTTTTACAAGTTGGAAATAAATTTGGGAATAATCGAAATTAATTGTGAAATCCAGCGAAAGTCACCCATGAAATAAAAATAATTGTTTGTACGTAAAGTAAGGACCTACGTACATGAAATGGTCTTTAAATTAAGTGTAGGCAGAAGAATTTTCGTTGAACTTTTAAAAGGTAAGCTTAAATATTAATGCAATACTTAAATGCAGCGATCAATTTTGAGTTCTCTAGTTCATTGTTGCCTATCTCATCCACTTTTTCTTGCCTATTGTGATGAAGACCCAATCAAGTGACGTCCACAGGAGCTAGTTTAAATGTCGCCCGATAGGGCGGCTTTAAAGCTAATATAAAATAATTGGCAATGAACTTGACATTATACATTGACTTCTTCGGGGGAGTGGGGGTAGGCGATCATGGCTCTCCAGAACTTGTTGCTTTATAGTGGCTTTAAATAACTTCTCATACTTTACTATCACTTCTCTTAGTGGTCCTTGTTCTGCCATTCGTTCACTGAAACGCCTTAAGTAGAATAGTCGCTGCATTTCCTGATTTTTTGCCTTCACTATGCCTTATGAGTGTTAAATTCTTCAAGCCTTTTTCCTCATTATTCTAGACTTGAACATGTTAATTCTCAGCTGTCTGTTTTTCATAGCAATATACGTTTCTCGTGGTTCCTATTTTCCTTAAAACTTCCTCTTTGCTTACATGCTGTGTCCATTGTGTTAAACAGCAAACAACCAATTGAAAGAGTTTATCTGACTGGCTGGCAAATAAAAAGGAGAAAGTTGGACGGTAAAGTATGAAAAATTAATTAGTGCATCAAAAATAGGAAGCTGTGGAGAGTCATGATCACCTACCTTCTAAAGGGACATAAAAAAGAATATATTGAGAATTACACTATTTCGTCACTCGATCAGTAAATTCGCGTGACTGTATCCTTAATTGTAGATATTTTTATTTACTAAGTTTAACACAGTCAGAACGTAGTGGGATATTTGATCAAAGTTTTTTTTTTAATTGAATTCACCCCACACTAAAGACACAAGGGTTTATTGAGTTTAGAAGAATTAGAAAACAGAAACCTTACTAAGGAGCGAGAACAATAGAAGATTAATAAAGAAAACAGTAGATAGCGATTGACATTGCATTTAAATTTTTGAAGATTAAAGTTAACTGGAAAACATGGAGCCAGATGAGAGTTCCACAAGTGAGAAGTGCGACAAAAGAAAGCGTTAGCATAGAAGATACCTTGTTGCCAATTCAGTACTGCGCTTAAATTAATAAATTCTAGGAGCTCAAGGTAAATAGCGAGCTCCTTGATAAGATGCAAAGAAGAATCAGCAATATTATTGGTCCTGATCTGGCGTCTCGGCTTCAATCACTTTCCCACCACCGTAAGGTTGCCTCTTTGTATCTTTTTCTATAAATACTTTCATGGTAATTCTTCGTATGAGCTTTTCGCTCTGGTACCTAGAATCTGGTACCTAGAATCTGGTACCTAGTATTTTTTTGATCAACAGAACAATATCAGACTAATAAACTTAATAAATAGCCTGATGACGGTATACAATCTTCTCTCACAAACTGATTCATTAAGACTATATTTAATCCATTGCTATGTCAGTTCCTAAGAAAGTTGGTTCACTGTGTCGGACTAAACAATTTTTCTCTCCATAATCTATTTTACATATCTATAAATTTACTATTCGTCAATGCTTAAAATATTGCTGCCATATATTGAATCACGAGATGAAAACAACCAGTAAGGTCGAACTCATTACTTTACCCACCATCAATCGACAGCAGATATTTTCATTGGAATTTGGGTCCCCAATTTACGACTGGAGGTAACATTTCGGATTACAAAAGATTTAAGCAGGGCCCCATAAAATAAAAAAAAGTTGGGGTGGGCCTAAGTCAGATGTTAAGTTTTAAATATTCCTGATTCTATATTTTCATGCAAATGAATGGCAAATTAAAGAAATAGCTTTTTATTCACCATTGAATAATTATGGGGTTTTATTTATCAAATTTAACATTAAATTTTATTTCAGTTGCAACTATAAGAAAAGGATACACGATGGTTGATTACACCCATTTCTATTTAGTGAACTGTTCTGTTGATCAAAAAAATACTCCACACCCATATTTTAACATGTACACAAGAAAAGAAACTAGAAAAATAAAAAATCGAGAAAAAAAAAGAAAATTAAGAATTAAGAAAAAAAAAAAAATAGGAAAAAAAAAAAACAAGAAAAATGGAAACGAGAAAAAAAAGAAGAAACGAGAAAAAGGATGAGAAAAAAAAAGTTTTTCATTGATTATCTGCATTGATTAATTTACATAATTATTGCATGTCAGAAAGAATTGATATTTTTTCATCATTGACAGTAAAACTACCCAAGGAAAGCTAACAACGGAAAAAAGAAATAAAAAAAAAAAAAAAATATTAGTAACTTGATCCCCCCCCCAACTTATTAATCAGATCTAGGTACCCTGACGTGACTTCATAGACAGCAAGTTAGATTAGCTGTGAGTTCGATTCTTGCCGGAGGGCACAGTTTCTTTAATGGCTTTTCTCGTCGGTGCCGTCAGGAAGACGAAATAAACACTGTTTAAAATAAACGGAGCGTTTACTCAAATATACTCAATAAAATAACGTTTGAAGTAATAAAAATATATCGAATTAAAGCAAAAAATAGATTAATTTTTATTGTGTTCTTATATTGGAGGGGGGGCATAAATTATGTAAAAATTGTCCGAATGTCCTAATGCTTTCGGTTATACTTTTAGTCATTATAAAAAATGATTTTATTTTTACTTTTAACTGAATCATGTTACATTGTGGCCGTTGTTCATAGTTGATACTATTAAGTGTTGGCTTTTATTTATTTATTTTTTATTAATAATGCTTCCATTATTTTTAGCCTTTTTTTTTTAACAGGTGCATTATATTTGCATTATCAGCGAGTATGCTGCCTATGAATTTTGGTAGGTCTCCCTGTTTATTTAAATAAGACCTAATTGAACTGTGGCCAGAGAGATGTAACATGATTCAGTAAAAAGTAAGAACAAAATCATTCTTGATAATGATTAAAAGTATAGCCGAAAGCGCTCGGAGTATACAAAACATTCGGACAATTTCTACATAATTTATGTCCCAAAAAGAAAAAAATAATATAAGAACACAAGAAAAAGTGTTCAGCAGGTTGTTTAGGTTGTTCAGGGGGTCATTGTATAGCGTGTTTCTTGCTGTGGCTTTGTGGTGTCACTGGTTTTAATTTCTCAGTATACCTCTCCGCTACTAACAGTGCACAGAAGAGTGCAGCGCCTTTCGATAGTAATTTTACGGGATTTAGCTCGCCTCCTGAAGCAGTTTACAGGGTTTGGCGCGTGAAGATTTAGGGGATGATTTTGCCCGTCCATCTTAAAAATAAGAGCAGTGGCTGAGTAACAAAGGTACTTCTATCCCCTGCTACCTACACTCATAGAACATACACTAGATATCGGAATAAACAGTTCGTCATCAATATGGAATAGGTTGCTACAAAGTATATAAATTATTATAAAGTATAAGAGAAAATTTTATTATTATTATAAATATTATTGTTATATATATATATATATATATATATATATATAAAGTATAGTATTGGTGTATACGGAATAAATTCCAATCACGAAAAAATACTATTCTTAAAAGAGTGCTCAGTACAGAGTAGAGCAAATGATTTATTCGAAAATTATAACACATGTGATTTTATAAAATAATTATGTTATAATTTTCGAATAAATTATATATATATAATTTGCTATATATATATATATATATATATATATATATATATATATGTGTGTGTGTGTGTTATTTGCTTGTATATGGTTTTGTAGTTACTTTATTCATTTACTACAGGGGCTCACATTTGAGTCCGTAATAATTGTTGCGGGGTAAAATATACCAGGAGACAATAGCAATAAAGATTCCGGACACAAATACTTTCTGCCGAAAAAATAATACTAATTTTATTGTCGTTAATATATTAGAATTTTTTACTAAATGAAACATTGTTAGTCATAATTAAATTTGAGTTGTATTGCTTTCATTTTCCTTTTATCGACACCATCAGTATCCAGGCATTGATAAACAGCGTGGATGGAAAAGAAACAAAGTAAGAAACTTTCGTCGCGATGTACTCTGAGTCTTTTAATCTTGAGAAGACTGTTTCAATAGGACAGGCTTCTTTAGCCGTTGTCTTTAGCCGTTGTCTTTAAAACAGAAGAACAGATGTTGCAGTATACGGACAGGGTTCACGGAGAAGAAAACGATGTGATTTCGAATCTTGTCTAGAGCTCCCCTCCTCACATTCAGGGATCTGCACTGTTTGCTACTGGCCTCAGAATGAAAATAAAATGATGAAAGAAAAAAAAATTATAGGTGCTCATACTTCATGTAAGAAATTCAATTAATATTATGACTACCAACACTAAATGATTGATTCGTCCGTTTTTTACGGCCTATCAACTCTTTGCAGGTTATTTAAAGCCAGGATTTTTTTTAGATTGTAAGAACTCTTTTGGAGATAATGATTTACTGATACAAGTCCTATTAATTAACCCATAACTGGGAGGAGAGAGAAGTGGCTGATTCATACTTTTTCTTAAAGATATTTACGCGTAAGTGAATATAACGAACCCAATGGGAATTGGAACATGGCTCTCCAATTAATAATTCTGAGCTGTTACATCACCCAAGATTACGGTACCTGATATTTGCAAGCGGTTACCCAACTAGGTACTGACAAGGTTCGATTTTGCTTAACTTCGGTGATCGTACGGGGACCGATGTTTCAACGTAATACGGCCGTAAGCCCCAACACTAACGACTGGAAAATGATGGTCTGAGAGTTGTGACAAAAAGAAGTCGTATCTTTTCTGTTAATTCAATCCAAAGTATTAATTCCCCATAAAATAAAAAAAATGAATTTATATTTACTAAAATTCACACCAAATTCTTCCAGAGCGAGGGTCTTCCATTGCACTCCGGTTGGGTTGACCTTTGCGATCGCCCCAAATGTGGGCGACTCGGACGCGATATTTCTAAGTGTGGGGTCAACATTCGTGCTTACCCCGATAAATAAGCCAAAAAAAAAAAAAAAAAAAAAGATTTTTTTTAAATTGTAAAAAAATCCTTGTAAGTACCTCGAATATCATCCGTACTTACAAAATGTGAATAATTCCCTGATTTTTGGTAATTTTTCATTCTGAGCGTTGGAGTTGTTGCGAGGCAAGCTAAACAAAATTTGATTTAAAATTTATAATTGCAAAAGAATGTCAAGAATCTGATAAAAAACAAACTTTGATTTAAAAATTATAATTTCTCGAGGGTGAATTAATACTTGTGATAAGTAACTTTACATTATTTGGGGTGAATTAACAGAAAAGATCCAGGAAGTCAAATTAAAATGAAAGAAATTTAAAATAATAAAAGATGTAAAAAAAAAAAAAATGTTAAAAAATAAATATTCATAGTTGCATCAATGATTTCCGCCATTTTCTTTAGTAACTACAAACCAGTCACATTCATTTAAACGTGTCTGAGAGAACCAATTGACTCGCCATGTAGGGAAAAAAACCTATACAGACATGCAGACTGATATAGCAAACTGCACTGGTAAATGATTAAAACGTGATGGTATGTGTGTGTGGAGGGTACATGCAATAACCTTACTGCAATTAACTCTAGCCTCAATTTCGAAAGGATTTTTCTCCACATATGGACGCCTGCCAATCAAACGTCGACCCTTGAGCGCTAAGTGAAAAGGTTTGCTTTACACATGTCCAACTACAGAAAGCCGGCCATGAGTTTTGAAATTAAAGATCGTGAGAGTTTTGAATTAGCATCGGTCTGAAACGAATTCGGGCTGTTGTCACTACCAATGACATCAGATTTTGCACCTATCTAAATACCTGTCAATCTGAAGCCCCGGGAATCTATAAATGGCAATTTCTTTTGGGTTGTGTGTGTTTGTTCATATTCAGCAAAGTAACTGATTGTGAATACTGTACAACGAAGGAATAATTTATACCAAATTTGCTTAATCTAAGAGCCACGGTGAACGGTAACAATAGCACAAATGAAAAACAGACTACGAGCAGCCATTTATCTGGAAACATAAGAATGATTCAGAAGCAAGTAGTGTAGTGATAACAAATGACTCAGTTGTTGGGACCCACTCAAGAACAAAGACTAAAGAATTTATGCAAAGACTACACAGAAGGAAATAAAAAACTTGTTCAAGTGTTACGTGAATTTGGTCACAACAGAGAGATCCTAGTTATTAAATTCTGTTTTTAAAGGTTGATATAAAACGGTGTGCTCATGTATAAACATATTTGATTTTATTAAAATTAGTTTTCATGAATTTTAAACGTATAAATTTATATTAAAAATGGAGGTAAAACAATTTTTGGATTTGTAAAATTCGTAAAAGTGGGGTTAGCACAATACAATTTTTTTTTGCTAATATTGAAAATAGATAAAAAGGTTATATATAATTTTTTTATTAGATTTCATTAGAAACCCAACTTTTTTTGCCAGTTGTGTATATTTCAATAAACTTATTTTTTAATATTTTTTTCAATTGTGCTATTTTTACTGGTGTCATTTACTTGTGCCATTATTACCTAAATCCATGTAACACACCTGACGAGTTATTGGATTGAAGAACATGAACTGTAAGGGGATAAACGTTGTTTGAGCTACAAACGAGAGAAAGTTGAGGAGAGCCGATAGAATGCGAACCATAAGACGAACAGAATTTACACGTTTTTATTATTAAATACAGATTTTGAACGAAAAGTTTTATACAAACATTAACAAATCTTGCATGCATTAATTTCAACTCGTCCTATTAATAAATGAATTGTTTTATTCCAGGTAAATTGACATCTAACTCAAAGAAGACTTAAAAGTAAATAGAAGCGACTTCTCTTGAAAATGGACAAAATTTGGCATCGTGGTATTATCAATAACCGTTAGGAAAAAGGATTTAGCTCCCAAAGACATTCATGGTTGCTATATTAGAGAATGACGCCCCAGCTTTATCAACAGTGCAAAAGTGGGCAGTTGAATTTAGAACGGAAAGAAGAATCCTGAAGATGACCCAAGGTCTGGTCATCCTGCATCCTCCGCCACCGAAGAAGACATTCATCGTTTTCACCACATGGTGCTGGATGACAGACAATTAACTATACACCAAATAGCCAATGCATATCCTGTGAGAAAGTTCCATAAAAGACCAAGGTCGTTTCATCTGCAGGTAAGGTTTATAGCCTCGGTTTTTTAATATGCAAAAGACATTGTTTATAGACTATCTTCCAAAGGGCCACATTATCAATGGAGAGTGCTATGCCAACTTACTGATGCAGTTAGGAAAGCCTATTTAGGGCAAACGTCCAAGAAAACGGACTAAACTGACAATGTTCCAGCACACAATTCTTTGGTTTCAATGGCTGCTGTGTGTGAATTTGGCTCTGAACTGATTGATCACCCTCCCTATTTTCCTGATTTGACTATCATCTGTTCCCCAGTATGAAAAAAACACTTGGCTGGGAAGCTGTATTGCAGTGATAATGACGCCATATCTGCTGATGATGAATTTTTGACCGACAGTATGAAAGCTTCTTCATCAATGGGATCCATGCCCTGCAACACCGATGGAAGAAGTGTGTGGACCACAAGGGGGTTTGCGTTGAAAAATAAACCTCATTTGGTCCCATACCATGAACTTTTCAGCCAACCCTCGTAAATGTACATAATATTTATTCATATATGTCGACTTTTTATAAAAAAATGTTAATTTGTATTAGTTTCAGTAATCACAAATGGCACGATAATCCCAAATGTTTTTAAAAATATTGCTTGATGATTTTCAGCCATATGATGTGTTGATTGATTTGTTTTTTTTTTAATAGCTTATCAACTTTTTCAGGTTATTTAAAGCAAGGAAATATTTTTGGATTGTAATCAATTTTTTGGCGATAATAATGATTTTCTGATACAATTCCTACTGTTTAATCCATAGCTGGAGAATAAGAGGTGAATAGATACCTTTCCCAATGCTATTTGTGCGTAAGTGAATATAACAAACACGACTGGAAATGGAACTCAGCTCTTCGATTTCTCATTCCCAGCCGGTATACATTACACCACCCGACTTATACAGTGTAAGTAAGGAAGGACATTTATAATATTCGCTAGCTTATCTTTTTCATGGTCTGAGAGAAGGCATGTAACACGTACTTTTTTGTTAGTATATTATTCTCTTTGTATAAAATGAAAAAAATAAAACAACTTTCATTCAAGTTCTTTCGTCTACTGCATAGTCATTCGTTATTTATTATTTTTAATGTTTAGGTAAATATCTGTACCTACTAAAGACAGTACTAAAGTTGCTATATATATATATATATATTCCCAAGAGGATAGAATCCAGGTAGAACTCAATCTCCAGGACAGAGTAAAAACAATATAAAAGGCTCAAACACTAATATTCCATGGTTATAATTTATTACATTGGAATCGTAATCACGATCTAAATCATCAGACCTACAAATTCAAATTTTAGTGTTTGAGCCTTTTATATATTTTTTAATATATATATATATATATATATATATATATATATATATATATATGGTGTCCCAAACACACCTACACTTCTGCACATGTTTGAACGCGTGCATGAAAATTTCCATTTAAGTGTTTCAGCTTGTCTTGAGATAATAAATGGTAATAACATTAATTGGCCAATATAAGTGCAAATGTCTTTTCCTTATTATTTCGGGTCAAAAGTAGTTGCTTCCCGTCTTCTTTTCTCTCGATAAATAATCAGTGAGAGTGGATATTAGAAAAGTGATGGAGGTTGTTACTTGTCAATCAAAAGAAAACAAAAAAACAAAGAAAAAAAAGAAAAAAAAGAAAGAAGTCAGAAGAAATCCTGCTTCGATGTAAAAGTAATGTCAGGTCACTATCTTCTCGTCTGCAGTCAATCATTTTCTTAGTTTCTCTTTTAAGGCTGAAAATTACGCACGTAAAAACGACAGTTACTTATCGGAGCCACCGTGCCACATGTTAAATGCATGAAGTTAATTGGATAAATGTAGACGTATTTACTAAACCGGGCTGTCGGTCACGTGATAGCGGGAGTGATTAAAGAGAATACTTTGCGCTCGTCGTCTTAATGGTTGCCATTAAGACGACGAGTTTAACTTCTGAAAATTAGCATTTGAAATCTGGATTTAATCTGGATTCAAGCGTTGGTCGAAAAAACATAATACCCATAAATACAAAGTAATATATATATATATATATATATATATATATATATATATATATATATATATATAAGAAAAGAGTCCACGTGTGTTTAGCTTATAAAATAGAGTAGATAAGTTGGTTAATAAAATAAAGGCAAACGAAAGGGTACCCATGTGATCAGCACGAAAAACATTTATCCACATGAGAGAAATGAAGCAGGGAGATTAAGGTTCCAAGTTCGGAATTTTCGGACACGCATGTGTCCTTCATCAGCGGATGTAAGAAATAAACAGAGAAACTGTGGAGACTCACCAACAGTAGTTCTTGAGGCTGGGGAGAATCCTGTTTGTAGATGGAATTATTAGTAAAATCCTCTGTTTGATTTCTCGGTGTGCGAATTTTTTTGTGAAAATAAGCTTTATTCTTAAGGGGAAGAATCATCAATTCTCGAAATACTGGAAAATCCCTAAAATGATTGTCTGTTTGCATTTGTTATGGTAAGTTCACCTCAATATGACATCAAATCTATTCCTCCGATATGTCTGAAAAAAAAATCCTTATTTTCTGTTGTGGTTGGCAGATATCTGTCATCTCGTGTACCCCGTCCAGCTGAATATGTTATAAAACCTATTCTTTCTCTTACTATGAAAAAATATCTTAATTTTCCGTTGTTCATGTAATCTGTCATTTCTACATGACTGCGCCAATTTGAGGCGCCAAACTTATCAATTCTCGCCTTATAAATAAAAAAAAAATTAATTTCTTCATGACTGAATTAGTTGTATAGTATTTAAATCGCCCACTCCATCTCCAATAAGTCACTGAAACAAGTAGTAATCATTTATCTCTAATGTGTTTATCAAGTCTGTCTTTTTAAATGTATATAAAAATTCAATGCTTATTTCTGCTTTCCCTAACATGAGTTGTCAAAATAATATATACATATATATATGAAAAAGTTCCCAGTGTCAACCTGTGGAAAAAGACAATATGTATAAAGCTCTATTATTAGCCGACTTGAAACGCGTCGGCTAATAATACAGTTTTCCTATTGTCTTTTACTTTTACACACACACACACACACACTCACACACACACACATGTGTGTGTGTGTGTGTGTGTCTATTGATGTAATAGGAAAGAACAGTTCGATTGATGAGAGATGATAGTTACTTTGTCGCGATGGAATCATATTTAAAAAAAAAAAATTTATATATGCCCGAAGTTCATATTTTGTTATTTTTTTATCACCTGCACATCTTCATTGGAGAGTAAGTGAAACAGACACCAAACGTTAAAATTCACTGTTGGTTTGGTTACGTCGATTTCAATACTGCTACTGTAAAAGTATGGAATGACGCGATGGACAAATTTATTAAGCCTATTTTACGAAAATATTGGTGACGAAAAGGTTTTTTATAGGCCGCAGAAACAGACCCTTGCATAATATACACTAGCTTAATTGGTATCCGCAGGATCGACAAATGGTTCACTATTTAGAGGACCCAAGATTTATTTCCGTTCAAATCCAGACCAAACAGAATGTATGTGTATGAAATATATAATAACCATTTCTATATCTATTCCTACATTCTTGTCATTTTGATAAGTGTGTGTATTTGGTTCCTTACAGATATTTCTTATACTAACGAAAATTTCGAGGATTATCGTTTCTCTGTTTTCACTTAATGTTATATTATTTACGCGAAAACAGCCAAATTTGTTATGAAACATGTGACCGAATATACAATATCCGACGAAATGGCATAATTTTCAAATGACCCTTTATTAAATCAAACGATTTGTTCAAATTTGTTTCTATCTTAGGCTGACTGATACATTTTGTTTTATGTAAGCATATAAATGTCAGTAGCAGCTTTTCTTTAAAGCACATTACGAAGACGTGCTGAAAAGTCCTTGGATCGACCAAAAAGCTCTTTAAAAAAAAGTCTGATTCTTCAGATTTTAGGAAGTGAGTCGGGTTGAGAACTTTTTCAGCAGACTTTGTATTGATCTTCGGAGATGGTATTTGAAGAGAAATTCAAAAGCCATTAGAAGATTGGTAAAATACTGTATACAGCTTTTATTCAGCCAAGAACACAATAATCGAAAAAGTACCCAAGACCGTGACAATCAATTTTTAACCCATTAATGTATACCGTAAAAAATTGGACGACGGGCATAAATAAATTAAAACAAAATAGGAGTTGCTTAATTTGTGATGGTTTGTTCTATATGCCATGTCCCTTCAGGACGTGTGCAATCATGGATCTTCACAACTTCCTGTCCTTTGCAGCACGTAGCAGCGTTTCTCTTTTTTTTCCAAGTCTCCTGTTCCAGTTCATACAAGCTCATCAGGTAGGTGGCCCGTTACCTTTCTTTATCTTTCTTACCCTCGATAAGCCTTGGGAGGTTTAATTTCTCCAAGTCTCCCTTCCCCATTGACCATTGAGAAAAAAATATAAAAATAATGTATTTCAGTATAAGCGTCACACTTAACTGCATTGAGCTATAACTCAACTGCGCGCATGCGCACACGTTCTCTAAGATAGCACATAAAAAT
Source organism: Acanthosepion pharaonis (assembly GCA_903632075.3). NCBI lineage: Eukaryota > Metazoa > Mollusca > Cephalopoda > Sepiida > Sepiidae > Acanthosepion > Acanthosepion pharaonis. Next base: position 1,430,928 of record CAHIKZ030001857.1, read on the forward strand.
AGCCTGGTTACTCTTCGTTAGAGCGTTGTCAGGTTTATGCTGAGACTTGTCCGACATCATCACAACGTACTGTCATTATCAATTAGAAGATGGATGATTTTAATTTCAATCAAGGCGAGAAGTTATTTTGTTCAGAGCACTTTGTTGTAAGTACGCCATTAGTAACCTGCCCCTCGCATTTAATCATTGAGTCCAAATATTGGAATGAAGTACAATTATTGACGAACGGAAGTCCTTGCGAGGTCTGTTCGGAAAGTATCCAGCCATTTAATATTCACTCAGAAAACAAAAGTGCCTAACCAGGGCAACGGCATCTTAATCCATTTTATAGTCGTCCCCACCTCTTGGTACGACCCTCAAGTAAACTTGTCAGAGTACCTTCCGTTTTTCAAAACAGTCTACAAGATCCTCTTTAAGGGCCTTTCTTAGATAATCCCTCACGTTCGTTTCGTTTTTCGTCCAAGCTTTTTGATGGCTGTTTTAGTTTGTGAAAATTCCAGAAGACACACAAATCTCTATTCTAGGCGTGCTGACAGATCTTACGATCGTTGATGCTCCGAGATACACCATCATCGCCTGTAAGAAACTATTATTATTATATTAGAGATGCATAATTAGTGGGTTATTGAACTATTAATTAGCCAACTTTTGTTGATCAGGATACACGGATAATCCGAACATCTCAGAAAATAGGTGGTACGCATAGAGTAAATAAATAAAATATAAAAAGTTAATTTTGAAGTGTCTTTTAATGACAATTAAGTGTTGATTCTGGAAAGTATTCGGGTCGAGCCATTTTCAAAATTCTGATCAAATATTAATTTTTTTTGAGAGATCTTAGTCGGACTGATAACTTGTCTGCATCCGCTCGTACGTTTATGATAAAATATTTTTAGAGATTCCTGCCAAAATATACTTTAAAATGTGCTTAAATCTTACAAGGAGAAAATTCAGGACGAAACGACACAACACTTATAAATGATGTCCTCGCCATTTTGCTCTAAATTTCCCGCCTTTACCTTAAATTTGATTTCCTCCCGTTCTCTAAAATCTTCATTTCATTCTGCATTACTTTTCCCCCTCTTTGTATTCTTTTTTCCTTTCTTTCTCTCTTCTTTGTTTCTTGTTCCATTGACAAATTCGCTTTCATTTTTTTTTCTTTCGTGTATCGGAAACGCCATCTTCTACGCGAATTGTTGTCAGCTTTCATTACTTAAATCGCTTCTCTTTACAGTTTTTCCAGCGTTAAAGCTTTAAGTTGTTCTCTAAATTCAGGTGAAAAGAACGAAGATAAACTGGCGAATCTTAGAAATTAAAAAGGTTAACAGGAATTACGCCTAGAAAGAAGGGAAAAATAAAAATTAAAAAGAAACAAAAATAGAAATTTCAATTTGAAAAGCATAAGAACATCTTTAAAAGGGCCAAAATTAAAAAAATGACAGTATTTAAAAAGAAGCGAAAAAAGAATACAAAGTTGAGTAGCAATAAAGAAAAGAAAGAGAATCGACAAGGGAACTGAAGGCGAAAAAAATGTTATGTTAAATTAAGAAATTCTCACCACAGAAAAAGAGCGCGAAAAGGATAATTTTATTTTTTTATTGTGACCGAAAGCAAAATAGACAAGTTGTTGCCGTCTGTAATCTATAACAACTCTAAGTAGAAGCTTATGAAGTTTTATTTGACTAATTCAGCTTTAATACCAAAAATATTTATTTTCATGTGATAGATGGTTACAATCAAGAGGGGAGATGGGATGAGCTTACCACACCGCCATTTTATTTTCTATCCGTGAAATAAAGACATTTTGGATTCCAGGATATTTTGTGATGATTCTCTGACAGGATTCGAACCTGCGTTCTTCTAGAGAAAACCAGCATTAGATCTGACGTTAGGATACAAAACTGAGCAGATATTTTATTTCGAGAGTCAGAGAAAAAATTGTATTTAAAGGCATTATTCAGCTTTGCTTGAGCATCTCCGTAACACACACACACACATATATATATAGGGAAGTGGTTATAGTGGTTCCAACGAGAGAAAAGTGTATATTTTAAAAAGAAGAGAGAAACCGCAAATGATTTTGGGTGTAATGTGTATTTTCTTTTTTATATGCTTTATTTTCCATAATTTTGCAACACGCGTTTCGGGTCTCGCGAACTTCTTCAGGCAAAGATTGGATATTTTCCAATATTATTCAAACGAATTCATTTTTCTTATGCTTTTTGATGTTAAACATTCTCTTTTTCGTGTGGTAGTGTTGCAAAACTATGGAAAATAAAGCATAATATATATTTTTAAAAATCCACATTACAACCAAAAACGGCGGTTTTCTCTTCTTTTTTAATATATATATATATATATATATATATATATATATATATATATATATAAGCCAGAAAATAAGATTGTCAGAATTTTTTATTGAGATAATGGTTTAATAAGTCTTACTAATTAACCCATTACTAGAGGCCTTTACCAAGGTCATTTATGCGTACGTGAATATGACTGACTCAATGAGAATTGCCACTTAGCTCTCGGATTAACAATTCTGAGCCATTATCCATTACACCACCCGCAAATCCAAGCTTACAGCAACTGGTATTCCCAACCGGTCACGCATCTAAGTACTGGCCGGGCTTGACGTTGCTTAACTCCGGTGATCGTACGGGAAGCGGTGTTTCAACGTGATGTGGCCGTACGCTAAATTATGGAGAAAGGAAGCAGACAGCAACAAATAGGGTCTGTTTCTCCATAGGGAATCGTATATTGAAATGTGTATTAAAAAAAAAAAAAAGAAGTTATATACACGTAAAAATTCAGTTTGGCCATCAAAAATGACGTCAACTTGAGAGTGGCTTGAAATTGGTTCCTGCAATCTAAGGAACACCGGGATTAACCGAAAACAATTACATAAACGCAAAGAACGAAATCTTTGAACACGAATGTAGCAACATTCGAAAGTACTCGGGTAAAAAATGAACTTTGGTAAATTTACCTATTATATAAAACAAGTGATTCGGAAATTTGAAAAAGTTAATAAGAAATAGGATTCAATCAAACATGTTTCAGAGAATGCTATATTATATATATATTATTTTAATACCGATAATCGGGCGGTGGGGAAAAAAAACCCAAAAAACAAAACAAATAATACAATTTGTAAATAAAAATTATTAAACAACCCGATATCAGGGAAAAAAAGTCAATAAAAAAGAAAAAACTAAAAACATCCATTCCGGTTGAAAATAATCAATCACCAACGCAATGTATAGCCAAAAGAAAAAACAACCAACAGAGTAAATTAAGTTAAAATGTAAAATTACTCAATACACTGAGTAGAGCAAAAACTAAAAAACCTAATTAGCCAGAACTTATCTACCTAGGTTTCACCTAACGAATCATCAGATCAACTGATATATATATATATATATATATATATATTACACACACGTCGTTGTAGAGTTATGATAATCGCAAGATATCACTGCAAAACTGAAATCTCAATTGTGACTCTGGATATTAAGCAATATCTGCCCATGAAATTTTCGAAGTGGAGGAAGATGTTGGCCTGGATCAATCATACTCCAAGCAAGAACATCCAGTCAACATCATTGGATACTGCAAAGCCGTAGGTGTTACTGAGTTTCCCTTTTAGTTGTATACCATAACAAAGACTAAGGAGTTCAATATTCCCAGTGAGCTTGTGGGTTATCCCACTTGGCTTTGTCAAAAGCGCTCGCTAGGGGGCGCTCTTTGAGCCTCTAATTATGCAATGATATTCACACTCACCCATTTTGGTCTTTTCAGCTCTGGCTTTCAGATGTAGTAGCGCGTAGATAGGAATACTGCCGATGAGGCGCGTTCGCGTCTTTGGTCCTCCTCTGACTTTTGAACTCTTTCAAACACGCATATACACACGTGTCACACACACACACACACACACACACACACACACTTTTTATAACTTCTTTTAATGTTTTCTTTTCATTTCCTTACGATTCTCTATAGCTGTAATTCCTTTTAATACATACATTGTCGTTTGTGTTATATTTATTGCTTTGTGTTACTTATTTTTCCCCTGTTGCTTTACTTTGTCTCTCATATGTCCTGTGAGTGTTAAATTCTCCAAGCCTTCTTTACTCATTATGTGCCCTAGTAATTTCAATTGCCTTTTTCTGATTCTAAGCATAAGTGTCCATTTTGTTTCCATTTTACTTAAAAAACTCCATTGTTGTTCTCATATTCCGTCCATAGTATTCTCAGCATCCCTCTGTAGAACCACAGTTGTGTTGCGTCAAGTATCTTCTTCCTATTCATTATTGACCACCAGAATCTTAACAACATAAGATATGCAAATGACACCGTGTTGATAGACACAGAAAAGAAAATACTGGAACTTTTCTTTATTCTGTAGAAGATAATAAAGAAAGGTGAGAAGAAAGGATGAATGCCAATTGTAAGAAGATAAAAAAATATATGGTTGTCAGCAAAAGGGGCAGCCCAAGCGCGGACTGTAAATTGGAGACGCCAGAATCAGGCAAGTACGAACATTTAAATATCTAACAGAGGACGGAAAGTGTGACGCTGAGATTCGAAAGCGCGTTGAAATAGCGAAAGATGCCTTTCAAAAGCTAAACATAATATTAAGAAACAGGAAGATTTCGTTAGAAGCAATGAAAAGTGCATTGAACTGTTATGTATGGCACTCTCCTCACGTATGCACATACAGCTATCAAAACTATGTTATATTTTCTGTTCTTTACAATCGTGTTAAGAACTGAAAAAAGGAGTCGTAAGCTACCAAGATATTTGACCGATGTAAATATTGAGCAAGTTTTCGATTGCTGCCAAGAGTTAAGATTCGATCATTGTTTTCTCATTGGAAAATTCTATGCTCTAAAGACAGGGGAAATTCAGCAAAAGAATCTGGAGACAACAATAAGGAATTGCTTGGCTGCATCAGAAGATAGACTATTGTTACATTTCTTTAATCAGTCAAAGAATTCATATCTGTTATTTGTCTTAAGGTGAACAGTTTATGAAAAGCGGTATGTTTAGTCTACTTCTCATATCCGTTCGTGATTTTTTCTTATTTTCCAGACATTCCCTTGAAGCAAATGTCAATTACAACAAGAGGAAATCAGGAAGACTTGCATAAACACTTGAAACCCGTGCAGTTTAAGTATTTGCTAAGATGAACGAGAAAAAAATCTTCAAAGGAGTGTTAAAACAGAATGTTCTGAATGATTCATTATTTAAAATGTTAATATTAATTATGTTTTATTCCCCACCGCATTTTTAAGATTTTGATAAAATATCCTTGGCAAAGAAATCTTTTATAACAGATTGAAACTGCTGATTTTTTAAGCACAACTGTTCTTATAATAATGACCGCACATTATGTAAGGTTTTAGTTTTTCATTCCGTATAAGTTCTTTCTTTCTACCTACACCCCAAATCAACACTATTATTCTGTCTGTTCCTATCGATGATTGGAGTGTAATATTTGCTGGACCGAGAAAAGAGGGGGAAAGGCAACTCTTGTTGCCTGCATAATATCACGTGAGAAGGAATTGCAAAACGTTTGAGACGAGGAGTGGGAAAAGGAGAAAGGTAAGTAAAAAAAAAAAAATGGGGCGCTGAATTAATTTCAATTCGGAATTAAGGGTTAGGGTTAGGGGTTAGGGTTTTTTTTTTTAAATCGAGTTGAAATTAGTTCCGAGGTGAAATTTCTTCCGAGTTGAAATTAGTTCTGTCACTCAAAAAAAAATTGCTTCATTGCTGGGTTATCAAGAGCGAATAACTGACAGAAAAACAGGCGACACACGTGAAAAATTCGATATTGTATGCTCTGATATTTGAACTATCTTCAGAGTTGTAGTGGCATTTTAATCGTTCTACAGTGACCTAAGAAAGGTTTTTAACCAGAAGAAATAAACTACATCCAATTTCAAAATTTAATTACGTAATCCCTATTCAACATAAATAAACAGTTTTGAAACTAGTATGGAGTAGGTCCTAAATTTGCTAGTTTCAGTGCTTGTATTCGATTTTTCATGGACTTGATCAAGTTATCAACAAACATTTGAACCATATTTTGCCACTCCTTTAGCAATATTTCTTTAAGGGTTACAACTGACGTGATTTTGGTTGCACGCTCTCAAAGTTATCCGTCAAGGTGCCCCCAAACGTACTCTATTGGATTCATGTGAGAATTTTGGGCTACCCATGGCAGTGACTTGATTCCTTGCGATTCCTTCCAGGCTTTAGCTACTTTGCTCGTATGACATGGCGCTCCATCTTTTTGAAAAAGTTAGACATTCTTGTCAATCTGTTTGGTTTCAAATAGTGAGAGTATTCCTTTCTCTAATATTTAACAGTATTTTAAACCATTCAACCGCTCGCCAACAAGAATCAGTTTAGATTTCCCTCCAGACCAGATAGCGCTCCACACCATTATTCCAATCCCTCCATGTTTCACGGTCGCCTGCAGACATTCAGGGTTCCAAGTCTCATTCTGATTTCTCCAAACATAAACCAATCTTGAATTAGAATATTGGCAGAATTTACTTTCATCTGACCAAATTACAGACTGCCAAAATTCATAATCTTTGTTCTCGAATTCTCCATCCAATCCATACGAAGGTTGCTGTTAACCTTTGAAATCAAGGGCTTCTTTCTTGCAACTCTTCTTTGATAGCCTAGGTCTTCCAGAGTCTTTCCCATCGCATATGGCGACATTTCCATGTTGTTGGCGACATCTTTGACGCTCTGACGACGGTTTCTGATAACATCCCTATTCAGTGCCCTTTTCGTCCGCTCAGATGCGATGTTTGGTCTTCCTGAACGTTCTTCCACAAGACAATGGCCTTCTTCATTAATTTTCTTGACAATATTATTAACCGTTTGATGATTAACCTGGAAAAACCTAGCAATTTCTCTCTTTGACTTTTCACACTGATGCCATCCTATTATTTGCCTTTGTTGAAATTCACTAATTTCCTTACTTCCACGAACTTCCATTACAAGATATAAGTCAACTATCGTTCATAGATGAGCGTAGCTTGATACTAACCCGGAATTGTCTGAAAAAAAAAAAGAAGAGACGTTATTAAACAAGCCAAAATTGCTGTAATTAAGGGTGGCTAAAAACTTATCCTAGCCCACTGTACACTTCGGCTTTAGCTAGATGTTTGTTTCATCCATACTCGTAAACTTCTTGGCATTTCTAAGAAAGTTATTCAATTCACGGGGAAGATTGTTATTCAGTTTTCCATGCTTAGGGGATCAACATCAGTTTTTATTCACCTTTGGGTCGCTTTTCCGTTTCTTCTTTTATAGGATTTGAATTTTTAGGATTGGACTCAACTTTCAGGAAGCAAGGTGTGTCTCTTGTACAATCTAGTGTTGAAATTTGAGATTCTTAATCCTAATATCTGTAGTTAGGTAGTAGGGGAGACTGCACAAGTACCCTGACTCATGTAGCAGAATTTCCTTCTTGAATAGATACTTTCAGATCGTAGTTATCTCTATGCCAGGCCTACTGAGGAGGTTGTCAGGTCTTAAGGTGTACCGATTCTTTCAGTAATCTTATCAGCCAATGACGTTCTGTCTATTACCTTGAATTAAATTCGTAACAGTTGAGTATATATAATCATAATTTCTCATGTAAAAAATAACCACTAAAATTCTGCGAGTGGATGGCGTGTTTAGCGATGATCACCATTCGTTGGGTTTTTAACCAATTTAAAGGAAATAAAAAAAAATGCAATTATGACTTGATTTTTTTATGATGTCTTTTTTTTTTCTATTTCCTAAAAAGAAGCTTTACAATGGTGGGATCCTCAAACGCCATTCCCTCACAGAATTATTACCATAATTTTTTTTTGTTTTAGGCGGGCGTGATTTCACTGAACTCTTATTTGAAAGATTTTTAATTTAGAAAGAATCTAACTCTTCTAAATGCTTGAATTAATAGAATATGAAATTATTAAATATTTGGAAAAATATTGAGAGAGAGAGAGAGAGAGAGAACTACAAAAAACAAAAACAGAACAACAGCTTTTCAAATCCTATTCAGTTTCGCGTCCTCATTCTGTAATAAAATTATTATAGTTCCAGTCAGGGCCGACGCCAGATAAGAATACTTTCACAGTAAATCCCGAACGATCATTAAAACCCGCAACTATACGGGTTTTTCAACGTATGATTCCCAGGTGAAATAAACTTTAAAATTGTAATGGTCGAGTGGATAAAAGCAATGGCTTGTGAATTTGGTGATATAATAATTGTGAGTTCAATCCCTGGGCCGGGCAGTGTGTACTTGCACGTGGAAAAGGTTGAGCAATAACTGAACGGTACTATTTAATAAGAACTAAAGATGAGCACTGGAACAGTCTACACCGTAGATTAAACAAAGGGTTCAGTTCAGAATTCCCGGTCGGTTACCCAGATCGATATACAACTGAGGAAGGCCGGAGGACACAACAACCTAAACGTTGTGATAGCAACAACAAATTTGAGAACTATGAGTCCGGATATAAATAGTTAAAAATAATGATATCTCCTCATCCCAGAAGTTCAGACAGAAATTAAAAGTTGTAGTTTTAATTTGATTATATTTCAACTAATCAAATTCGTTTCCGGTAAAAATGAAGATCTGCCTTCTGATCCTTTTGGAATATTAAATAAAACCATGTTCATTCCCCGGTGAAGATTTGACAAGATACGAAAGCGCATTCCATCGTAATCCACTCCAGAGGAAAAAAAGGGTTCGCTGACAAAGCTACTGTACCAATCTCTTCCTCAACAAATACATAACAGTGCTTAATATATCCTCCGACCTTTCAATTAAGTTATTCATATACGTGCTCACGCGCACGTATAAAAAACGTTCTTACCCACACACATACGTGCCCAATCTCACGCAGTGTCATCAGTTCACCCATTTTAAAAATATATCTGCTGAAATATGAAATTTTGTTACTTGTAATAACTTGGTCGTTATTTCATATTTTTATGAATGAAACACTGGATTCTTGTATTAGAATCGTCACTTCCCCCAAGCACACCCACATAACTTTTAAATCTGTTTTAGCCATTACACTGGTCGACAACTTTACAAATAAGGTTTCCGGGTTTTCAAGTAAGCAGCAAAATATAGTTGTTTTATCGTCACTCTTGACCAGAATTTATTTCAAGAATAAATTTAACTTAGTCCATAAGTGTGGAGAACTGAGTCAGGATAGAACTCATTAAATGTGCAATAGTTTACAAAACAAGCTTGTTAGCTATCACTTTTTAAAAGTTTCCCTTTCTCGGTTATGGAAAAGATTACATGAAAGAGCTATTACTTTATTGCAGGTCATTCTGAGACGAGCTTGCTTACGATTGACCAAACGCGATCTACTAATGATATTTACTTAGTGTAGTATGGCAAAGGAGGAGTAATGGATAGCGACTCGGATTGAGGAACCGGAGAGCCGAGTTCGAATTCCAGTTAAATCCATTACGTCCATTATGTGATAATACTCTTGGGAAAGATATGAATTCTCTACTTCTTCTTCTCCCAACTATGGGTAAATAGTAGGACAGACCGTATGGCAAGTGGTCTATCGCAGGAAGAAATGGCAACCTACTGCGGGAAAAATTCTGCCTTAGTCATGTATCGAAAGATACATGATCACCTTAGCGTGTATCACACAAGGCACATCACTGACTATGGGTAAATAGCAGGACAGACCGTGTTCTATAGCCTTGGATGGCAACTGGTCTACCGCAGAAAGAAATGGCAACCTACTGCGGGAGAAATTCTGCCTTGTCAGTCATGTATCAAAAGATACATGATCGCCTAAGCGTGTATCACACAAGGCATATAACTGAGTGAGTACGGCAAAAAGACAGTTAATGTGGAATCGAATTCATTTAAGTAAAGGTAATTGTATGCGAGATTGGTTTGTTAACCATTACTGCACTCGTATTCGGGTGGAGAATAGAACTAAATTCAAGATTTGAAATAACAAACAAAAAGCCTTGCATCTCGTTTTCATTATCTATTGTCTGTGAAATCTTTGCTATTCCCTCAATTGCATTTAGGATTTACTTGCAATCCATTTTCTGCTTCACTTGGCAAACATTTGGAACTATCCTTTTCTTAGTGGTTGGTTTTGTGTTTTTACAATGGCTCAAGAGGCTTCGATTGCGATGGGAATTTACGAACCAAAGACAAAAAAAAAAAAAAAGGATTCAGATCAAAGCAAAAAGAGAAAAATAAAAAAAAGAAACAAAAACAAAAAAAATAAAAAAAAGTATATTAGGAAGAAATATAAAAGAAAAAAGAATAATAAAACAAACAATCAGTTTATTTAATTACGAGGAGGAGGAGGAGAAAATGTCTCAAACCGGCTTAATTCCCGAATCTGGCTAAATAAAACTTAAAGAAAAATAATTCTTAGCCAAGCCGAAAAATGTTCAGCAGGAGAAAGACACTATCAGAAATGGAAAGATAGAAAGAAAAAGAAAGAGACAGACGGAGAGAGAGAACCAGAGGGCGAGATGGACTAAGAGAGAGAAAGAGAGGAAAAAAAACCGACATACGGAGAGAAAGAAAGAGACAGAGGGCGAGGGAGGGAGGGGGAAAAGGCAGAGAGAGAGAGAGACAGTGGGAAGAAAGAGGCAGAGAGAGAAAGAGAGAGAGAGGGGGGGCAGACAGAATGTTACATGATTTTTATTTAATAAGGACCACCTGTTGACCGTTTTCTTAAGCGGCCATGCAGAGAAACTGGAGTTTATATTCGCTTTGATCTTTTGTTTGATCAGATACACCTTGAACAGGTTTCCCCTTAACCCTACCCACAGCACTCAAAAAAAAAAAAAAAATCATTAGCCCTTTCTATCAGTAACACTTGCTTTATGTCTTAAACTTTTTCCCAAGAGTTTTCAGTACTCTTTTATAATATATCTTCTATAATATTTATCATGTATTAAAAAACTATGAGCAATGCGCTTCTTAAGTCAGTAACGTTTGTTTTGCTTCCTGACTACTCCACTGAAAATCAGTTTTAAAGCATTTTTAAAGCACAGCGTAATTAACGAGTGAAGAAACATGCTTACAAAAAAAATCACACCACACAAAAACGGTTAAGTAGAATGATTAGTTGTCAAATTTCTCGATTTCTCAGTCGTAATCCACTGCATCCTACGTACGTTCACCTGAACAAGAGATTCTTAAAGACACATGTCACAGTGTTAGTTACATCCAGTGACAGGACCCAAAGTGTGTGAGTTCAATACCCGGTTAAGGCAGTGGAGAACTTTCAGAGGGAAATTAACAGGAGATAACTGATAACTGACATCCAATAAAAACATAGTACGTGGAACTAGAACAGTCTACCCCAGTGAGCGAAATAAAGGGTTCAGTTCGACATTCCAACCACGTACAGGCCAGAACGTACAACAGCCGAAACGTTGTAATAAATATGGCGACAAAGATGAAGACAATAGTTCGAATAATGTAAATAATGTAGATTCATAAAAGTTTGGTTATATTTCGGGAAGTGAGTCGGGTTAAAATTTTCAGCATACCTTCTTATGCATTTTCTTTTAGATACCTTGTTCTTTGAGGGTATTCTATCATGGCTCTCCACTGATTTCTGTTCTTTTTATATCTGAATTGTCACAAGTTCTTGAGAGTTATAGTGGGATACTTTCCCGTTGCTTTCTCTACGGTTTTGCATTTACATGCGACATCAAAATCTGAAGGTGAATTGGAATAGGGAAAAGTGACTTTCAATAGCTAAGCAAAATATTAAGAAACAGGAAATTTTTGTTAGAAAAACGTTACTGAACTGTTACGTAATATCGGTACTTCTATATGGCAATGGATATCAGACGATCTTTTCACAGAGACTTGAGACAACAGAAATAACACGGACGGAACAGGTGAGGAACGAGGAAGTTTTAGGGGAAATTGAAACAAAAAGGATACTTAGAATCAGAAAGAAAATTTAAATTTGTAGGGCACATAAGGAAAGAGGGCTAGATAATTTGATACTCACAGGATATATTGAATTCAAGAGAGACAAAGTAACGAATGGCCTACCTAACGAGTTTGTGTAAATGGATGACAGAGCAGCGTTTAGGAGAGATAGCAGAAAAAAAAATTACTAAGAGTTGGGAAGGATAGGAATTTGTACATAAAATAAATTCTACCAGTGATACTAAAGGTTATATAAACAACAAGTGTGAAAATAAAGGGTAATTATTTCCCTGATGTCTCAATATTTTTCGATGCGATGCCGACAAGAATTCGATTTTCTAGGAGCTTATCTCAGCCTTCCTTAGACATAAATTAACAATTTTTTCAGTTAGGCATCTCAGTAATTTGTAAGAGTTTTTTTTTTTTTTTTTTACACTATTTACATTTTTTATGTGACATGCGTGATACACGCTTAGGCGATCATGTATCTTTCTTTACATGACTGATGAGGTAATTTTTTGTCCCGCAGTAGGTTGCCATTTTTTCTACAGTTGCCATCAGACTCGGTCTGTTCTACCGACCCAGGTAGTAGACCATGCTATTTACCCATATCAGGGGAGAGAAAAAGAGGATTCATATCTTTCCCAAGGGTATTAGCACGGTATATTGGTATTCGAACTCTGCTCTCCGATTCCTCAATCCGAGTCGCTATCCATTACTTCACCTTGTCTCAAATTCATATATCAATGAATGCATTTGACACGATTGAAGTACATTAGATACATATCATCAAGCTTCAGATTTAGGAGTTGCATCTTTGAGTGTCAATATACTGTTGAAAACATCCTGAACCACTTCTACAGAGATGGGTCATTAAATTCAATCTCCCTAAACATTTGTTTTTCATTTCATTCTCTTTCATTTCTTCAGGTTCCAAAGTCCACTATATGAATTATTAGGTTGAGTCACAAATAATTTCCATGTTTGTTTATCGACTTTATTCTTTAAAAATAAAATTGCAATTATATTTTATTCCATTATTGAGATGTTGTGAGTTTCCCGCGTGACGGTGTATGAATCAAGACAAACACAGTTGTAGAGGAAAATACTGGTATATTCATAAAAGCAATTAACAATAGAGTGATTAGTAGAACGAAGGTTGGTTAGTACGAAACAATATCCAAAGTCTATAGTCCAACGGTATGTACCGGGTAAGCTTATCTGGACTGCTCACGCTGACTCTCTCTCTGACGCTCTCCCACTCTCTCTCCAGAGCTGACTTATATAAGAGGGACCAGTCCATTACTAGTTAGAAGGTGGGTGCGCCCCAACAATTATATATTCACCATTATTTACAATGAGTTCTTTTCCACGTATCAGGCAGCTTTATGGTACCTATTGGACAAAATTCCGCAGCTTTTGATATGAAAAAAGCTTTCGGCGAACTCTTCAATTTGGTTTTCATTAGATAAAATTTTTCCCATCAAGACGTTTTCAGACGTAATGTAATAATCAGTTGATGTAAAATCAGATTCGTCCTCGGTATGACGAGAAACTACATCCGTCAGCAAGTCCTCTAGTCGGGAGATTGGAGGTTCTAATGAGCCTGGAACCACCTCTTAAATTAAATGCTGTTATTTCCAGGTCCACCCTGACCCAGGGTAGTAGACCCTGTTAGGGTCCCAGCAATGGGCAAATAGTAAACACCCAAACTGAGGTCAAAACACGGAAATATAAAAGTTCATTAGAAAAAATTACCAACAATACATTTTTAGAAAGAAAAATTACCAAAGCTCATAAGAAAATATTTTTTGGGCATAAAATAACCCATAAGGGTTGATATGCCATTAAAAAAACCAAACCAAAGTCAGGTGAATATGGTGAGTGGGTTTAAACAATCCAACCGAGTTCCAAATCGTTTTCCTCAGTTGTTCTTGCTTAATGCAGTATTGCGTGGTTAGAGAAGAGACCAACATTTTTTTCTTTAATCCATTGTGTACATCCCGACTGCCGTGCAAAATCTAACGTTTGTCCATGTAATCAAGATAAGTGTTTTACCCAATTGAGTCCTGCGTTCCTGAACAAGTTTAACCTTTCTGTCTGAGCTCCATTGTCAAAATTTGCAAATAATTGATATGTAATGTTTCATGGTAGATATAAAAATAGTTACAAGTGTTTACCCACCGTTCAACCGGTGGCTGGGCATTACGTCATTTTTCTCTACCACCGTTCAACCGGTGACTGGGCATTACGTCATTTTTCTCTACCACCGGTAAAACGGTGATCAGGGCTCAAAGGGTTAACTGTCTGTTAGGGGGATGCATATGTCAGTGCAGTTGGTTGCCAAAAAACGAAGTTACTTTTGATTCAGCCTAACAGTATATCCATGATATACTAGCACCTTAAAATGACAGGAAGGATTTGAATAACTCAAAGAAATGAATTCCGAAAATGAGTTATACATGAAAAGATTTTATACACAATACTGACGTAAATATTTGGCCAAATCATTTCATCCTAAATAAGGTGATAAAAGCTACTAAAGATATAAGGAGTTAGTGATAAAAAAAAAAAAAAAAAAAAAAAGGAGGACAATAAAAGAACCGGATTCAAAGAAACAGAAGATAACAATTGACGCTGCATTTAAATTTTTGTAGATCGTAGTTGACAGGACAAAAGCAAATGACGGAACGCTGATCATCCGAATTCTGATGAATAGAGAGCGGATGCGAATTAGACCGGAAATAGTTCGAGAACAGTGCGGTTTCGTTAAAGACACTGGAACAAGAAATGTAATATTTATTCTCAGAATGATACTAGAGAAAGCAATACAGATCAAAAGGACGTAGACACATTTTTTTGATTATGTAAGAGCGTTTGATAAAGTACGTTGTAAAGAACTACTTGAACTAAAGTGTGTTCCAATAATTTGGACCAATTTTAAAAGTGAATTAATTTTAAGCGCCGAATGATTTTTTCTTTTTATTTCAGATTTAACAACTTAAGTCTTTAGAAATTTTAACCATGGAAACAAGGTGTTTTAACAATCAAACAACGTGTTAAAGTTATCGAAGCCTATTACGAAAATGGACGTTCAAACAGAAATTCATTTAACGGACTTCGTGATTTTTTGGTCAATATAATCGACCAACCGAGAGTGAAATTGGAAACGATGTAACGTTGTTATGGAGAGGTTCAAATCCTGAGCGCGATGATGAATAGAGGGGTCTGGATTTTCGGCCACATTCTCGTGCAATGCAATGTTTTCAGTTGAACGGCGTAAACGAGCATGCAATGGTGTTTTCACATCACCGACCCACATTGTTTGAATTTACGAACAATTTTTCCAACTGCACTCTTGAAACTTTAACACATTGTTAATGTTTCCATGGTGAAAAATTGCCAAAGACCTAAGTTGTTAAATCTGAAAGTAAAAGAAAAAAAATCATTAGACGCTTAAATTTAATTCACATTTAAAATCGGTCTAAGTTATTGGAATGCCCTTTATTAGGTAAGCTTGATTTATTTGGGAAAGGTATTAGAATAATTCAGAATGTATACTGGAAGTAAACCGCTTGCATACGGATAGAAAATGAATAACGCAATTACATAAAAATAGAACGAGGTATAAGATGTGGTACAAAAGAGGAAAACTCAGAACAATTACAGTGAAAATATTTATAGAAAAATCACAGGGAAGATACGTTATGGCGGTGCGAAAGTGACTGAAACCGAGATGCCATGTCAGGACCGATAACATTGCAGATATGTCATTCTAAATTGCACTGCACATATCTACGTCACATCTTGCCCCCCCCCAAATTAAAGTACAAAGAGTATGTGAAGGGGGTGTATAAAAAAGATCTCACTTCTAAGATATTCACTAACCACCCCACGCGATCGGATGCGGCATAAGGCCAAGTTTATTGTGGGGTATCCGAGCCCATAGGCTCGGCCAAAATTTCCACGTAGACCCGGTAAAAACGTAGCTGTCTCCCGAGACGAGAGACTGCCCTTCGACATAGCCTTTTGACCAGCACACTTCCGAAATAACCCGGAGAGCGATCAAGGATCTTACTTGTAATGTCCGCAAGAGAGACGCGATACATACCAATGTTATAGCGTTTGGCTTTTATTTAGGACGCATGAAAAATTCACCGTCCTTAGTGGTCAGCCAAACTGCAAGTGACTATCGCCTCCGCCTGGGTGGTGCGAATGACTGACTATTGTCACCAATGGGCTGTTATGTGAATCTCAAGGACCTCTCAAGCCATCAGTAAATTTATGTCAAAAAGGAAATCTTCCCCTTCCTACTACTGTAGGTGTAGTATTCATAAAATGTATCAGGTAGTAAGTGAAATATGTACGTTTCAATTTAATGAAAATGCTTATCATTCGAAGGATTTTTATTTTTAAATCAACATCGAAATTGTAGTGAAGGCAACGGGAAACTACTCCATTATCTTTTCGAAGAATGCGTAGCAGCTTAGGTAATAAAGAACAATCTGTGGCGAGTTATCACCTACAATCTGAGGGAATAGAGTGAGAAAAATTTATTTATTAATTAAAAAATCCATTTGGATCCACTTTTCCATTTTATATTCATGAGAATTAGGATTTCACGGTCTTGCAAACATTAAATAAGAGAGAAAATTAGAATTTAATGCTCTTACTAATAAAAATATAAAAACAAAAGGAAAAAAAAGCTACTTAAGGAACATCAAACCCATATTTCTCATAACTTTCCTCAATTTATTGAATTAAAATAATTAATAAAAATGTTCCACAATTTACTGTTTTTAACATATATATATATATATGTTTCATTAAAAACGACAGACAAGGTACTACGATTAAGCATTTTATTTAATTTTTCTTGTGAAAGAAGAAAAAAGAAAAATCCAACACTTAATAATATTAACTACGAACATGGCCACAATGTGCTAACTGTGTTCGGAAAAATAAAACATCTCTAATAACACTAAAAACATACACACAACGCACACACCCAATTAAATTGAAAACATAAGATCATCCTTACTAATGGCTAAAAGTATAGCCGAAAGCGCTCGGAATTATAGAAGATTTGGACATTTTCTACACACACTGGGTCCAAAAAAAAAAAAAAATACTTGTTCGAACACAAGAAAAATTAAATAAAAAGCTTAATCGTAGTACCTTTTTGTCTATCGTTTTTAATGAAGCATGCATAAGTGAAGGATTGCGGCCTAATTATATATATATATATATATATATATATATATATATATATATATATATATATATATATATACCGAACTTTTTAAAATCTATAATGTAAAATGCAAAGCGTATGTATTTTTTCATCTCTAAAAGCGCAGAAAGAAAAGTTTGGGATCTATTGGTCTATGAGATGTGTTTATTAACTCTTCTTACCCAACAAGATTTACCGTTTGAATCTGTCTACACCACCAGAGTGTCTTTCTCCCCCGTTCAACATCTCCAAGTTTATAACGCTCTAAGTGTTTAAATCGATAGAAATGCTTTGAGTAGAAAAGTCTAAATTGTGCTTCGCTTTATTTATTGACTTGTAAAAACCACATTAAACGGTTGATTCGAATAACTATATTGATTTTGTCAGTTTCTTTTTTTTACTGACAAATAATAATCCGTTTCTTCTTCGATGGAAACATCTGCAGGATGAATCTGTTTTTGTTGAATTTTCACCATTGTCTTCAATCATTAAGGATTTCATACTCATTTTACATATTCATTGTTTTCTCTCTCTCTCACACACACCTTTTCCTCTCTCTCTCACATACATACATTCTAATATATATATATATATATATATATATATATATATATATATATAGAGAGAGAGAGAGAGAGATATTCCTCTTCTCTGTCTAAATATATATATTTTTTCTGTTTTTTTTCTGTTTTCTTTTTGAATTTGTAGGTCTGATGAATTGGATCGTATTTACGATTCCAATGGAATAAATT
The DNA here is from genome assembly GCA_903632075.3 of Acanthosepion pharaonis. Lineage (NCBI taxonomy): Eukaryota > Metazoa > Mollusca > Cephalopoda > Sepiida > Sepiidae > Acanthosepion > Acanthosepion pharaonis. Next base: position 1,448,890 of record CAHIKZ030001857.1, read on the forward strand.
ATGACCATGGAATATTAGTGTTTAAGCCTTTTTATTATATATATATATATATATATCCCTCCTTTCTCTCTCTCTCTATATATATATACATATACACCTCCCTCTCTATAGATATCTCACTCCTGCCCCTATATATATATATATATATATATATATCCGCTCTCTATCACTCTCTCTCTATATATATATATAAATATATATATCCACTCTATCTCTTTTCTCTCTCTCTATATATATATATATATATATATATATATATATATATATCCGCTCTCTCTTTCTCTCTCTATATATATATATCCGCTCTCTCTCCCTCTCTCTCTCTCTATATATATATATATATATCCGCTCTCTCTCCCTATATGTATATATCCATCTCTCTCTCCCTTTATGTATATATCCATCTCTCTCTCTCTCTATATATATATATATATATATATATATATATATATATTATATATATATATATATATATATATATATATATATTTCTTTTTTTATATATATCTTTCTATCTTTCTTTCTAGGTTGTTTTCGAAATTAGCGTGAATAATTTGAACCGTTTTTGCTCCCAGCTGTTGTCGTGGTCTACGCAAACGAACATCTGAACAGCACAACTGGACGACGTGCAGAGGAGATTAAAACAGAATTGCCAACCTGTCGTGGGAAAATCGGTGGAACAAGAAGTTTGTTGCATAAAAAATAAATAAACATTCGCTTCTCTTTCTGTAGAAAAATTTAGTGAAGAATAAAGATTCGCTTTTTATAAAAGCTTTCTTTTATAACGAAATTTTTGTTTGAAGGCAGAAAAGGCAGCGATTATCACCAGATCGGTGGGCGCGGCACAAATTGATCAACAGTGAATATTTAGTGAGTTTAGTTGAACAGAGAACAGAAAATCGATGGCATTAAAGTACATGACCATTTCCTCGGCTGGTGAGATCCTTTAATGAATATTAAAGAGGTTTGGTTTGTTCGTTTTTAAGGCATATCAACATCAATGTATTATAAGATTTTTATTGCTGTTAATCTTTTTTTTTTCGAAAATCTATTGCTGGTATTAAAACCTATTTTTACACGTTCATGGTGTTTTGAGCCTAGTTTTGGGTGGGGTTAACTATTTGAATTACACTACATCACTATGTGTCATCCTCTTCAGGACTATGCAACCGAGATATAAACACTTTTATTTTAGCCCCAGAATGCAGTAGCAAAAACAACAGAACTACTTTCCGCTAGGAGAGACGACTTTTTCCGGCAGGCCGTCTACTTAAATTCAGCCAGCCACGTGCTGCATCACACACATGTTGTAACAGTAAAACCTATAAATGTTTTCTGCCTTTTTTACAGCTGTAAACAAACAAGCATATTTTCTCTCTTCTTGGATGATGTTACTCTTTATATAAAAATATAGAATTAATACAAATATAAAAATTGTCACTTAGCCGATTGGTGTTATCTTCAGCATCCCGACGCTAGAGTTTCGGAGGCGGACCCTCCAGCAATCACTCCGGCCATTCATCAGGGGATAATCAACAATTGATTATTTAATTCTTTCACGTGCTGAAATTCACTTCAACTTCGTCGTCACAATTCATATACAGCTGTATTCATTACAAATGTCACATCCCGCAACAAAATGGCGGCCAAGAACACCTTTATGGCATACATACTTTTTGAATTCTGGCTTAAAGATCAGTTTTCTTTCTTCTACGATAGAAAGAGAAATAACAAAGCTTCTTTTTGAAAGCACAGGATGAATATAATAAGTTGCAGTAGCAGATATTTGCACTATGTGAATTATTCGGACTATTGTCCTCATCTTTGTGACCGTATTTATTACAACGTTTCGGCAGTTGTACGCTCCAGCCTTCTTCGGGTAAGGGGAATGTCGAACTGAACCCTTTCTTTCGCTCACTGAGGTGGACTGTTCTAGTTCCACGTGCCATGTTTAATGGATGTCAGTTATCAGTTATCTCCTGTTAATTCCCTTCTCCAAGTTCTACACTGCCTTATTGAATTCACACTCTTTGGGTCCTGTCACTGGATCTAACTAATGCCTTTATATACTGTGCCATGTGTCCTTGAGGACATCTGTGTATGAATTTCTGGGTTTTATAAACCTAATGTCATCAGTAATCATTTTTACCAGTGTTCATATTGCAATTTTTTGCTGTTATCAATTCATGTTTTTACCAGAGCTCATATTGCAATTTTGTTGTTATTATCGCTTTTCTCTGGCACTCCTTATTACTGGTTACCATATTGTATACAACATGGGAACCAGTAATAAAGAGTGCTGAAACGTTGTAATAAATATGTCGACAAAGATGAGGACAATAGTCCGAATAATGTAAATAGTGTACATAATGCCTCATCTCAGAAATATAGACAGATAGCAGATATTTATTGCCCACTTAGAAACATTATCGAGTACATATGAGAACTTAATCCATATAGAAAAAACATTTACTTAGATATTAGGCACACAACAGAAGAACTCTTACTTTGTGTGAAACTGAACAGATTTGTTTTAGCGTTTCATTTACGAGATGAGTAATTGTCAATATTCTTGTATTATTTCGAATTATTGTTCTCATATAATAGCTGGCCACTCGTATTCGAGGATACCCGTCTATTAGGGTGGCTAGCCAATCCCTATTGCAGACTCTCGCTCAGTTCAACATCCACAGCCAACCTGTGGTTTATACTGCAACCATGTTAAGCAGACCTTTCCTGGGAGAGAGCGTGTTATCTAGAATGATCAACAATCTGAACAACACCAGAGCACTCAACACCTCGGTCACGATGATTTGTGACTTCATGCTAGCACAGCTATTGACATGGTATGGTTTTCAGGCACTTTCCAAAGGTGCCGTATGCTGGGATCGTCCCCACCTCCAGACCGATAACATAATAAGTTTCCTTTCTGACAAATCGACCATGGTGAGATTCGAACCCGGGTCTCATATTCAGAAAGCGAACATTCTAACCACGCGCCCATAGTACCCACTTATCAGCATCAGGTGGCCATTGATTCGTCGATATCTGCTAATTGTGATATTTTGTCGCCGTGTTATTGTTCTCTTCCTGCTAAATTGGTGCGTCACTACAAGATACAAGGATTGAAATACCTGACCACTAGATGACAGTAACACCTGTATAATCAACTCCTAGATCCACTACACCACTGCACTGTCCTGATGGTGTATTTTTGGAGCCTTTTATATCCAGCGGCAGATGGCTTTTGACATTTGGTTATGATGCCGGGTTCGTACCGCATTTTATAATTTAGTATTTCATTTCCTGATATAGCCAATATAATATCAGCCAATCAATGGACACCTGATGACCAAAGAGCACTTGATCGATTGTAACTCTTCTCGCCGGTCGGTCTCTGGTCAGTGCTGCCGCTGGCCGTGGTAGTTGTTCGTTCTGATCTGCGCCTCGCTCCGTCTCACGTTGTATTGAGTGATCATGGGGCTGGTAAAGATCAAATTGTCGTCAGCACTTATAGCGTTTGCTCGATCCCGGCGAAGCTATGTCACAGAGGAAAAGTAAGTGTTTTTGCAGACGAAATAAAGAAAAGGCAGGAATTTAGGGTCTATTTCTATGTGCTTTATATCGTTCTTTGTACATAAATATTAGTTCATAGTACAGAAGTATTGACCCTTCCCGATTTGGATTCTATCGTGACACTTTGCTCAATTTAGTCTGGAACAAGGCCTAAGACGGAGGTTCTCTCGCAGCAAGTCACGTGGGATTCGGCTGAGCAGCCGTCGTTCGTCGTCTGCATGCCAGAACTGGTGCCTCTGGAACTCCTGGCTTGGTCGCTTCAGTATTCTGCTTATATTGACTTTGCATGGGAGTTGATGTGGTTAGAGGACTGTGTTTCCCGATCTTACAAAAAGAGCCCTTTTGTTGTCGGGTTTAGGAAGAACTAATTATATCTCCAAATTTGGAGAGATCCCGTTTCCTATGGGTAGTGGTCACAAGGTATATCGCCCCGCCCTGATAACTCCTTCCTTGTCTTATTTGTGCCTCGTACCAACACCTTTCAATGGGCGTAGGCAATTCCTCCGTCTTCCCCCTCCTCTCTTAGTATCTCATCTTTGCCTGTCACTTCGGTTGTCCGTTTGATGAATCTGGTTATTAAGCCGCATGGCGTGGCTTAGTTTCTGGTTATTAATTAGAATTATCATTTTAATTTCTCGTCAGCAAATTTTCCCAGCCTGGTCTTGTTTATGCAATCAGAAATTTACTAGCTGTTTCCTCCGGTCAGTCATCCACCAATCCTGCTCGGGTCATCGCACTCCAAGCATATAGGTTCGGGTTCTTACGTAAAGTAATTCCATTTTCTCGACTTGTTTACCAATTCACTTTTTGATAGGTAAAATCTTTAAAATAACCAATTCTTATCTTTCGATTGGTGTTTTCGTAACAGGCACTTTTAGGCATCATCATCAATCAGCTGTCAGCCCAGTCTTGTCACATGGCTTCTTTGATAATATCTTTCCAAAAATGTCACTTTTCTTCGAGCTGTTTCTGCCCCCCCCATATAGACTTTCAAAATTAAGTGTAATTTCACTCTTTCTCTTAGTCTGTCTATCGTTCTATTCTTTAACCCTTTTCGTCATGCTCCAAGCTTATATTTTCAACTTTACCAGTTTTCTTTCCGTTTGAAGAATGTTGTTGATGAAGGCCGAATGAGCAATTTTGATAGCAGCAATTTGTATCTACTTCTCCGTTTGATTGTTGACTGTTACATGCATCCATGTTTAAAGTTTTTCTTCGCACAGAGTTTGGGTTGGCTACATGTCATCTCGGATTCTAATACTCTTTTGGTTCTCAGCAGAAAATATCCCCATGCTTGTGACTATCCATTGACAAGGCTTGAATTGATACTTATTTTCTACGGCCGGCCACATTGTTTATCGCCAGGATCACTCAGTTGTCTTTGCAAATTATCGCGGGATTGAAATTCAGTTCTAATTGGTGGAAAATAACCGAAAGGAAGTTTTCCTTCTCACTCATTTTTTCCTTAACATTCGATTTTTATTGGTTTGGTTTGTTTCACGGCAGATCAACACCTCAATGGGTTATTTAATGCCGACAAAATTTTTATTGCTGGTAATATTTTTTTTAAATGTATTCCTAGTAATATTTTTTCTTCAAAAAATGTATTGCTGGTAATACTTTTTTTTCAAAAAAATGTATTGCTGGTAATTAAAACCTATTTTTACGCTTTCATAGTGTTTTGACCCCAGTTTGGGGCTTACCTATTTGCCCATAGCTGGGGCCCTACCACCCGGGGTTAGGGTGGACGTGGAAACAACAACACTCTTCAAAACCTGAGCAGAGGCCTTACTGTTGGACGTAGTTTATTCTCTTACCTAGGACGCAGATGTAGTTTATCGTCATACCCAGGAGGGTCGATTTTTGTTGCTCTGAACCAGACATAGCATCGCCATGAATAGGCTCAAAACCAATATTTATCAAGTAAAGGTCATCTGAATACCTGGTTGGTTATTCGTTCTTAGGTAGTAGTCAGGGGGCATAAGGTTATATTTTTCTCTATATAATTTTTCTAGAAGCTTGTTCGAGTTTCCCTTTAACTTAAAAACTATTTTCACCTCAGTTTATCAGTAAGTTTATTATCCGAGAGCCTCCCACCATTCACATATTTGTCCAAAATTCACGCATCAATACTGCGATTAATTAAACACGCGCGCACACACACGGAAATTTATATACTTGAATTGAGCCAAATTCAGTAATGTATTCCTCCTACCCTGCGATAGTACAAGTACAGTGAGTCTTCCGTATTCGAGGGGGTTAGGGACCAGAACCTGTCGCGAATAGTTAGAATCCGCGAATACTTGTAACCCGCCCACTAAAAGTACTTATAAGCACCTATTTTGATTGATAAAGTCCCATATGCCTTACACTTTCATCCTAAACACTTGAGAAACATTTCACTTTTCTTAAAACATTTTTGAAAAATAGTATTGGTGACCATACACTTAGCATAAATTTCACACTATTTTTAATTACGCATAGATCGATACAACCATTGAAAATACTGTATAAAATATGTGTAAAAAGATAAAATATAACGTTTAAAACATTTTCTAAAAACAGAACTGTGATGATACCCCCAGACTTAGCATAAGCCACTTTTAAGACCCCAGCCGCAGCCCCTAACCAAGAGCAAAGCCCAAGCACTAGGTATGTTTTTGCATTTGGTTTTTACAATGAAGATGTACAATTCTGCCAATTTGTACCATAAAAATAGACTTATGTTTTATGGTCACTTTACTAACAGGAAAATAATACAAGAATATTTTAAATATGTTCTATCGAAAAAAATACGCGAATAATTTGTACATTTGTTCTTCAGAAAAACACGAGAATATTCGGGATTTCCGCGAATAACAAGTACATATTTTCTAAAGAAAAATCCGCGAATGTGTGAAGCCACGAATGCTGAAACGCGAATAGATGGGGGCTCAGTGTAATGAATATTTCATCGTTGTTACTATTTACTCTGTATTCCATTTTCTTCGTCAATTCCAGCATTAGTCCTTTTAGATAACTGACACCATCAACTTATTTCCAAAAGCGCATATTGGCGCATGTTTTTAAGCAACCAGTACTCAAGTATCGTTCCACTCTCAGCAACCTACTGGCTTCAATTTCACACAATACACTTGATGCAGATTTTGAAAGCAACCAAAATCCTAGCCTCTGCACTGATAACAGAGTGATTTGAATATACACATGGATCATGCCATATCGCATTAACGAGTGTTCCCAAATAAACAATTAATGTAGAAGCAACAAAAATATGAGTTTCTACTACGGACTGTTTATTTTTGATAGTGGATATTGTAGGGAAACAAAGTTCTAAATGTCTCTTAGGTGTGTCCGTTTTCTTTTTCTGATCCAGAAGCAAGTAAGGATGAGAATGGTTAAAATCAAGTCAGCTTTGCGCTGAGTTGGAACGACCAAAGCATTTAACTCATGGGTGAATCTGCAAAACACGTCCTAACGCTATGCATTGGAAAATGGAAAGAGTTTTTTTTCTGGTCTAGAAGGAAGTCAGGGTAAGACACAGTAAGAATGGTTATATTGGTCAAGCTCAAGTCAGCCTTACGGTGCGTTGGAACGACTAAAGTAAAGGTTGTACTTCATCAGTCAACCGTTTGGGGAAAGGAGATGTTTCCAACGGAGACATTTTCACCAGCGCATTACTACTTGGTGTAAGAGGAAGAAAAAGATTTAGTCGTGAGTCAACCGGTAAAAAAATTAAAAAAAATAAAAAAGAGACGTCTTCATCCACGTTTTGATACATCTTGGAGCAAAGAGGAGGAGGAAGAAGAAGGAAATGTTTGTCTTTTTATAGAACTTAAACAACGCCACCTAACGGATTTTTGGTGGAGCCAAATGGGGGTAATAAAATGTTCAGTTTCTTTATTATCGGCATCATGGGAAAATGTATTTTGTTTATTCATTATTAATATTTTATTTATTGATTTTATTTCATTTTCCTCAAAATCCTCATTGTTTCGTTTGCTATGGAGAAGCAATATAAAATTATTTGTTATAAAAATAAAAAAAGAGCTTAAAAGATTTACAAAATTATAAAAATAAATAAATACAGAAAGTATCCTAAACATTTCTCCCGCAGTTAGAACCTTTCTTAGCCAATAACAGTCTGTTATAAAAATTAAAAGGTCAAAAGATAAACAAAAGCTACAGAGTAAAGGAAGACTGTCTCCAAAGATTATTTTAGAACCAATCAGTGAGCTGCTTTCTCAAAACGATTCTTGTAACGAAAATGCGGAAGCCGACTAGATCGTATCATGCAGAGAAGAGATTGAAAACACAAGAGCAAAGTAGTTAAAGCCGAGAGGAGAGAAGCAGACGGTGAAAAAAGTCAAGAAAACAGACGATCAAAACATCAAACCTAATTCTAGGAGAAAGAGAACATTATTACCAGCCTCTCTGTAACCACGTACTTAATACGATATGGTAAAACGATATATCAAGAACAATTTTACGAAAAACTGCCAAAGTGGGAAATGATTTTTTTGTGACGCGTTTTGTCCTTTAGGACTTCATCGAACAAAAGTCATGTTTACGTTGATACGACTGCGCATGCGCATGAAGGAAAGGAAACACTGAGAATTTTAAATTCATTTTTTAAAAAGTATATTTTGGGTATATAGTGTAGCCTATTTCGTTTAGTTTCTTTTTCTTCATATTTCCATCACATTTGCTATCCAGCCAAGGAAGGTGAAATTCACATTTGAAAGCATAAATGATATTTTTTCTCAGCGTCACTATTTTCCCTTGTGCATAAATATAGGTTTCTAAATAAAACATTTCTATATTTGCCTTGATAATTTTCAAGGAACTAAACACGTCGACATAAAATCTTTTTTTGTCATATATATATATATATATATATATATATATATATATATATATATATATACATATACATGAAAACGATATATACATTTTTATATATATCAAGAACACTTTTAGAGACAAAATATGACAAATTGTAAAAGATTTCGTGTAGCTTGTTTTATCCTTTAGGACTTCATCGAACTAAAGTAATGTTCACGTTGATGTAACTACATGTGTAGAAAAACAACCGACTTTCTCTACACTGAGCATAAAATCGTCAATTCGTTGAGTGGGGCGCCTGATGATAGGCGGACGCTCCCAAGGAGTAGTGTTGAGTCGTATGCATTGCCGCACTGGACTACGATAATTGCTGTTATTGTATTATTAATCTATGTCTCATGTGGCTAAACCATCGCCAAAAACTACCGTTTGGCTGCGCTGTTTTTGTTTTTTTTTTAAGAATTTCACCCCAAGCAAGGCGGGAATGCCAGTAGCACGCAGTGGGTTGGGGTGTCACAGAGAGTGAAAGTGAGGGAATAAACTGTGCATAGAGAGGATTGAGGAAAGAATAAATGAAGAACGGAGATCAGGGTAACAGAAAATGGCGATTATCATTGCATTTAAATTTTTGAAGATTTTACTTATCAGGGAAATAAGTAAAAGGAATGAAGTTCCACTGTCGAGAAGTGCGAGAAAAGAAACTGCTGGACTAGAAGTAGCAGATACATTTAACTATTTCAACACTAAAAGGGTCGGACCTAGATGCGAATCTAGTAGCACGCTTAAATTCATGTAGTCGAAGCATCAGAGAAGATAGCTCATCAGAACAGTTGCCATGAAAATGTTTGTTGAAAAGACAGAGGGAAGCAACATCACGTCTATGAGAAATAGACTGAAGTCGAGATGTCATAAAGACAAACATTTCTTTTTTCACCTCCTCTTGCTTCAAGATGTAGTCGCACGTAGGTAAAATGTCTCAGACTGGGGCACGTTTGTTTCCTTGGTCTACATACCTGCGCCTGTCACACACGCAAGTCCATTGTTAATAGCTCATGTCTTCTTTACTCCAGCTGTGGACACATTATGTAATTTCTTTGTCTTAATATATATATTAATTGTCGTTTGTTTTGTATTTTTTTTTTTTTACTTTTACCTGGATTCACATGAGTCCTCCAAATATTGTTTGCGGGAAAATGTTCCAGGCGCCCATAAATATTTACAGAAGAATCCCGTCCATACTTTACAAGAAAAAAGGCGAACTCCAGCAACGCTACTTATGGAAATGTAGTTTTAAGGAAATTGCAGCTTTTTTATTTATGTAAAAGGAAATATAAAATTTAAAGTAAACAAAATTTTAATAACTGAGAAAGTAATTAAAATGTAAGAGGCTATGCAGACAGCCGCATATCATTCAGAAAAAAAAAGACAATTACAATAGGCTTAGCCACCTACTTTTATATAAACAGTCGCTGTTTTTTTTTTTTTTTTTTTAGTAGGGGAACCTTGAGTGCATCCTTTTGAACATGTGCCCTGGAAAACTGATTTAACATCTGCTCAGAGACAATGTATTTTCTGTGAACATTCAAAAGGTGATTACATAAAAGCCAGTTCAAAATATGACTGACTTCAAATTGTCTTAGAAAACGCAACAGCCACCACCATCACGAAACCAAACGACACGGGAGGTTCACATTAAGTGAAAACGTCTGTCACCAGAGATTCGGAAAAGGAGTATTCACTTATAAGGAGTGGTGGAACTACTACCAAATAAAAGGGGGTATAATTTTTCTTGATGTGCAATAAACGGGGAGGTTTTACTAAAGATGGGGAAAGAGCCAGAAAATCCTTTAGAGGTTAAAGAAGTGCTAATAAACAGAGTGGAATTAATCTCGGGGTGGGACGGAAAATTTGCAAAAATATCCCAAGAAAAAGACCATTGAAAAATAAAAAATAAAAAAATTCTCAAGAAAAACTAACAAAAATAAAAGCGAAATAACTATATGTATTTCTGAAATGAGGTATTGTAACTATTTACATTTTTCGGACTGTTAGCCTCAGCTTTATTGCTATATTCACGGCGTTTCAGCCGTTGTACGCCCCGGTCTTCTTCAGGTTCAATGGACAAAAATGTTGGTAGAGTGATCCAAAAATGACTTGACCGAAGTAATTGTGAGTTCAATACCTGGCCACAACAGAGGGAACAAAAACTTAGAAAGTTGAGTTACTAAAGTATGATAACTGAAAATAAGATCTCCAAAATAGGCATGGCACGTGGAATTAGAACAATCTACCCAAGTGAATTCAGATGGATCCAATTAGATGAATTCTAAGCTAACGAGTATCTTTTCATAAATAACATTTTGGTATTTGGATATTCGAATTCTTTGTGCACGGCTTAATATTCCTCTAACTAAATCCTTAATAGTACCATCTTAGTTCAAGCGGCACTCATCTCGCATAGTCTATTTTAAAACTAAGAGTAAGATTTTCACTTTTTTTTTATCCTAACGCGCTTCCGACCTTTGTTGAATTTCTCCCTAATGTAGGGAGAAGAATCTTGATGAAAATAACAGCGGTTACTCAGATCTCTTCGTTGGTGGGAAGGTCTACTCTTTTTGCCTCGTGGTCCTTGCAAGAGCACTAAAGCCTTTTAGAACTTGTTGGATATAGCAGGATGCGAACGAGATCCACGACCAAGCTACAGAGTCCCATCACATATTCACTATCGGCTATTTTTAGAACCTATCACATTAATGGACAGAGAATGTTTTTAAAGCTATTTTGCATCAGGAGACAAAGGCAAGTCTCTGCCTGTTTGCTGAAACTAGAACACACACCACGTTATATAAGAAAAAGCGGAAGTAATGACATTTCTTTCATAGAAATCTCATGCTGGAGACATCAAGATGCCAATCTGTCTCTCAGTGAAGTTCATTCCTTTTATTTCATCGGTCATCACTGACTGCCACACTTCGATTTTATTAATATCTTAATTTTTAATAACAGATATAACAGTTTCAGATGACAAAATTGATTGCTCCTGGCTGAACAGTTTTAAGTAGTCCGAATTGTTCAGGTCAAACATTGTAATTACTGATTCAGTCCTTGTCACTTCGCTGATGGCAAGGTGATCAGGTTTAAAATCTAAATTGTTTGTCTATTTAGAATACTATATTTACTCATTAGCAATTGATTTATTTATAGTATAAATATATAATAAATATTATTTAACCAGCGAATAGTAACCAATATTAATATTAACCACTATTATTTAATAAAAATATATAATAAATATGTTTATAGTATAGAATACTCTATTTAGAATACTATATTTATTCATTAACAATTGATTGCTCCTGGCTGAACAGTTTTAAGTAGTTCGAATTGTTCAGGTCAACTGTAATTACTGATTTTCAGTTCTTGTCGCTTCGCTGATGGGAAGGTGATCAGGTTTCAAATGTAAATTGTAAAGAATACTATATTTATTGGAATATATATTCAGTTTAAATACAGAAAGAGTCATAAAAATGACCTCAGAGGATTACACATTTCCGTTTCGACATTTTTCCTGTTACCCAAGTGTTGTTGGCTGACAGAAAGGGAAATTGGCTCTTATGACATTGAATGAAATGAAAATAGACATCTAAATGTACGTGTGTATTTGTGTGTGCTCAAATATTTTAATTCAATGACAATCCTAAAAATTTTCTACAAAAATAAAAACAATTTAAAAAAAAAAAAAATAATTCTACTTATTACGTATAATTTCCGAAATGTTTAATAAAAACTTATAATTATTTCACATTTTTAAGGTTTAAATAGTTTGTCTCGAAAAAGACATAGTAGGGGTTGTCCAGACTCTGTGGAAAAGGAATGTATTATTCCAATATCTTATTTCAATCTCAGTCAAATTGTTTATGTGCGCATGTGTACACCTTAAATAGCAAAGAGTATATTTAAGTCAGACACAACTCAGACATAAGCAAATTCATTACATACACTCATTTTTTAAAAAATCATTTCATCCCACGCAAGGCGATAAAAGCTACCAAAATGCAAGAGAGCCAAAAAAAAAAAAAAAAAAAAAGACAGAAGACAACAAAAGAACAGGTTTCAAGGAGACAAAAGATGCTAAGTCACACGGAAAAAGTATGACGAAAAAATAAGCCTAATCAGTCGTTCCTTTATAGAATTTTTTTTTTATTAGCTTCCTATCAGTTTTTCTTTTAGCAAAAGCCGTTAAGCAAGCAGAAATAATCTGTTTGCGATAGGGTTCGAACTCTGATCCTCTATCATCATTCAAATATAATCAAAACGTAATTGTTTCTGATATATGCTGCTTACTTGACAGTCGTAGAATACAAAAACAACATGTTGTGGCCGACAGTTGGTTGATAGTAACCACTAACTTTACGAAGAAGCAAGCTGCGTTTGCCGCTGCTTTAAGAGACCATTGACAGAAATTAGGCTGTTACCAACTGACGAATTAAGTAGAGAGAAGGATGAGGTCAAGTAATGACTTAGAGAACGAAAAGAGCGAAACAAATTGAAATAAACGAAGGAAGAACTAGAGAGAGTTTAAGAAATAACGATATTTTATTCGGTGAAAACGTATAACGACTTTGAGAAAATGATGTACGTAGTACACATGTCTGGAGAAAGATCGCCTACCGCTTTATCATTACGTCAATGCAGTCTAGCTTGGGCCCCCTCACACACATGGTATTTTTCTTTGTTCTGAGGTATGACAGGCCTTATCTTTGAGATCCAAAAGGCAACAACATTTAAGATTAAAAATAAAATAATTCGTATTTTAATTAAATATGATTTTAAACTGCAATGGTTTTCCGAGTGATATTCACCTCCTAATTCGATTGGGTTTTATATATTTCACGTTTTATTTATTTATTTTTAAAATTTTTGTTTAGGAGTTCCGTCCTGGGTATGACGATAAACTACGTCCAACAGCAAGGCCTCTGAGAAGGAGGCTCTGAGGAGCGTGGAACCACCTTTTAATTGCTGTGTTCCCAGGTCCACTCTAACACGGGGTGGTAGCACCTGTTAGGATCCCAGCTATGGGCAAATAGTTAACCCCGAAACTGAGGTAAAAAGCATTATGAAAGTGTAAAAATAGGTTTTAATACCAGAAAAACTTTGTAAAAAATTGTTACCAGAAATAAATTTTTGAAGAAAAAAAAAAAAAACTTTTACCAGAAATACGTTTTTTTTTTTTTTTAAATATTACCAGCAATACATGTTTTAAAATAATATTACAAGCTATACATTATTGAGGAAAAAATATTACCAGAAATAGATTTTTGACAAAACAAAATATTACCAGGATAAAAAAAGTTGTCGGCATTAAATGACCCATTGAGGTTGATATACCGTAAAACAAAACAAACCAATTTAGGAGTTAAATTGTTAAATTAGCTCAGATAATGATAGAATACAACCAGAAAAGAGACTAAAGTATTAGGTAAAACGTGTAAGCTTTAAAAAAAATGTTTCTTTTTTTTTTATAATGGCGAGAAAGTAATATTCTTTGGGTGTTTAATTTGGAGTCTCAAATACACTTAGGAGGAGTAATGGATAGCGGCTTGGACTGAGGAATCGGAGAGCCGAGTTCGAATTTCAAGTCGAATCCATTACATTCACTTACGTGCTAATAGCATTGGGAAAGGTATGAATCCTCTTTTCTCTCCAGTTATGAGTAAATAGCAGGACAGACTGGGTTCTATAACCTTAGGTGGCACCTGGTCTAGGAGAAGTAAAAACTGAATTCAAAACCGGCCTGGAGAGAATTGGGCTCTGTCAGGCTATTTTGCCCAATAAACACCACTTCTGCAGAACACACAGCGCCCATACGGGTCGCGGGATAAAAAATGTTCTTGCTTTTTCTTTCCCCGATCGCGTCGTCAAACGAAAAGCTCTATCGGCATGAATTTCTTTTTGTTTAGTCATTTCTTCATTTGTCTAAGGAAATGCCCCTCTTTTCATTTCCTTTCTCTCCACTCCTACGACGAACCCACGTGTTGATTCAATGTTCTTTTGCCAGGAACTACCTTTTTTAGTTTCTGAAAACCTGCCATATTTGACAGCATAGATGAGTAACGAAATACTCTGTCAAGTCATCTGGCAATGCAACAGAATTCAACATTTCCAATGCCGTCAGTGCAGAGTGAGCATGAATCAATGCCAGCCAAGTTTGCGGATTACGTAATTTACAACCCAACAATGACAAAATATAAATAAGTTTTTAGTAGGTGGAGGGAATCTGTCTACTAACCTTGTATCCTAAACAACTTAAGGTCGCATTTTATGCTGGTCCGATCGGAGCTCCAGTTATTTAACTCAAACGGAAGTGCTCACCTCGACATCCACATCTCATATGACAAAAATCAGGCCTTAATTTCGTCTTGTTCCGCGTACTCACTTCCGGATACCGTCCAGGGTCATTGTTGCATAGAAAGACGACCGACCTTTACACTAATAGTTGAAATATTGACTATGAATGAACGTCTGCTCGTAGGAACAGGTTTGCACAGTTGGTCGTAAGCATTGCCGCACGGAACTACGGTATTCGTTATTATTGTATTATTAATCTTTTGTTCCAGTCTTTTCCTTACAATATTTATTAACCAGAACTACGAACTTAAACGAGCGTTATAACAATCATAAAACATTTTTCTTATCAATCAGAAGAAGCTCACATGGTACTCGCAGCAGCCGTTTCGGAGGAACCGCTGCTCTAAAGGCAACGACGATTCCATCCACGAAGGGAGATTAGTGACGGACCTCCACGGCAAGCCAGCTTAACCAGGTGATCAGCAGGGACACCTTCGGCCAGCAGAGTAACTCTCTAACGCGACAGTTCGTGGAATGTTTCTCACTCGACTAATGTGTTGATTTTCTTCCACACGTCTACTACCTTGGTTTATTACCTGAACGAACTCTCAGTCTTCCACGACTGATATACAATACCACGGAACGAGCAAATGATTGAACCTTGTAAGCCACGGGGGGAATAAAACCTTTATCTTAACCATGTATCACCATTTGTTGTTTTGTCACTCACACTTTTTTTTCTTGTTAATGGTAAGGCTGCCGTTACAGTCCAATCGAGTCGGCCATTGTCACAGACATCAGACGAATCCCCAGTCTCCGAGTTTGGAGTAAAACATCGGTTTCGGTTAACGAGCAATCGGAAAACCTGAGGTAACCTATTTCAAAGATTATGGCGATTGTTGTCAAGCAGCAAAATTACTGGTTTATTTTATTTTTTGTTTCAATGTCTCATTTAAAAATTAATAAATTGACAATACTTTATCTAATAAAAGATTCTGGATAATATTACTGCCGAATGATTCTTTGTGGCCTAATCGGAAATACAGCTGTCTCGCACAGGTAAAGTTATAGCGAAAAAATCCAAAGAAGTGTGGAAATTACATTTCGTGTGTTTCGGCATTCAATAGAAGACTAAATTAGACTCAGCCAATAATCTAGTATAGAATCCTTACCGTTAGGTATCAGTTAACAAGCTGGTTGTGTAGATCATAATTATTGTAGCGAGTTCAATTCCCGTTTAGCAAACACAAAAAAAAAGGAAAAAGAAAATAATCATGTGTATCTTTTTGCAGTCTGATCACAAAAAGATAACATTTGTTAAATATTAAAACGCATGTTGGCAGGATCACGTGATCGGAATTGTCACTCGATTACTTCGCTGTTAAATTGAAACTGCAAATCGAGATGTTTATTATTGATACAAACAGATCTAGAATTATTTCTATGATTTGGATAAATATTAGCTAATGTTTGAATTTTTGTCAGGTTAAACATTGAAGGATTTTTTCACTTAAATCGGGTTACGTAAAAAGACCCCCACCCAAAATGCACGTTCAAATGCGTAATTTTTAATTTAGTCATTGATTCATAAACTAACGATTAATGTCCAGAAGTTTGAATTATATACTGTGAAAAGAGAGAGGGCGAGTGTGAGAGTGTGGGGGGGGAGGCGAGTGTGAAAAAAGGAGAGAGAGAACGAGAAAAAAAGAGAGAGGGAGATAGAGAGAAAAGGAGAGAGAGAGAGAGAGAGAAAAAAAAGAAAGAGAGAGAGAGAAAAAAATGAACGCAGCTATGTAATTCTCTATCCACTGATGTACTGAAAAACATTCTACTATTTTAATATATAAAGCGGATAAGTGAAGACTTCATGCCCAAATAGAAGAGACAACACTTGGTAAACATCCATTTCCAGCCTTGACAGAGGCTCGTCCAGTTGGTCGTCTGTTATTGTAATTTATGACGTTGCTTGTTAACACTTGTTGCTTTTACATTCAGATTCTAAGCAGTATACATTTCTAGAGCCCTTCCCCTTTCAATTGTGCGACGAGCGTTTATTTTAAACCAAATTACGCTCTATATTGCCGATTCTCTGCTAACCGTTTGTTAAAATAAGTGATTTTTCTGTAATGTCAAGTGCTGTTACCTACTTCCGAAAAAAAACCAAAAAAAAACGACAAAAACTAAAAAACAAAAAATAAAACTATTTCCACCCACTTTCCTATACTCCCTCGCTTTTTTTCATCTCCTTTATTCGCCGACATTTTCATCCGCTCGCCGCTTACCGCATTCCTTCCAACCTCTGATGTAACCTTTTCTCCTATTTCCCACCTCCACCTATTTAACACCATTTTTTTTATCAAGTTACTGTGCTCCCCCACCGCTTTACACCGTCTGTTCATATCATTTCCCCACTGATAAAGCGGGTTCTTTTAGATTGTTTTTAAATAATCTCTTTGCAGACAATCCAGTGTTTCCTTGGCTACATTTTTCTAAATTATTCCACCATTTCAATTGGAAAAAGACAGAAGATAGATTTTTACTATTCTGTAACAAAATGATGAAAGAGGGCTTGGAGAATTTAACATTCACAGGATATAGAGAAGATAAGCACATTACCCGTAGTTTCGCCTAATGAGTTTGTAGGAATGGATGGTAGAAAAGCGACCAATAGGGATGGTAGAGACTCAAACGTGGCTTAGATCTACCTGGAACAGCAAATTGTTACAAGACAGGGTAACATAATACCTTCAATAGTAAATGCCTCAATTTATCACTATTATATTTAACCTTCGTGCACAAACAAAATATAAATAAATAAATAAATAAATAAATAAAAAAACAAAACAAAAAACCCAAAAACAAAAAAAAATCCAAAACAAAAAAAGCAAACAAAAAACAAAACAAACAAAAGACACAAACAAAACAAAAAAAGCACAAAACAAAAAACACAAAAACAACAAAAAAAAAAAAAATACAAAAAACAAAACACAAAACAAAAAATAAAAATAAAAAAACAAAATAAAAAATTAGAAAACCAAAAACCGTATGTCAATGCCGGTTATTCCCTTGACAGCGATATTAATGTAAATACTTTTGACTCCCTCAGCAATGTTTATTTACAAGATTATAAAGATATGTGAACCAAGTACAATGCGATATTTATTATTTAACCTTCATAAAGGCCGTCCTGGGTATGACGCTAAATTACATCCGCGTCCTGGGTCAGACGATAAACTACATCCAACAGCAAGGGCTCTGATCATGAGGTTTTGAAAAGCGTAGAACCACCTCTTAATTGATGGCGTTTCCAGGTCCACCTTGACCCGGGGTGGTAGCACCTGTTAGGGTCCCAGTTATGGGCAAATAGTTAACCCTGAAACTTTCTAAAAAAAATTATTATCAGCAATAATTTATTACCAGCTATACATTTTTGGAAAAGAAAATTACCAGCAATACATTTAAAAAAAAAAAAAAATGTTATCAACAATAAAAATCTTGTCGGCATTAACTCATTGAGGTTGATATGCCGTAAACAAAACCAAGCCTTTTATAAAGAGCTATTATTTGCCATTTTATGAAAAAAATATTTGAAAAAAATATTTTTATGGGGTCGTAGCAGAAGCAAATGGTTTGAAGGGAGCCAAAAAAAAAAAAAAAAGAAAAAAAAATGGATTTTTTTGCCTTAAATTATCAATGGCCGCCAACATAGCGGCAAGAACATTTAAAATATCCAGTACCTCCTTGCTATGATATTTTTTTCTTGTATTTCTCTCTTTATTGTATTAAAATCCTGTAAAAATACTACAATTGGTAAAACTGTTGGGGGAACCAAGGCCCCTCCCTCCGGCTGCCACGACCCTGTTTTTATTAACAAATTTGTAGAAAAAAAAAATCACAAAATTATCAAAATAGGTAAGAAGAGATGCTTTCAACCTATGAGGAGAGCAAATTAAAGAAATACCCCCCCCCAATTTTTTTTTCAAAATTTAGAAATTGCTCGTCATTATGTTTAAACTTTTCTTATTCACACGAAAAAAAAATGAAATGAAATTTCATTCTTTACAAAATGGTTTTGTTTGTTTTCTTAGGGGCAATAGTAATTTTTTTTTTTTTTTTTTTTTTTTAACCAAAAAAATATATTGCTGGTATTTTTACTATAAAAATGTATTTTTATATTTTCATAGTATTTTGACCCCGGTTTTTTTGGGTGGGTAACTATTTGCTCATAACTGCGACCTTAACAGGTACTACCACACCGGGTCAGGGTAGATCTGGGAATAACAGCCATTAAGCGGTGGTTCCAGGCTCCTCAAAAACTTCCCGATCAGAGGCCTTGCTTGACTGGAGGTTAGCATCAGCCATACTGATGGAAGGTAAAATGCAAACTCGGCCTTCTCCCATACTTCCGACTAATTTATTTCCAAGAGGAAATCAGGACCAAACCAGACACCGAGTATCTTGACTGGCCGTCTGTCCAGAGGAAAAGCCCGAAATCAACAGACATCACGGTTGATCTTGGCCCCTGTTACCGTCTCGTACCATCTGATGTCTTTGCCGACTTCGTCAATCTCGGCTCTGCTCGACACAAGAACCAAAAGTTCGTCGGCATAGGTAAAGTACCTCGCCGAGATGGTAGGACTTTAAATTAACAAGCTTTTGTCTTGACCCAGTTAACAGTTTGAGATCAATTGCCAATTTGCTTTTTATCGAATCCATCTGACTCAAGACGAGAGTAAATAGACGTCATCATCATAGAGGCAGAGTTGGAAACTGAGAAGAGCCAAAACGACTTCGATTCTAGACTTCGGTGAAGGAATCGCCTGTCTTCATCCGGGAAAATAAATTAGTACTGAATGCGTCTTCTCTCTTCATATAGAGGCCACAGAAAATCCCAGCAATTCCATTATACGAAACTGCTTACGGCCTATCACGCTGAAACGCCGATTCTCGGTCGATCACCGAAGCTGAGCAATTTGATGTGTGACCGCATGGGAATACCGGGTGTTCTAAGCGTTGATGTGCTGGTGGTGCAATGGATAACGACACTCGGTGAGAAATTGGAGAGACGAGTTTCACTTACCCGTAAATACCCTTGGGAAAGGCATGAATCCACCTCTTCTCCCCATCTACCTATGAGTTAAACAGTCGGATGTATCACAAAATCATTATTATTCCCCGCTTCCTACAACATTCTTACAATCCGAAAATATTTGCTAGTTTTAAATAACCTGCAAACACAGTAACAAAATTCGACAAACCTGAAGACAGGGGCCGTTAGATAAATTCTGTATCAAGCTGCCATGAGCGGTGACGAAAAAAATTATGCAGGCCAATGTCCCTAACCCTATCTGAAGAGACTGACGTGGTGTAACCTTTGTGCCCGTGTCAAAAGGTTTGTTATTCCTTTGACTCCGCTATAACTGAATAGACGGTTGACTCTCTTGACAAAATTTGATTTAAAAAGCGATGATTAGAATTTTAATGAAGTATGACAGTGAATTTTGAAATTTACTGTATTCTTGAGAATTGATAGCAAAGATATTAAACACTATTAGATTGCTTATTTACAGGAAGGGTTTTATATTTACAAGATTATGAAAAATGTGAACCAACTGCAATGAAATATTTATTTACCATTTTACGGACGTCCTAGAAATGAGGACAAACTCGGTCTCGGTCTTATGTTTTCCATTGACATGAAATGGAACGATTATATTGAATTAATTGGTAAGTTTGTAGCTAGGAAAGTTAGTTCAGTGTGTCGTGCGAAACAATATTTCACGCTGGAACAAATCATTGCATCTTTTTAAGGCTGCCATGTGTCCGTGCATTGAATATTGTTGCCACATCTGGTCTGGTCCTTCTCTTATGTATCAAGAGATTTTTGACAAAATCCCAAAATCTGCTACGCTGTCATTCCTGGCGTGGCATCTCAGCTTTAGCCACTTTCCCATCGCAGTAACGTAGCCCGCCTCTGCCTTTTTTTCTATAAATATCTTCATGGTAATTGTTCCGATATGCTTTCTTCTACAGCACTCGCGTTCCTAGATCGAATGTGTCTGCAATCGGATGGTGAGGCTGAATTCTGGAAGGAAGACGGCCATAAGAATTTCCCAACCCCGAGTTATCACGCAATCCAGGAAGATCAAAGATCTGAAATTCTTAACATGAAGGCGGTGAACAATATGGATGTGGAAAATCCCCCAAATTTTCCAAACACCAAAATTGATAAAATATTGACGATGGTGAGATCTGGTGTGGGAGCACAACAAATCTAGGCGATGATCAAGGAAACAAATCCTGTTTTCGGAATGTTTCTCCCCTTCAGCTTTTTTTGATGATGCAAATATAAAAAGTTTGAACCAATCTTGTTCCGCTTTTCGTTCAACCCTTCCTGTAAAGAGCACTAAAATTAACGTTCCCCTGGGACATAGGTGGCCTGTCTCCTGATGGTATCATCAAGAGCAAGATGGACCAAAGCTCAGTGGGACAGACCGTCGGTGTCCTTACCTGGTCGGAGTCTAGGGCGAGTCTTGTTCGCGATCTTCAGCGTCTCGAGGTGGATGTTGCTTACAGGAGACCCGGTTTTCAACCTGCAACCACAATTCTGTCTAAGATGTTTGTCCTCTATTCAACACGTTTTGATGGACGCTCGAGCGGTGTTTCTTGGCTAGTGAGAAAGTCTTTGAATACAACGTGTTCTTCGTAGATTCGGCGGGCAGGGTTTGCGTGCAGGACGTTACCATAAAGGATCAGGATCTTCGCCTCATTGGGATTTATGCACCCAGTGACCACGCTGAGTTTGACGTTTTACGTTTCATTCTTTGTGTTAATACAAATAAAAAATTAGACTATTGTTTCATTTCTTCCCTCCGCGGAAGAAGTTTCATTTTCTTTCTTGCTTTATATAACAAGAAAAAAACCACATTTTTCTAGTTTTCGGCCTGGAAAGAAAAAAAAATAAACCAAAAACCAAAATGGCCGACAAACGTCGTTCAATTAAGAGATTTTTCCGGGACCACTCCTAAGGTGGATCCACCTGATAAAAATGAAAAATCACTAAAGCTGGACGAAAATCAAAATGTTCGGAGAAAGCGAACCTGTTAAAAAAAAAATGAAAATATTACAAGTATGGAACCTCAAAACGAACAAATTTCAAAAGACCAAAAAAGTATGAAAAAATCAACCAATCAAAAAAAAAAAAAAAAAAACAATGTTGTGGCTGATGAATCTTCCTCTTGTTGGAAGACACTCCCCCTTATATGCGTAATCAACGTAGCGGAGTTTTGGGAGCGGGCCAAGAGTTACAATAAAAAAAGAAGGTGGACTTTTGAAAAAGCCCAAGACCTAAAAGAAGTATTGTGTCAGTCTTTGTGGTGGACAAGCGTACACACAAAATTTGTCGCTCCTGAAAGACACAGTGGTTAAGTCACTGGCGCTCCCGGGGTATTAAGCCCCAAAGAATAGTTAAGGGGACGGACCTTTACATGTGGGGCATATGGCTACCCACGCCCGAGGACTGCATGAATGCAGCAAGCCGTAAATTGATCACGAAGGACTTGATCATACAAACCGAGTACGAGGGCAGGTGTAGGATCACGTAAGGGTACTCTAGGTCCATTCTCAAATTATAAGAGAGCACTTGGCCGTCTACCTGTTACAGTGCAGACAGAAGCAATGTATGGCCTGTAATAACCTGAACGGGTGACTGACTTTCGATTTCATGTTAGATCGCGAAACCGTCCTCTCCGTCCCTTACTGTATAGATGTAGCGGGCCAGAAAATGCCGGTCATTGTGACCGACCGAAAACCAACGTGTTGGAAGTGTAGGGAGACTGGTCACCTCTCCTCTTCCTGTCCAGAGAAGGCCTCTGGAGTTCGGGCCACAAGCAACCAAAATTCCCCTCGGGTCGAGTGGTATTTCCGACTCACCTGTGATGAGCATGCCAGCAACTGGTAGCGGAGTGATCAATACCCAGTTGGATCCCGTTTACGGCCCATATTCTGCGAAAAGCCTTTATCCGCCGTTTGTACGGTTGTGGTAGGGCCAGAGTGAAGCACCAGGCAGCGGAACCTTCATTCTTGGAATTACCCAAATGGAAAGGCACGTACAGCCCCAATCTCCATGCCAGCTTCAAGAGAGGGAAATGCTTTAGCCAAAATAATAAAAAAAAGAAAAAATATGAACCGTTCTTCGGCAAAAAATGAAAAACTTCAATAACACGATATGAACCTCAAAGCTACACACAAAAAGAAGTCTTTGCCGCTGGGGCGGCGGAGCCTCATCATCTTCCCAGTTTTCCCCAACATTCAAATCATTTGTCCCTACACCTATGATGAAATACGTCTCGAACACATCTTTAGATATGTCTCCCGTCAGAAAGATCCCTTCTCACGTTCAACATTCAAAACCACTTGCGCCCCAACACCCTAATTTTCACCCACACAAAATTCTTCCCAATCTCCATAAATCAAAGTCTACACAGTCAAGAAGCGTCAGAAAAAAAATAAACTGCCATTTCAACTTGTGGATGATGACTTCTGCGTATCCCAAGAACAGAAAAAGCATTTTCGCAGCAGAGAACGGTAAAAAGAACTCAGATGCCTATTAAAATACGAGGTAAATCAACGATAAAGAGGTGGAAAACCCGGAAACTTTTCCCGAGGCAAAAAGAATCCTAACGGTGGTAAGATCGGACACGAGTTCGCGGCAGATAAGTGGGATAATAAAGACAAAGAATATTGTCCTCAAATTAATGCTCCCCCCTCCAGCGGAATAAATGTACGATGAACAAATATCAAAATTGAAGCAATACTGTTCAAGGAGGCCCCCAGTTTTTGTTCAGCCCTCACTGTATAGAGTTTTAAAACATTGTTCCCTTGAGACACTGGCTGCCTGTCTCTTGACACTATCAAGAGTGAGCGTCTTCGGACAAAGTGCAACTCGGTTGTGGCTCTGCCTGCAGACAGAAATGAAACTGAGGAAAATAAATACTGTGGACGTACCCTGTCCAAGGGGACAGCTATCCAAGGTGTTCCCATCGCACTAAAGACGGACGTGGGTTGGTAGTCATACCGATTCCAGCGCAATCGATGATTGTGGGGGCTGGGCAATTTTTGTCCTCGGCCCGGCTGTACGCGCTCGGGTTTCCCACATTAAACCCGACCTTGTGTCACATCTCGTCTCAGTGGGGAGATAATACTATCGAGAGTGAATGGTCACGGGTTCAGTAGTACAGGCCATCGGTGTTCTTACCCAGGCTATGTTCAATGCAGATTCTCAAACCTATTCGGACAGATAATGTCGCTCTGATTAGCTAGTTTGAATGCCCGGAGTCTGACGTTGGACTCACGTAGGGCGAGGCTCGCTCGCGATCTTCAGCATCTTGGGATGGATGCATATATATATATTTTTTTAAAACAAGAGACTGTTTTCAACTCGCGACCGTGAATTCATTCTAAGAGGCATGTCCTCTATTCAGCATGTTTTAATGGCTTCTCGAAGAGTTTCCTGGCTGGTGAGCAAGTCTTTAAATGCGATATGTGTTCTTGTTTTTGCAGATCCAGCTGGTAGGCTTTGCCTGCTAGATTTTGTCATAAAGGAGAAGGCTGCTCGTCTTTTTAGGGGTTTATGCGCCCAATGACCATGCAGAGCGGCCTGATTTGTTTCTGTGGATTGAGCCAGTTTTGACGATATCACGTCGGGTAGTTTTAGCGGTAGTTTTAGTGATTGGAATGCCGTCTTTGACCCCGATTTAGATCGTATAGGGGAGTTTGATCGTGCCGATAAATATCGAAATGAGCACCCTCGGGGGGGGGGGCAGTGCATACTTGGATTAATACAGGTAGCTCGGTTTCGATGGTACGTTCTAGTTAATTGAGTCCAAGATTTCATTCGATAGTTTAAACGGACCATAGGCTTGACCAGGTTCGTGTAAACTTAGGTTTATCTAAGTTTAGGACGGCTATTGGAAATTGAACTCATTATTTGGTGAGAGCTTTCCAGGAACTAATATTACCCATGCTACAGTGGGATTTGACGTGGCTGTGAGGAGATATATTAAAATCCAATGTTAGGTCGTTTGCTGTTGATTATAGTCTCCGATCTACTTAGATTTCGCCGATTTTCCCCGGCTCGAGATGACTGAAGTGACTGGGTGCGAGGGTCCCGTTACAGAGTCGGAAATCTAGAATTCTGGTTTGTTGGAACTCTGGGATTAGATGGTCTTTCTTACGAACTTTACTTGAGGTAGTCGCCCATCTTCGTTCCTTTTCTGAAACTGATTTTTAACAATTGGATGAAGCATGGATCTACACCGCAATGTTTCAACAGGGGTATGATCAAGTTGCTTCGCAAGGGGAAAAATGGTGGGGATGGTATAGGTAATTTTCGGCCTTTAATGAAGCTAAAGACAGAGTTGAAGATTTTAGCCAAGATCTTAGCCATTTGCAGACTGTCCTGTCTAGTCTGATTGGCTCCGAACAGATTTGTGCTGTGGAGGGCAGGACTATTCAGGACAACCTTCATTTGGTACGCTTAATCGTGGAGCAAGTCAATAGGGAAGCCGCGCTAATCAATTTAAATCGGTCCAAGGCATTCGATAGGGTTGACTATCGATTACTGGAGGCTGTTTTTACGGCAGCCGGTTCAGAGTCATACTCTCCTCGCGCACCTGGATCCAACACCCGGCGCGCTGGTACAGGTGAAAGCAGCAGGCTCGGAGAATTTCGAGTATTTTTTTTCGCTTCATTCGTCAAGGTTGTTCACTTTCGCCTTTGCTGTAAGTTTTTGCGTGGGAACACTTCCTTCGCAAGTTAAAAGGTGAATCCGGTTTTATGCAGAATTTCCTTACCTGGTGCTACCATGCCAGTCAGGTACTCTGCCTATGCCGACGACATATCTGTTATTGTATCGAGCAGTGCCGCGATTGACGAAGTTAACAGAGAGACTAAAGAGTACGAAACTGTGACAAGGGCCAAGACCAGCCGCGATGTGTCTGTTAGCTTGGGTTTAGGCGTGTGGAAAATAGTTTCTCTTCCCGAATATTTCCTCTAGACGGACGGGTCTTGCAAGATACTTAGTGTCTGATCTCGCCCCGCTGTCCAGTTGGAAATGAATTTGTCGGCGGCTCAGGAATAAGCCAAGGTCGCAGTTCGTCTGGTCCCGGTGGAATTTTTTCTTAAAAGGGAGGCGGAAGGTTTTGCTTTGCACATCTACACGATTCTCCAAAGGTACGTCGCAAAATCTGTTAACTCCACCCGTCCGTAGGCAGACTGGATCTGCCTAGCGTTGACATACGTCAATAAACGTTTAGCATCACTTTATTAGACAGACTATTGTACGCAATCGGATGGTGACTGCGGATTCTGGAAGGAAGATAAGAACTTCCCACCCCGACCAAGGAGGCGGCCCACCGTTTACCCAGAGCCGAGTGTGCCTTCTAGCTTCAATGTAGAAACGCTTTCAAGTTCTTACTGGTGACGGATGGCCTCTCCGACGTTCCGGCTGTGTTCCGGAAGGCCTTATTACCATGTGTTAGTTAAGGGACCCATCCGAGATGATTTTAGAGACGATCTCGGGCTGATGAAGCAGATGTTTCTTCCTGTCTTTAGGCGCCAGGATAGAAATGCCTCGCTAACGAGGCAAAAATATTTTAAGTGATAGCAATTGCTGTACGAGTCGTACGATTTTTGAATCAAACACAGGCAACGCCGGGCCATGCTGCTAGTATATATATTTAAGATATATAGCGTCTAGATAAAATTTGTTTTTAATGTATTACTAGTAATTTCACTACAAAAATGTACTGTTGGTAATTTTTTTTTTTTTTTTTTTTTTGAAAAATGTATTTTTATACTTTTTTTTTTTAGTGTTGTATTGATTGTAATTTTAGTATAAAAATGTATTGTTGATTTTTTTTTTCTTTTTTTTTGGTGTGGGCTTGTTCATTATTTATTACCGCCCCGTGTCAGGGTGGACTTGGGAACAAGAGCAGTTAAGAGATGGTTGCACGTTCAAAACCTCCAATCTCACGATCAGAGGCCTTTCTACCGGGTGTAGTTTATCGTCATACGCAGGACGCCTACGCTCGTTGTGAAGGTTAATTGAAGGCTTCACGGTTTGTATCCTCTACAGAAAGTTCTTCGCCCTTGAGGCCAGTTCTGTCTGGAGCGATGTAATGGGCCTTGGGAAATACTAAATGAAGAATACCTCTATAGAGGTATTTGCTCGTTCGTCTTTCGAAGAGCTTTTTCTCCCCCCAATATTGACGAGTGAACGCTTGTTTCTGTTTATCATAAACCCAGAGTTTTTTTTTTGTACCTGAACAACAATACGTCGTTACAAAGACATGTTTTATTGCTTAGATCTCGTCTGATTTCAAGGATCTGATTGATAGTAAGATTACTACCCTTCAACCTGTCACGAACTAGTGGGGGCGGGGAGGTGGGTAATTGCTAGTCTTTGTCTCATGGTAGGTATCGCATTTTCTTGTGCGTAATACAATTTGGATGAAAATAAATAGGTAAAAAAGAGGGCTTGTAATTTAGCAAAGTACACGTTTTCAGAATTTTTACTACGAAAAAATAAAGAAAAAAGACTTATTTAAAACAATAAGATTGCATACAAAATCAATTAGAACAATAGACAATAAGAGACTAATTAGGCAGCGGTTGATAATATTTGTAAACAGGTATTTCATATGTCGGCCATATTTGTTCTTTGGGAATCAGTGCAATTTATTAAAACAAAATAATGAAGGGAATGCAAAATATCTATCAGATATTCATAGGATTAATGCTACAACAAATGCCTAACTATTGTATAAATGATGTACTTTTTTTCAAATTTTTTCCCGATGAAAAAAAAAATGGAGCGATAATTTCCATTCTGTGAGGCGGCTGTTGTTGTTGTTGTTTCATTTTCCTGCGTTGGTTAACTCAAAATACCTAGTTTGAAAACTTCAAACGATACGAGACCCCCCCCCCGCCGAAAAAAAAATGCAAAATAGATACATAAACAACATTGACAATTATATTATATAAATAGTATGCAATAGTAGTTGTACTTTTATACTCGCGAAGTATTACGATAAATTATGTAGATATGACATTGAAATTTTAATGGATAATATGGTATAATTGTCTACATTTCTGACAAGAGGTATTGTAACTATTTACAGTATTTATAGGGTCCGGACTGTTGAGCTCCTCTGTCATATTCACAACGTCCCCAAAGACACACAGGGATAAAAGCATTGGTTGAATTAATCCAGTGACTTGACCCAAAGAGTTGTGGGTTCAACACCTGGACACAGCAGAGATTAAGAGAAACTTGGAGAGTTGAGTAACTGAAACAGAGATATCTAGAAAAGGCATGGCACGTGGAACTAGAACAAGGACGCGATAAAGGGTTTAGTTAAAAATTCCAACGTATACCACTTGAAGGCCGGAGCATACAAGGCCGAAACGTTGTGAATGTGACAAACAGGAGAACAGTAGTCTGAACAATGTAAATAGTTCAAATAATATGGTATAACTTAAAAAAGAAATTACATATAGATGGTTGTAATAAATACCCAAGGATGTAATTTATTCCTGGTTTTAGCTTCAC
Organism: Acanthosepion pharaonis; assembly: GCA_903632075.3. Taxonomy (NCBI): domain Eukaryota; kingdom Metazoa; phylum Mollusca; class Cephalopoda; order Sepiida; family Sepiidae; genus Acanthosepion; species Acanthosepion pharaonis. The sequence continues at coordinate 1,477,268 of CAHIKZ030001857.1, forward strand.
AAATACGGGGTTGTAGTATACTAAAGTCGTATAATAAAACAAAACAAAACATGGTATATAATAAAACCGATTACGTTTTCTTGATCTGCCGTTATTTTGAAATATTAAAATTTTTCAAGATTGAAATTAAGCGCGACTCTTGATTAAATCTATTTTTCACCATTGCAAGCTTCTCGCTTGTCTGTCGCTATTTCCATGGAAAGTGCTCAGACGAGCTACATTAGTTATTTCCACTAATTCTAATCTTCACGGCTAAGACCCGCCATACCAGGCAAATTGTAGCAAAGTACCCTCGATCCCTTTGCATTCCTTGAGATGTAAGTTCCACTCGAGCAACTTTCCCACGAACCACTGATTTGTGGAACCAACTCCAAAGAGAATCCTTCCCCGATCACTACATTTTTAACCTGAACAGGTTAAGGATGGAGTGATCGGGTAAGCATTCTATAGTTAACCGTTATCTTCCACACAAACTGGACTACCTTTACCTCGAGTGGCTCCCAGGCCTTGAAAAGAAAATAACAGTGAATATTATTGGAAAATAAAATAAAAAAATATTAAAAAAAGTTCGCTTGTTGCCCGAGATCTTAAAATGAATGTTTATCTCTTGAAGTTTTTCAATTTCAAAGATCATCTGCCATGAATCCACTCCAGTTTTTATTGCGTTTAATTCCCAATCTTCTAGAGTAACCTTTGTTTTAGACTGGTGAGCATTTGTTTACGTGTCTTATCCTCGTCTTTCTGTTTAGCTCCACACATTCATCTGACTAAGACGCCGTTTCTATAGTAAGATGGATCTCTGATGACTGAGACACTCGATATTCGTTGCAGATAATATTTCAAATATCTCTGAATATTATACAACCTAAAGAGTAATTAGATTGTCGATTTGTTGCTCCGAATAAAAAAACAACAAAATCCATTCATTTCTCTGTCCAAAACCACTATCATTTAAACGTTGATCAGATAGAACTCAACAGGATCTAACATGAATTGGTGACAAAAGAAAAAGGAAAGAGATAAAACGGAAATAGATCTAAGCTTTATTCCTCTCCAAACTACCACTTGAATAATGTTCATTGAAATTTATGGGAATAACCAAGATTAACACGACCTTCATTAGACGATTTGTTAAGAACAGTTGGATTAAGCCAAATATTAGTTCAAAGAAACCATAGCCATTGAGCTTGTGGAGAAGGCTAGCATGCCAAATCATGTCGAACGCATTTGAGATATTTAAAGGCCACAGCCCGAACCTCGCCACGCTTATCTGAAGCCTGATAGACAAATTCAGTAATAGGCGTTAAAATAACGGCTGTAGACCTAGAGAAACGAAAGCCATACTGTTAATCCGAAATCAGATAGTGTGACGAGATATGCTTAACAATTTCGGCTGTTGGCCTATAGTACTTTACCAAAAAGAGGTAAAAAGACTAATATGGCGATAATAGAAGGTTCAGTAGAGCTCTGTAAGAACTCTGTTGAACCTTCTGATCCCTTGAGAAGGATTTCCAATAAAGTATAAAGCAAGAAGCAGCGAAGCATTTGTTGCAGAGTTTGGAGAGAACAGGTGCCAATTCAAGAGCACATCTTTGGATAATCGCAAAGCCGCAAGCCTTGTGGAGATGTTCTGCCTATATCATTACCAGCATTCGTAGACAGAATTATATCTGTCGTGTTATCTTCATCTGTGTGAATACTGTCCAGAATTTCCTGTCATAAGAAAATAGATATTACATAAGAGTTCATTGTTTCTCATGATATTTTTCTATTTCATAATACTTTGCTTAAACCTTTGAAAAATGACGTAATACCCAGCCACCGGTTGAACGGTGGGTAAACACTTGTAACTACTTTTATATCTACCGTGAAACATTACATACCAATTATTTGCGAATTTTGACTAAAGAGCTCTGACAGAAGGATTAAAATTGTTCAGGAACTCAGGGCTCAAAGGGTTATTTTCTGGAAATCTTTTATTGTTCCTATGGGCCTTCAGATATCTGTAACATTTTCTGTCGTTTGTTGCTATAATAATCACTTACTTTTCTGCTTGATTTTTTAACGTCAGGGTAACAATAAAATAAGTATCTTAACGTTGAAGCATGTCTATATAATCTAAACTAACGTAATTCGTCCATCCATTGAATATTGTTGCATCTGATTTGTTGTTTCTGCTATGTATTTAGAAATTCTTGATAAAATACAAAGAATCTGCAATGTTATAAGTCCTGACATCTCGGCTACGGTCACTTTCCCACCGCCTTTTCTAAAATATTATGGTAATTGTTCTGATGTGCTTTTCTTTGGGACATGACTTTACGAATTTAAACGCAGTAATAATTTGACAGTTTTTACAGTTGAAATGGCTTCTTGCTTGTGGAACTCTTCCTGTTTCTTTTGCTTTTCAAAAGCTTCGATCGTTATCTTGTCTTAATTCAGTTTCTTTTTCTCTCTCTCAATGTTTTCCGCATTTTCTTTATCATTCTTTCACACTCAGTAACTCATTGTAACTTATTACTTGCTTGGAGTGAAATAAAAAATAATAAATATCCGACTGCCTACATAAAAGAGGACAACGGACCACAAGTCAGTCAGAAACTAAAGCTGTCTATTAAATATCTCTCATACAAGTATCATTACAACTTGCGCTTTGTTTGGATTTATGGCATATCAACCTTAATGGGTTATTTAATGCCGACAAAATCTTTTATTGCTGGTAATATATATTTTCTCAAAAAAAAAAAAAAAAAAAAAAAAAAAAAAAAAAAAAAAAAAAAATACTGGCAATAATTTTTTTTTTTCAAAAATATATTGCTGGTAATAATATTTTTTTTTCACAAAAATGTATTGCTGGTAATATTTTTTGTTTTACAAAAATTATTTCTGGCATTAAAACCTATTTTTACACTTTCATAGTGTTTAGAGGTTAACTATTTGCCCATAGCTGGGACCGTAACAGGTGCTACCACCCCGGATCAGAGTGAACCTGGGAACACCAGCAATTAAGAGGTTATTCCACGCTCCTCAAAGCCTCCTGATCAGAGGCCTTGCTGTTGGATGTAGTTTATCGTCTTACCCAGGACGCGGACGTAGTTTATCGTCATACCCAGGACGTAGAACAACGTGTGGAATTTTAAACAATGAGCATTAATAGAGAAAAGAATGATTGAAGTAATGTTGTCTGTTGGTTTTCAACAAGTAGTATTAGATTGAAAAGCAAGAGATATGTTCATCATTTGAGATTACACAAAACTCGTTTTGCTTAATCATTGAAATAGTCAGTGATTTTTATATAAGTGATTCATTTAGACATCACAATTAAGTTAAAATGTTATCCACATTAACATTAAAATAGAGGTAGGAAGATTATGTGACGCCAATCTTCCAAATGGAGAAATCATACCTGCTTAGAAAGTAAGTATTCAAAATACTAGTTTTCACCTGGGCTCAAACAATGATCTTTGGTACAGGTAGGAACCCTGTGCAAGGTAGGTACTGAAAAGTTGTAGGCCAGCCAAGAAGGGATTAAAAATATTAGATTAGATTATTTGGTCAGATTATGGAAGGTGGGTGAAGCAGAGATTTCAGCAAACCCTCATATTAAAGGATTCATAGCATCCAGCGACTTAAGGGTTAAAATGAATAGAAATTGGATCTGGGGAAATTCTCCGATGCATTTTAGGAGCTGCTAAAAAAAAAATCAAATTTAGTAAAAATTTGTTTTCTTCATTGCCTCAAAACAAGAATATCTTCAGATAATAAAAACGAAAGTTACATCATGTGAAATTGGTGGCAGGAAATATGTAAGGAAATGGTAGCTTAATGACAAAAACGGACATTTTACACTATTTTTCAACATAATCTCTCGTCTTGTATTTCACTCAATGTTTCTGCATTAACAGCTCTTAGATCAGTGGAAATGACGGATAAAAATACGGCTAACAAATTGATTAGACTTACGAATCCACATTCGTTTCAGTAAATACTAACATTAATTTTATTTAAAAAATCGTTTGAAATCGGAGTCATTAGATGAGACGGATGGCTCAAATAAAAATTGCAAAATAACCAATTCCGCATATTCGGTTACAATAGATGAAACCTTACATGTCTTTTTGACCTTCAAACGACTGTTTATTGCACAAACAAAAAATAGTGAAGTGATTAAGTGGAACAAAAAATAAAGTGGGATTGATTATATATATATATATATATATATATTAGTTTACATCGCAGAAGAAATGATAACACAATGCGGTATAGGAGATAAAACAAGATGGGAGGAGAAAAAAAACAGATCTACTCGGGCGTTAATTTAAAATCTGTCAACGAGAGAGACAGAGAAGAAGAAGAAGAGAGAGAGCAGAAGAAGAGAGAGAAAGATAACTTTTTGGTTGTATTTGATAAGGTAAATTTATTGTCCCCTTTACTTAAAACTGAAATTAAACTGCGTTAGGATTTTTGTCTTTAATACCTATCTGAAGACGCCTACCTCTCGCACGTAGGAGAAACGTGTCGTCTGTAAAAGTTTTCCCCATTCTAGGTCCCATTAATAACTAAATGTAGCTTAGTGCATTATTGCTCTGTATAAGAGGTTGGCAAATTGTGTCCGTCACTCATCCGATTTCGAAGAGCGCTTTGTAGATATCCAAAAAAATAAAATACTAATCAGAAGCCTTTCGCTGGCACGAAAAATATGGAAAATACGCAACCTTATGAGAGTACAAAAATGGTCGGAGAGTCGACCGAATAAGAAGACCAATATATTTGACATTTTTCCACGAGCTGCCCGATCCAAATTTTCCAAACTTGATATAGTTCAAGAGGACTTACGCAGCCTTGTGGGTGATGAGTTTTTTCCACCCTGAAACTCTTCTCCCACAGACAAGATGTTGTAAGCCTATCACTATTTTCATAGTAAATGTTCAAACGTGCCACATTAGTCCATTAGTCCAGACCTTTACAGCTAGGACCCACCATGCCTAGTACACATGGATGATGCATCTTCGTATTCCATTGGTAAGAAGGAAGTTCCACTTAGACAGCTTCTACCCTTGAATTGTGGAACTGTTGTAGAGTAGTTTTCACAGTGGAGGCTTGTATTTCGCTAAGTCGGTCCTAAAAGGGTCCGACGTACAAAACGTTAGGAACTTGAAATAATAGTTAATGACGCAGCAATCTAGTTGTGATGGTTGATACTTCAATGTCCGACATCGACTGACTCCACTGAGCTCAACTGGCGACCGCTACTACTACTTATGTGTGGGAGAGTCTATTAATAATAGAATAGGTACGTTCAGGTATAACAGGAACAAACTTCCGAAAGTATGCTTCCTCTATCTTAACCTCTTGAAGTCTAGGTTCAACAGTTATCTATCCTAGACATCCTCATAATATGCACTTATACCTTTTACGTCGTTAGTTATTGAATGATGTTCAACATCACTATTCAGTAATCTACCTTTAGTGGCTCTTAGGCCTTATCTGAACATTTAATAAAATTGTCCTTTGTCAGTATATTTGACCCCAAAATATATATATGAAGATAAATTTTTCTTCAAGATATTTCGGTAAAAGACAATATACATCGCAATGTTTCCTCGGCTTATTTATATATTTTTATATTAATCCGATTATCGCTCTAATTTCAAGATACTGCGAATTAGAACGATGGATTATTTGTAGATATAATCCGTTTGTGCTTATCAATGAATAGAGAATGGTGAGTAAATGGGTAATTAATCCGCTTGAAATAGATTCAAATCTTGGCTACTATGAATCGTGACAAAAGAGCTTGCTTATTTTATATGAATTTATTTTCTCGAACAGCTATTAGTTACTTGACGAAAATCCATACAAAGACAACCAAAGTTTTTCAAGATGTCGACATCTTGAAACACTTCAAGTCAAACTGCTTAGAGATGATTTATCGAATGCAGTTGATCAACTCCAAAAAGCTTAGAAGTTTTAATAATTTCATATTCCAAGAGTAGTTCTGCTTTCAATTCAGTTTGGACAAAAGAAAAATATTGAGCCATTAATATAGATATGACACGATTTTAATAAAATTAACAGAAAATGCCGCTCATAATTGAAAATAACTGGTGTTATACAGGAACCTCCATATTTGTAAAATAGGATATGTTCCAGAGACTTGTAAGTTCAAATGCATGGAAGTATGTAATAAAGATCTATATATAATGTTAGTGTACACATTTTATTCCGAACTCTGCCTTACTTATTCGTACAGATTTTGATTATGAAAAGTTATGCAAAAATAATTAAAAAATAAAATAACTATTCACAAGAAAATTATTACAACTCATTCTGCTATTATAACCATTTATACATGTCTTAGCTGATTATATATATATATATATATATATATATATATATATATATATATATCTATATATCACCAATAAAGCTTGTTGATTTGGTCCTGATGCCTTTTGTTTCTGGGTCTCCACGCTACTACATAAAATGGAATCAACTAAAAAGGAAGATTTCTTATTCATTAGGAGAGAGTGGTGGCAGCTTGGATTTTAAGAGGCAGCGGGAGGAATGATGTCACGGAAACGCATCCCTCTGCAGGTGGTCTTGGTCGGTCTTTAAATTGAGTGTGGTAAAGTGTATCGACGTTTCAGAATTCTTGCGACCCTTTGTTGAATCCGCGCCGTTTTGGACTTGTATCCAAAACCCAGACACAGACAATCCATCACTGTCAAAATACCACACCCACGAAGCACTTCGGTCAATCGCTGACCATAACGACCCTAGACTTCGTATTCTGTAACACATATCACTCATTTGTTTCCGAAGTTTTTGATTTGAACAACTTACATTGCCACTGCTTACCAAGTTGGCAAGAGATACTATTTTACAGTTGTAAAACGGCCAAAAAATATTAATTTGTTCGATAAATAATGTCCGATTTTAGAATAAACCTTTTGTGATCTAATATATTGATAGATACACAAAAATACATTACTCATTTTTAATGATTAAAGTGTCCTTGTTAATTTTATATCGATCCCTTTTAGAATGGGGATTGATTTGGTCCGCCATTACAGCGTTCCGGAACCTAACCAGAGCATCACTGTCGAAGTTTACTGACAGCAGATTGATGAAAGATGCATTCAGTTAATCAAAATGCAATGGGCACTGTTTAATCGACGAGGTCCAATTGTGCTTTATGACAATGTTCAGCCACATCTTGCCAGGATGACACTGCAGATGATCACCGACTTGGGATACAAGACTTTGCCACATTCACCATATTCCTGTAATCACTCACCTTCCGGCTACCACTTTTTAAAAGCATCTTGACAATTTTATAAGCCAAAAGATATTCCGCCGAAAAGATCATGCAGAAACTGCATTTAAATATTTCTTGTCTTACAAATCTAGAGTTTTATCGGAATAGCATAAAAATAACCTTGTAAACTCAATGGCAGAAATGCATTGATGTTTAGGTCTCCTATTTTGACTGATTTAAATAATGATATAGATAAACATAGATTAATTCAAGAATAAAAGTTAATTCTAAAATCATTTTTTTCGAAGAAGCTAATAGTAGTTCTTTAAAGCAAAGAAATCTCTATCTATAAAAAGCAGGATGTGTGTGTGTAACGAATGCACGGCCGCAATTTTCGACTGATTTGCACCAAAATTTACATGCACATGCTCCAAGTTAGCGGAAAGACCAAGACCGACATTGCATTTCCCAACTCCCATCGATAGTAGAAATAATCGATTTTTTCATGCTTCTACGGCAGTTTTCATATAGTTTGCGGCCATTTTCTACTGGCCAGAGTGAGAGCCTATAGCTGGCTGCCACGAATAAGCAGGAAAATTCTATTGGCCAGCGTGAGAGCTAACAGCTGATTGACACGAATGTTAACTAGCATGCTAGCACGCAAAAAAAATAAAATCGATAGCTGCATTCGTAACAAGTGGGAAAAATTTAAATCTGCATGGCACTTTACTCCAATTGGCTCATTCGCTTGCTTAAACTCAACGTTGATTCTGATTCCGCAGAACTGGGTTAGGTGCGAAAAAGTATTTGTTGTTAACATTCTTTTTTTCATTCGGTTTTTCCAGTTATGAGTCCTTTTATAAAGCTGATCGTTTTGTGTTCATTTTGTTTAGTTCTTTTTTCGTAACAGATTTAATGTTTAGTATAGAGCTTAAAAAAAATTTGCAGTGTGAGATAGGCAAGAAGTAAGGCATGTAGCAACATCAGCACGGAAAAGGACACTCCTTTAAAGGCAAGGAAGGGCAAAAATATTTTAAGTCAAGTGATAGCGATTGCTGTATGTGTCGTATGATTTTTGAATCAAGCACGGGCATCGCTGGGCCATGCTGCTAGTTATTTTATAAACAATACTGACACCTTTACAAAAAAAACTTAATTCGTAAGCTTAGATTCCACGTATCTGAACATTGCAGATGATCATGACGTACACCGTATGACGTCACAGAGCGATAACTGCGCAACGCCGGAGAAGCTTCTGCGTGGTGAGTGAATGCGGAAATCTACAAGTAGATTTGTCCGTATCTTGAACGCTTATAAGAAAGGAGGTGCCTGTACAGACTTCCTTTTCAGCGAGAGAGAGAGAGAGAGAGAGAGAGAGATAAAATTACAGGAATCGAAACGGACCCGTGAGGAAATCGCCAGATATTTAACGAGCAATTTCGTCTCTGAATACAAATTATAAGGAAGGGCATTTGGCGCAACGGATATTGGAACTACTGAAAGGTAAGCAGAGAGGCCGGATTGACATTGATGCATTTTGAAAAAAAAAGGCATGAATCTATTTCTCCCTTAAGCTACGAGTGAAACCAGCCTAAAAGAATGAAAACTAAATTCGAAACCAGAGAAAAGAGACTTAATAAATCCACTAAGGACGTCAGGGTTTACTGAGTGTGAAAAAAAAAAATGAGAAAAAGAAAACATTATTAAAGAGAAAAATAAAAGAACAGAAATTAAAACCGAAGATAACGATTGATTTTTGCATTAAATTTTTGAAGATCAAAGTTGACAGGAAATCAAGAATCCGGAAGTGTTCTACAAGCAAGAAGGAACAGTTAGCATAGAACTTACGGTTATATCTCGCCATTTCAACTGTAAAATGTTAGCTTTCCGAAAATCTATTACTGCGCTTTAATTCGTAAATTCTAGGAATCACAGAGGAACGCTCATCAGAACGACTACCGTGAAAGTATTTATAGAAAAGTCGCAGAGAAGCTACGTTACGACCGTGGGAAAGAGACTGAAGTCGAGATGCCAGATCAGGACAAATAACATTGCAGATTTTATCAAGAACCTCTAAATACATAGCAGAATTAACAGAGCAGATGCGACAGCAGTATTCAATGTATGCACGAATGGTAAATAAATGTGTAAGATTCTGTCGAGAAAAACAAGTCGTAAGTTGAACACTAGGCAATCTGATTACTGGGCGGAGGTGAAAGAGTAATGCTGAATAGGAAGATTGTGTAACATCAGGATTTTTTTAAACGTAAAGAAAAAAATAGTATTTAAAATACTAGTTTTTATCTCGCCTTGAACGCTGATCATTGGCGCTAATTCAAGGAACGTGACTTCTACAGAGAGCAAGGAAAAACCTTTTAAAGTTAAAACAGTTTCCAATAGCCACAGATTTAATGTGCTTTGCGATACAAAGCATGAAAAAGGATTCTTCTACGTGTCGGGTCCCTTTCTAACATCGGCGATCATTACTTTTGTAATGATCGGTTGTAGGAGAGACTTTGTAAATCACAAATACAATAATAGTAACGTCTTCGAACAATACTCGGTCAGACGCCGCTAATTCCAATATATATCGTTTACCCGTCATGTAATCTATTTCAAAATGAGGTCGACTGTACTTGCTCTCTGGCGATCCCTGTTCAAACCCAAGTGTCGGCAACGACACTTTATTCCTATATGACAGTTACTCTCCCAAAACTTCCTATCCCTTGTTGCACTTAATGTTGGTCTTTAACGATTCCCACTAATTTACCATCCATTCCCATAAGCTACACCTCCCACTCTATTTTGTCCTGAGTATCAAATTCTCCAACCCTTTTTTCTTCAGTATGTGTCCAAGATGACGTATCAAAACAAAGTTCAATACCTTATCAATGGAATCATGCATTCTGCTTGGGAAAATGAATGATTTCAACCCGAGATGCAGCAAAAAATCATGTAGAGGAACTAAATCCACAACCAAGAAGTTTGGTTTAGATTTTCTTTTTGTGCCGTGTCCCTTCAGGACGTAGGCGATCATGGCCCTCTGTTCCCTCCTGTCCCTTGTAGCTCTTAAGTTTTGTTATTTCTTCCAAACCCTGTTCGGCTATCCATTTGCTCAAGCTCGTCAAGTATATTACGCGCTGCTTCTTTCTGTCCCTCTTGCCATCGATCTGTCTCATGAATATCAAAGAATTTTCCAAACCCTCGTTCCTCATTAAGTGACATAAAAATTTCAACTGACTCTTCCTCATGTTATGTCTAAGTCTCCTCTTCGTTTCCATTCTCTCTCCAAAACCTCGTCGTTGCTCATATGTTCAATTCTATGGTATCCTCAGCATCTTTCTGTAGAATCACATTTCCGTTGCTTTAAGTCTCTTCTACATCTTCGAAGAGATTGTCCAGCATTCGCAGTCATACAGGAGGACATATGTTAGCAGATTAAAATTGACCTATATTATTACTTAAAAGTTATTGTCCAATAATATTTGCATGTTTTCAATGGAAAGAAGTCGAGAGACAAACGATATTTTCTCTTTCCTCATCGAAATTCCATGAGTTTCCGATAGTTTCGACAGAATACGAATGTTCCAATTCGATTCGGGAATAAAATAGCAACATTTTTCTACACATTCACTCTTTCGACATATTGCTATCTTGGTTTTTGATAGAGTTATCATTAAGAGTGCTATATAAGATAACCTAGTCTGTTTTATTTAGGCAAATAAAAACATGAAACAATAAAGCCTGACGTTAATGCACATAATACCATTATTCACAGATGCGGTTTGTTTAATTTTATTTCTACGAAAAACTCCCCAAGTCAAGATGAAAACAATGAGATTTTTTTTTATTATTTAGAGAAATGCAAAATCGTAAAATGGACATACGTACATCAGAGGTAGCACTCAATAGGACGATCATGTGACTCGTAACAGCAAAAATGGTACATCATAGCACAATTTATGTAAATGCTAAATGTTCTAATTTGGCTAATAAAGTTATTTTTCGTGTCATTTTTAATTACCGTAATTCTTCATATATGATACGCATTTTTTCTAAAAAAATCATGAGCAAAATTAGGATTGCGTATTATGCACAGCTACAAAAAATTTAAAAAAAATTGCAGTTTCATAGGTCGATTTCAGTTGCGAAATGATTACTGACCAGAAACATACAATTTGCGACCTCATAAGTAGGTCAAAATACAATCATATGTACCTAACAGTACTTACAAATCTAAAATAAAATAAGAATTATCATAAAACTAAATTAAAATATTATTCTATGTTCAAAAACAGGTTAATGAGTCTGCGCAGTAAGCACAATATAAGTATTTCCGTTTCCTTTTAGAATCATGATGATCGGAAATTGATAAATATCTTCAATTACAGCTTGAATAAGAGTAGGAAACACTGGCCGTAATGAAATTGGGGAGGTACAATTTATAGAGTTTAATTACCAAACAGGGGGTGCGTATTATACGTGAGTAGAAGGATTTTTCCTACACTTTCAGCACAATTTTAAGAGTGCGTATTATGAATGAAGGTGTATTATACATGGGGAATTACGGTATCAATTGACAAAAACGTTTGAGGAAGATAACTACATCTATTAACTGCTAATTACAGAAGTTAGCCTTTTACGAAGAAGCCGGGAGATATCCTTCGTGCCTGGTAAGTCGCATTTGAAATAATCAATTGTCGGAACTGACTATATTGAACTTAAATGCCATTGAAGGCGTCATTTAAGCCAGTTCTTTAGGGATAGTTAGATATTGTATAGCTTTAAATTTAATTCGGTGTTTTCTGGTTATTTGATGTGGAAAGAAACGTCCTTTTAATTTGCATTAGAGTCACTAGCGAGGGAGTTAAAGATGTTCTCACCAATAAATCAGTAGAGTTCTGATTTTTTTTAATCAGACATTTTTAAATTACATTTCCTAACAAAGTAGAATCAAGTGGGCAATTGGTAATCAAACATCGGTCTGAAGTATCTCTTGAGAGAGGTAGAGAGAAAGAGGAAAAGGGTCTTCTAACAAGAAAGGTTTAGAGCCCGGTCAAAAGTTGATACTTGCGAAGGGATTGTCAAATTAGCTTTTCCTTTGCTCTTTAAAACGTGAAAAAAAAAAAAAAAAAAAAAAAAAACGAAAAAAAACGAAAAACGTGACAAAAACCAAACGAAAAACGTGAAAAACAAAAAACAAAACAAAACGAAAAACGTGAAAAAAAACCCAAAAAACCAAAACGAAAAACGTGAAAAAAACAAAAAACAACAAAACAAAACAAAAACCAAAACGAAAAACGTGACACCCCCCCAAAAAAAAACAAACCAAAACGAATACTATACTGGTAGAGGAAGAATGTTCTGAGTTGCTCTGTATCAACACATATTGTGGTTTGTACAAATTCCAACGTCTACCTTTCGGGGTCAAGGTCGCGCCGGCAATCTTCCAACAAGTAATGCTGAGCGGTCTTGACTTCGGTTTCATATTTAGACGACATATTAATAAACAACCAAAATGTAGAACAACACAAGGAACATATCCATAAAGACTTTTCAAGAATTCAGGAGTACGGGTTCAAATTCAAAAAATCCAAATGCAACTTCTTTATGGAGAAGATTAAATGCTTGGGGCACATTATCAACAAAGATGGCAGAAGGCCAGACCCAGAACGGGCTACCGCAATCAAGGACATACCAGCTCCTGAAAACGTTTCTTCATTACAAAGTTTTTTTTTTAGGATTGACAAACTACTACCGAGTGTTTATACCTAATATGCAGAACTTACGTGCTCCTATAAACGAACTTCGTGAAAAGGGCCAACGGACTTCAGATGTTTTCTGTCTATGCGACGAAGTACTGCTATATAGTAAGAGAGTCGTCATCCCCCAACGCTACAAAGAAGAATTCTGAAAGATTTCCATGCCGGCCACCCAAAGAGGAAAAGCCTTATGCGCAGTTATGTGTACTGGCCGAATATCGATAAGGATACCGGAAACATCGTAAAAGGCTGTGCCTTAGCTGCTAAGCCACCCTCAATCAAATATAGTCCTTGGCCTAAAACAGACCGATCATGGTCCCGAAGGCATATAAAATTTACAGGCCCGCTAGACTCATTCTACTGTCTTGTAGTAGATAGTTTTTCGAAATGGCCCGAAGTACTTAGATGTAGAAAACCGAATACAAAAGTTAGAATAAATTTCCTCCGCGAACTGTTTGCCAGATTTGGGGTAGTTGATTATCTAGTGTCCGACAATGGGAGACAATTTACGTCCGGCCACTTTAAGGATTTTTGTGACACTTTCTCGATCAATCATATCACGATGGCCGCATATCACCCAATTGTTGTTCATGATGACGGTCGTCTTTGAGTATAGAATCCAGAAGTTAGCAGTGAAGACAGTAGGGAAGCGTTGTTCAGGTTAGCAGTAGATAATCCGGTAAAGTAGCAGAGCGTAGTTCAGTAGTTCTTCCTTCTGTTCTTTCGCCTGACAAGTAGGCACTGGACATTCGGAGAGAGTAAACAAAATGGCCGCCTTTATACACGACGGATGGAATATTCTACGCCTTCTGATTGGTTAACCCTTCTCTTGGTGGATTATAAAATGAGCCAAGTCACTTTGACACTCTCACTAGTTATACGTAATATTTGGACGGTCCCTACTAACATACGTTATGTTTATTTTGTATTTTGTGTATATTTTTAGTTATTTTCAGGGTTCATCTCCTTCCTCTCTCATTGTATGATTATTAGATTCTTATGTATAGAATGTTTTCATCATCCATTTTTATGGTTTGGGGCGCGTTATGTGAGCGTTATCGGGAAAAATAACTGAACAATTTGTAATTTTACAAATAAATACCCTAGTTATACGTAATATCACTAGTTATACGTGTTATCCCCTTGTATATTGTTTTTTATTTTTTGTTTGAAAAAATAACTGAACGGTTAGTTTTTATTTTTTGTTGAAAGTTTTATTTTCACACCTTTTTGTTGTTCGTTTTTCATTTGGTGCATTACTTTTGTTTGCGTTTTCTTTTTCTTTTTCACCCTCCCCTTGCTTGTTTGTCATTTGAATTACTGATTTGATTTGTGTTTTTTACGCACTTTTTTTTTAGTTTTCTATTTTCCCCGTTTTTACTTGGTTTGAGTTTATTAATTATTTAAAAAAAAAAAAAAAAAAAAAAAAAATAGTATATAACACAGAACATTTACCGTGCACCTGCCCTGGGGAGAAATCCCCATGGCAGACATTACACAAGATACACCGCCTCCTACGGAGCAAACGGACATACCGTCGACACCGAAAAACAGCGGCTTGGGCGGGAAACAGTCCGAAAAGAAAAGACGCAGCATACTATCAGGAGCAGGGAGAAAGATACGGCGAATTTGTCAAGGGAAACGAATTCCTGACAATTCAAGAAGCTCTTGATGGAGTGAAAACGAGAACCATCTCCCTTCTGACGGCCGATGTGAAGAGCCGTAAATTGGCTGGCTTCAGTAGGGAGAGTATGGAGGAGGCACTGAAAAGCCTGAAAATTGCTCCCAAACTATTGGCCAGAAGGTCGAATGCCATGTGGGACATCCTCCTAGCGACTGAGCAGGAAGCCAAGCAGCTATCAGGGACCGTGTTGCAGACAAATGCAATAAGGATGCAGACGGAATATATGGGCACCCGCCGAACAAATATCACGGTATATGGGGTGCCCATAGATATTGGAGATGATAGAATTGGAGGTTTCTTTGCTAAATATGGACAAGTAGAGGACGTGTCACCCGTGACTAGCAAATCTGGTATAGCCACGGGTGACATGGTCCTGCAAGTAATCCTGGATAGAGAAGCTTTCAGGGATATTCCCAACACCTTGATATGCCGGGAAAAGAGAATGCTGGTGGTGGTGGAGGGGCGTAAGCCGTTCTGTTGGTCTTGTGGTGTGCTGGGTCACATGGCCAAGGTGTGCCCAGGTAAAAAGGTACAGCCTCCACCCCCTCCAGCTACAAAAACAGCAGAAGCAACAGCACCAGCGGCAGCACCAGCAGCAGCACCAGTGGCAGCACCAGCGGCGTCATCAGGAAAAACTCCTGACGGGGAGTGGGTGAAGGTAAAGGGGAAAAAGACGGCACCTTCTCCCCGGAAGCGGAACGAGCAGCCGCCCAAACAGCAGCGACCACAAAAAGAGAAGGGCAGCCCCAAGAAGCTGCCGGAAAAGCAGCAGGTAGAAGGACCGAAACCAACAAATCCAGAGGGGGAGATGGAGGTGGAGGAAATGCCCCCACCTCGCTCTTCATCGTCAAAAAGAGGGAGGGAGGAAGAGGAAGAGAGCATCCCGACTAAAAAAGAGAAAGTGTCAGGGAGAAGCAGGAAAGAGAGAGAATCAAACGCACAATCGCGTTCTAATACACCGGAAGAAGCAAAGTCTCGCTCAAGAAACACATCGGCATCTCCAGCGGCATCTTCAGCAAGGTCACAATCCCCCTCACTGTGTACATCCCCCCAGCCCTCTAGCCAACCCTCTACCCAACCCACCACCCAACCCCCTACTCAGTCGTCTACCCAACCACCTATGACGCCACCTTCTACTACTCCTCCTCCGACAACTTCAACCCCGCCCCACCCTTCCAGGAAAAAGAAGGTGAAGAAACAGTTTGACAGGGTGGAAGACATTTGCAGAGTAGACAGGAAGGAGGCGGAGAGGGATCTGTCGACTCAGAGAAAGACACTCTTGGGCCCTCTCTTTAAAGTGACTTCTGTAGATGGGAAGTCTACGGAAGACCCTAGAAACTTTCCTCGAGCAGCGGGGGTAATTACATGTATCCGGGATACAGGGAAGCACCTGAAGGTTTGTAATCACTTACAGGAGGCCAAGGATGCTTTCCCTGAGATACGGATGGTGCAGACAGGTACTGCAAACCTGAAAAAACTATTTCATTTCTGTGCAGGGAGGGTCCCGGTATGTCTCCACCCCTCTCTTTACAGGGTTTTAAAATTAACATACCCCATGGACGTCGGCGGGATTGTCTCGGACGGACGGATGACGTCAGAGATGGGAACAGGGAGCCTGGGACAAGCCGTCGGGGTCCTTTCACCCTCAGATTTCCGTCCTGTATGTGAATAGGTTTTTGCGCGTATTTTCTCCTTTTTTTTGCAGGCTTAAAAAATGGAAACCAAGTTAGCGACTCTGAATGTGAGGGGCTTAAGGGATCGGGGTAAGGCTGCCCGCCTGCTCCGGGACCTTCTGTCCCTGGATGTGGATGTCGCCGCGATCGAAGAGACCCACTTTGTTTGCAGTGCCGATGCGTGTGTGCTGGAGGATGATTTTGTTGTCTATTCAGCATATGGGGACCGGTTTGCCAGAGGAGTTTCTTTGCTTGTCAGACGGACTCTTGATGCGAAGGTGGACCTTGTGCATACCGATGCCGAGGGCCGGTTGATCGTGGCCGATATTGCCGTGAAAAGTGGTTCGTTCCGAGTCGTTGCGGTTTATGCGCCCAATGACCAGGAGGAGCGGGTCTCGTTTTTTCGGCGGTTGGGGCCGTTCCTGGTTGATTCAGCGCGCCTAGTTTTAATGGGGGACTGGAATGCCGTTCTGGACCCCGACTTAGACAGGGGGGGGGTGCTGGTGGGAGAAGGGACGATCGTAGCCTGGTTGATCTGATCGACGATTATGGTCTCGTCGATAGATACCGGGTCGATCATCCTGGGGGAACATGGACGTGGGCTCTTAGTTGGCCTTCTGAAAAGGTGGTGAGCTACCTTGACAGAATGTTAGTTAGAAGAGCCGACATAGATCTGCTAGATAGCCCTACGTTCCACTGGGTAGGCTACACGGACCACAAACTCGTTTGTGCCCGTGTAGCGTTAGATCATAGGCCTAGAATGGCTGGCTACTGGAAGTTCAATCTGTCTTTACTGGACAGGCAGGACTTCCGGGAGCAGCTAACTAGATTAGTGCAGCGGGAATTAGTGGGGGGCGGTTATCGGGAATAAGTGGTGGGAACGCCTTAAGTCTAGTATTAGGTCTTTCACCACTGATTTCAGCAAACGGCTCGCTCTAGATAGATCTGATAAGGTGAAGACGCTTAAAGCTAGTTACAACCGGGCGGTGGCTGGGGGGATCCCCTAGAGATAGCTAGGGCGGCCCTGGATCGTTTGAATATCGAGCGGTACATGGGCCAGGTAATTAGACATAAGTTAAGTAAGATGTCTTCCGAAGCTGTGAACTTGGGCGCAGATCTGCGCAGGGAAGAGGTCCGTCGAGGTGGCGATCGTTTCATTCGTGAAGTCAAGTCCCCGGAGGGGCATACTCTTCGGGCCACTGATGGCATGTGCGAGGCGTTTCGGCGCCATTTCGAACGCCGGTTTACCAAGGAGCCTGGTCTCCGTGAGGAGGAGTTTCGCAGCTATTTGGCTGACTTTTCTCGGCTTTCGCCGACTGAAGCGGCTAGCTGCGAGGGAGAGATTACGGAGGGCGAAGTCTACGTGGTTTTGAAGAAGGTCGGCAGAGGCAAGTCGCCCGGTCTGGATGGTTTGCCCTATGAATGGTACTTGAGGCTGTCGCACATCTTTGTTCCGATTTTGACTGCAGTGTTCAACAACTGGTTTCGGTCGGGGTCCATCCCCAATCGGAATACCAGGGGCGTGATCACTCTGTTGAAAAAGGGCAAAGGTGGTGGGGGAACCTAGATGATTACAGGCCCATAACTCTGCTAAACACAGAGTTAAAGATTATGGCCAAGATCCTGCAGGAGCGTTTGCAGTCAGTTGCCGAGTCTCTGTTGGGACCTGAGCAGACTTGTTCTGTGAGGGGCCGAACAATTCAGAGCAACCTGCATCTGATCCGCACGATCATAGAGGGTGTAAAGACGACGAAGAAGCCGCGCTGATCAATTTGGATCAGTCAAGGCATTTGATAGGGTTGACCATCGCTACCTTGCTACTGTCCTGCAGGCCGCTGGATTCGAAGCCAACTTCTGCCGCTGGATTAGCCTCCTGTATCGCTCCCCCCAGTGCTGTGGTACAGGTGAACGGAAGGTTGTCGGACGCGTTCGTGCTGTCTAGGTCGGTTCGTCAGGGTTGTCCGCTGTCGCCTCTCCTTTATGCTTTGGCGTTGGAGCCTCTCCTTCGCCGGCTGAAGGACGAGACCGGCAGTCCGGCCCTACGTGGAATTGCCGTGCCTGGAGGGTCTCGAGCCAGGGTTTCCGCGTACGCCGATGACGTATCTGCTTTCGTGTCGTCCCGCAGCGACATTGAGGCGGTACAGAAGGCGCTTGATCGGTACGAGAAGGTGACAGGGGCCAAGATAAACCGCGACAAGTCGTCCGTCTTGCGGTTAGGTGCCTGGAAGGGGTCGATCTTCCGGGCCGCTTCGGTTGGACGGACGGTCCTGTCCGCATTCTTGGAGTGTGGTTTGGGCCCGACCTCCAGCTGGAGAAGAATTGGTCTGAAGTACGTGCAAAGGTCGATTATGCCGGTCAGACTTGGAATCGACGGCGGTTGTCCGTGAAGGGCAGGGCGGAGGTGTGTGTTACATACATTTTCCCCTGATTCTTTATCGGTTGTCCGTACTTCCCTCTCTGTAAAGACCGCAGGAAGGTGCTCGAGCGATCGCTATCCTCCATTTTATGGAGGGGACGCGTGAACAGGGTCGACAGACGAGTCTGCACCAAACGTCCGTGTCATGGGGGGCTGGGAATGCCGCACCTTATGAGTCACATCCGTGCCTCTAGGTTGGCTTTTTCCTACGCCGCGCATTGACTAGGGGAGATCCGATTCTGGAGGGGATTGTTGGGATGCCTTCCTAGCCTTACTATCAGTCCCCCCATCTCGCGGGCCGAGCGCCGTTGTAGGCTCCGGGAAGAGTCGGATTTCATCCACGAGTGTCGGTTGGCCTTGAGGGCCATTCCCCGGTCCAGTGACCTTTCACGGCCTAGGAAGGTCTTCTATCGTGGTTTAGTGGAGGGTCGCGCGAAGGATAAACTACGTGATACGCTCGGCTTGTCGGAGGAGGAGTATCGCTCCTATTGGTCTTGGGCGCCAGCGGCGGATTACCTCAGTAACCCTGAGTTTTCGCTTACCTGGCGATTGGCTCGGAATCGGCTGCCTCTCAATGACAAGGCTTTCATATGGGGTTTGGCGGATTTGCCAGACTGTGAACGGTGTGGTCTTTGTTTTGGAAGAAACGGCTGCGCACGCCTTCTACCATTGCCCCCGGGTCCGCCCTTATGGGACCATGTCGGCGAGCTGACGGCTCGTCTCGCTCCCGAACAGCTAGTGTCCATGGATCGCGCATACGCGTGTGACAATGTGTCGCCCCCGTATTCCGGGGAGAAACGAATGGTGTTTCTGATGCTGATGGCCACGGCTCGAATGGTGATTTGGACGACGCGAATGGAGGAAGTCTTGCGGGGCAACCGTCTTTCTTATCAGCATCTAATCCAATTCTTTGAGCATCAGCTCAAGATGAAGATTAGATCTGATAGAAAACGATTGCATTCGACAGTCTTCAGCGAAAGGTGGGTAAAAGTAGCAAGCCTGGTTCGTGTGACCGGGGCTAGCCTTGATTTTCTTTTTTAAGTCAACCTATAGCACATCGGGGTGGCCCTGGAACCCTCCCTTGGTTAGGTTAGACAAGCTTCAGTGTACCTAGTTAATGTGAGTAAGTGTTGTTCCTGGCCTGTATCCCGGCTGCTCTTTGGTTATGGTCCAAACCTCTCTAGTTTGTTTTCGTCCCCTTTTTTCTCTCGACTGAGTCAGCTTTACATTTTCCCATGCCCGTATAATATTTTATCCATTTTCCCACTTCCTTAGCGAGAGCGTCTCTTGATTTTGTCCCCTGGGCAGAATACAGCGGCCTCTGTTTTGAGGCTTGGGTGGTCCCTACTAGCATCAATTATGTTTAGTTTGCAGTTTGTGTTATTTTTAGTTATTATTGGGTTCATCTCCCTCCCCTTGCATTCTATCATTATTAGAATTTTATATATATCATTTATGTATCATCAAATTTTTATGGAGTGGGGCGCGTTTTGGTAGGTTCCCTTGGAATGGATGTGGTATTATGGTGATTGGAGGATTGTTTGGTGATGGACGATTTCTTGTGGTGAATGGGTAAATTGTAATGTATGAATGGGTCGTGAATCTGATTAGCTAGGTATAGGATCGTTAGTTTGGACCAGCCTTTACCCCTCCCCTTCATTGAACACGTGCCAGAATTATGTATATAAGACATAAATCGTCTATTTACATACATATACCCCCTATATATGTATACCAGTGTTGGGGTGTTTGTTTTTTGCATATTGGACAAGCGTTGGACGATTGCTACGCAGTGTTAAGTTTTGGACTTTATTTTCTTACAATCCTTTTTGAGCCTTTTCAGTTTTGCTTTTTACTTGAGTTGTCGATATATATATTTGTGCATATTTTCCTTTGTTTTGTTTTTTGTTGATTTCCTTTCTTGCTTTTTCCCTCCTCACCGTTTTTGTTTAAATTTTCCTTTTGTATTTATTATTTGAACTGTTTTTTTTGCCTTTGGTTGTCCCAGTTTTTTCCGTTATATTTTGTTCATGTATAATAATTGAAAAAATAATTTAAAAGAAAAAAGAAACAGTTGATCTGCTTTTGGTCTCAGCTAAATATGGTGTCCCCCGAAAAAAACGTATGTTGCGAAAATAAGCCGGTAGAAAAAATGCCGAGTATTATGTCATGCAAAGGGAGAAATTCGAAAAATCCTTAAATGGGAACGAATTTCTGACAATCCCGGAGGCACTAAATGCTGTTGACATACGTACAATATCCCTGCTAACTTCCGATATTAAAACTCGGAAATTAATTGGACTCGGCAGGGAAGCAATGGAAGACGCATTAAAAGTATTAAACATTAAGCCAAATGTATTAGCAAGGATGAGTAATGCTTTGTGGGATATCCTCCTGCCAACCGAGCAACAAGCCAAAGATCTGGCAGGTAGCATCCTGAACGCAAAACAATTGCGTATTCAAACTGAATACATGGGCACGAAGAGAGTACGAATTACCATCCATGGAGTGCCAGCCGATATTTGCGAAGACAGGATGGGTGCCTTTTTTTCAGCTTATGGACAAGTGCAGGAAGTGAAAGTCCTAAGGAGCAAGACAGGGATAGCGACGGGTGATATGGAGCTATCAATTATGGTGGATAGAGATAATGTTAGAGACATCCCGAATGTACTCGTCTGCCGTAAGAAACGAATGTTGGTGGCGGCGGTGGAAGGCAGGAGGCCTGTTGCTGGACATGTGGAGGCGCGGGGCACATGGCTAAGGAGTGTCCTGGGAAAAGTACGCAACCGCCACCCCAACCAGCAACAACTAAGACAGCAACAGCAGCAGTGGTTGAGGGGACTCCTTCCAAGAACAAGGAAGGAGAGTGGAAGGAGGTGAAGAGTCGAAAGGCCGCAAAAATGTCGTCCCCCTCCAAACAGGAAGGAGCAAAAGGTGACAAGGAGAAGCAGCACCACAAGGAGATGCAGCCGCAGCACAAGCAGATGCAGCCTCAAAAAGAGGGTCAGGCACAAAAAGAGGTACAGACTGTAAAAGGGGTAAAACCACAAAAAGAAAAACAACCGGAAAAGAAGTCGCCCCAAAAGCAACAGCCACAGCAACAACAACCTCAGCAACAACAAAAACTCAAAGAGAAGCAGCAACATCAAGACATTCACATGGAGGTGGAACAAATGCCGCCATCTCGGGTAGCATCCCTTAAAAGGGCGCGGGAAGAGGATGATGAAGAACTTACGCAAAAAACACTCCGGTAGGGGTAGGGAGGAGAAAGTCGTGGAAAAAAACGAGGTCGCTCTCCTCTGCTTCGTCTGGAGTAGTCGTAGAACAAGCAAGGGTTAGATGTGTCACGGCTTCTACCCGTATTTCCTCCCCCCTCTACTACCCCTCTCAGCTTACAGCCCACCCCCCGAAATTCATCCACTTCTTTCGCTCCTCACCCAGCCAGGGAGAAGAAAAAAAAGAAATGTTTGCAGGCCCTGAAGGGATCTGTACAGTTGATAAGGAAGAATACAAGAAGGGCCTTTCTAAACAGAGAAAGGCTCTGTTGGGCGAATTATACAAAATGAACTAGGTGGACTGGAAAAGTGTAGAAGACCCCCGAAATTTCCCCAAAGCACCGGGGGTGATAACTTGTGTGAGAGAGACCGGGGGCTACTTAAAAGTGTGGGATCACTTATTTGAGGCTAAGGCAGCCTACCCCAATATTAGGATCCTGGAACTGGAGAATGAAAACTTAAATAAATTAAGACAATTTTGTTCGGGGAGGGTCCCTGTATTGCTCCACGCCTCCTTATATAGGGTAATTAAATTAATATACCCCACGGACGTCGGCGGGATTGTTTCAGAGGGACGGATGACGTCAGAGTTAGGCGTAGGGAGCCTGGGACAATCCGTCGGGGTCCTGTCAGCTGCAGATTTCCGCCTTGTATGTGAGTAGGTTTTTGCACTTATTCTTTTTGCAGGCTTAGAAGATGGAAATTAAGATAGCGACGCTGAATGCAAGGGGCTTGAGGGATCGGGGTAAGGCTGCCCGCCTGCTTCGGGACCTCTCGTCCTTTGGTGTGTATGTTGCCGCGATCGAAGAGACCCACTTTGTTTGCAGTTCCGATGCGTGTGTGCTGGAGGATGAATTTGTTGTCTATTCAGCATATGGGGACCGGTTTGCCAGAGGAGTTTTTTTGCTTGTCAGACGTACTCTTGATGCGAAGGTGGACCTTGTGCATACAGATGCTGAGGGCCGTTTGATCGTGGCCGATATTGCCGTGAAAAGTGGTTCGTACCCCTCCCCTTTTTCGGCCATGTGCCATAATTATGTATTTTTCATAAATCTCCTAGTTACATAACATACACCTCACTAGTAGTTTGGAGTGTTTTGTTGTGCGATATCACCTAAGCCAAAAGTCTAACAAGTAACCGCTAAGTTACTTTCTTTATTTTGTTGAAAGTTTCAGTCTAAGTTTTTCTTTTGTACGTATTTGATTTTGAGTTGGTTACTTTTCCTTTTTTTAATCTTTTGTTGTGCTTGTTTTTTTTTTTATTTCAGTTTTATTTTATTTATTATTGTAATTATTACGTATTAATTTTTGTTTTTTCATATTTGAGTTTGTATTTTTCCCCCCTTTTCTTTGACTTTTTTTTTCGTTTTTCGTGGAAAAAACAAACCATTTAAGGCGTAGCTATAATTTCAAGCCATGGCGGAAGAAAATTCCAACATGGTGGACAATACGGAAGAAGCCATGGTAACGACGCAAAACAAGTCACCGGGGAAAAAAATCGGCCTGGGCGAAAAACAGGACGAAAAAGGATTCTGCATATTATGCTGACTTAAGAGCGAAGAATGAGAAATACTTCCAGGGGGACGAATTTCTCACAATTCCGGAAGTCCTTCAAGCTGTGGGAAAAAAAATAATTGGCCTGCTGATCTCTGATGTGAAAAGTAGAAAACCGATTGGGGTCAGCAGAGAAACGATGGAAGAAGCCCTGAAGAGCCTTCATATTGCACCCAAGATGTTGGCTAGGAGATCGCATGCAATGTGGGAAATTCTGCTTGGAAGTGAGGAAGAAGCAAAGTCTCTAAGGCTCCAGAAAGAAATAATGGGCACGAGAAGGACCAAGACAACGGTTCATGGGGTCCCAGCCGACATTAGTGAGGACCAGATGGGAGCCTTTTTCTCCAAATATGGTCCTGTGGAAGAGGTGTCCTCCATTATCAGCAAGTCGGGCATAGCAACGGGGGACATGATGTTGCAGATGACATTGAATAGGCAGACCTTCGCCAAAATACCAAATGTCTTAGTATGTCGAGACAGGAGGATGTTGGTGGTGGTAGAGGGGCGCAAACCATTTTGTTGGACATGTGGGACTCTGGGACATATGGCGAAGACATGTCCCAACAAGAACTCTAAGCCTGCAGCCCCCTTAGCAACATCGGTAACAACTAAAACAGCAGCAACGACGATCCCTGAAACTGTAGTGAAGGAGAAGGATTCAGAGGGTGAATGGAGGACAGTGAAGATATAGATTGTCCCACGTTCCACTGGGTAGGCTATTCGGACCACAAACTCGTTTGTGCCCGAGTGGCGTTAGATCAATGGTTCGTTGCTGGAAGTTCAATCTGTCCTTACTGGACAGGCGGGACTTCCAGGAGCAGCTAACTAGACAAGTTCAGCGGGAGCTAGAGGGGGCGGTTATTGGGAATAAGTGGTGGGAGAGACTTAAGTGTAGGATTAGGTCTTTCACCACTGTTTTCGGTAAGCGGCTCGCCTTAGATAGAGCTGAAAAAGTGAAGACGCTTAAGGTTAGTTTTTCCCGGGCGGTGGCTGGGGGGATTCCCTAGAGATAGCTAGGGAGACCCTGGATCGTTCGAATAGCGAGCGTTACATGGGTCAGGTAATTAGACATAAGTTAAGTAAGATGTCTTCTGAAGCCGTGAACTTGGGCGCAGATCTGCGCAGGGAAGAGGTCCGTCGAGGTGATGATCGTTACATTCGTGAAGTCGAGTCCCCGGAGGGGCATACTCTTCGGACCACTGACGACATGTGCGAGGCGTTTCGGTGCCATTTCGAGAACCGGTTTACCAAGAAGGCTGGTCTCCGTGAGGAGGAGTTTCGCAGCTATTTGGCTGACTTTCCTCGGCTTTCGCCGAATGAAGCGGCTAGCTGCGGGGGAGAGATCAAGGAGGGCGAAGTCTACGCGGTATTGAAGAAGGTCGGCAGAGGCAAGTCGCCCGGTCTGGATGGTTTGCCCTATGAATGGTACTTGAGGCTGTCGCACATATTGTTCCGATTTTGACTGCAGTGTTCAACAACTGGTTTCGGTCGTTGTCCATCCCCAATCGGATCACCAGGGGCGTGATCACTGTTGAAAAAGAGGGCAAAGGTGGTGGGGGGAACCTAGATGATTACAGGCCCATAACTCTGCTAAACACAGAGTTAAAGATTATGGCCAAGATTCTGCAGGAGCGTTTGCAGTCAGTTGCCGAGTCTCTGTTGGGACCTGAGCAGACTTGTTCTATGAGGGGCCGAACAATTCAGAGCAACCTGCATCTGATCCGCACGATCATAGAGGGTGTAAAAGACGACGAAGAAGCCGCGCTGATCAATTTGGATCAGTCCAAGGCATTTGATAGGGTTGACCATCGCTACCTTGCTACTGTCCTGCAGGCCGCTGGATTCGAACCCAACTTCTGCCGTGGGATTAGCCTCCTGTATCGCTCCCCCAGTGCTGTGGTACAGGTAAACGGAAAGTTGTCGGACGCTTTAGTACTGTCTAGGTCGATTCGTCAGGGTTGTCCGCTGTCGCCTCTCCTTTATACTTTGGCGTTGGAGCCTCTCCTTCGCCGGCTGAAGGACGAGACCGGCAGTCCGGAGCCAGGGTTTCCGCGTACGCCGATGGCGTATCTGCTTTCGTGTCGTCCCGCAGCGACATTGAGGCGGTACAGAAGGCGCTTGATCGGTACGAGGTGACAGGGGCCAAGATAAACCGCGACAAGTCGTCCGTCTTGCGGTTATGTGCCTGGAACGGGGTCGCACTTCCGGGCCGATTCGGTTGGACGGACGGTCCTGTCCGCATTCTTGGAGTGTGGTTTGGACCAGACCTCCAGCTGGAGAAGAATTGGTCTTAAGTACGAGCAAAGGTCGATTCTGCCGGTCAGACTTGGAATCGATGGAAGTTGTCCGTGAAGGGCAGAGCGGAGGTGTGTGCTACATACATTTTTCCCCCTGATTCTTTATCGATTGTCCGTACTTCCTCTCTGTAAGGCCCATAGGAAGACGCTCGAGCGATCGCTATCCATTTTATGGAGGGGACGCGTGAATATGTTCGACAGTTGAGTCTGAACTAAACGTCCGTGTCATGGGGGGTTGGAAATGCCACACCTGATGAGTCACATCCGTGCCTCTAGGTTGGCTTTCCTACGCCGCGCATTGACTGGAGGAGATTAAAGAATCTCTAAAACAGAAACTGCTTGGTAAAAAATCCAGCCCAAGCTCCTCAGCGTCGTATTCCACGTCAGCTAAACAACATATCATGACCTCTCCTCCAGACCGAAGTTCCTTATCTCCCTCAAAAATGACAACCCTAAAAAAAGGATTCATTCACATTTCACCTTCCAAGAACCATCTTTCCACCATCACTATTAGCCCCTGACCATCTGTCAAAACTCCATCCGCTACACCTAAAAAAGCCGACAATACCAAAAGGCAAAGAAGTCTTTCACCGGAATACTTAGATCCTCCATCACACACACAAAATCAAAACCCATCTTTAACACTGGATAACAGGCACACGTCTACCCCTAACAACTGGAGGTCAAGGTACTACAACATTCAAGAAAGATGAACATTAAAACACTAGTTAATTTTAGGAAAATTAAAAATATGGATGTGGAAGACCCGAGAAATTTCCCTAATGCGGGTTTTAACTATTATTCGAAGAGGTGAAGCCGGTCAACAGATTTGGGTCATGGAGGTAGTTTGGACTTGGACAAATAGTGGCGGCTCGGCTGCTGGGGTGCGTTCTAGCTACCTCGACCGAGTCTTATTTAAGAGAGTCAATGTAGGGGTCTTAGGGTGTCCAAGTTTCCATTATATAGTTTATTCGGATCATAGGCTCGCCCGGGTCTGTGTAAACTTAGATAAGCCTAAGGTTAGGTTAGCTGGCTACTGGAAATGAAACTGCTCATTATTTGGTGAGCAGGACTTCCGGGACCAGCTGCTACTAATGATACAGAGGGAACTGACGGCGTCTGTGATTGGGAATGCCTGGTGGGATAAATTAAAATCTAAAATTAAAACGTTTGCTGCTGATTCAATCTAGATAGATTAGCGGCGCAAACGGCTTGTAAACAAAAAGTAGATCGGGCAGTTAAGTCCCGTGATAGTGGGATAATAGATTCAGCTAAGGCAGAGTTGACCTTTGCTTATCAAGAAGGATCAAGCTCTGGTAGTCAGGGCTAGGTTAAAAAGAATGTCCTCTGAGGCGACGAATATGGCCGCTGAATTGCGCGCGGAGGAGTCTCGAAATGCGTCTCGGCGACATATCGTGTGCGTTACATTGCCGAATAAGCGGACTGTGACTACAAACGCGGGCATATGTGAGGCTTTCCGTGATTATTTTCAGGAATTTTTCACTAGGGAAACCTGCTCATTTCGACGCCTATTTAACCGACTTTCTCTGCCTTGAGGCAGCTGAAGCGTCTGAATGCGAGGATCCTATCACAGATTCGGAAATCTGAGAAGCGCTGAAACATGTTGGCCTGGATAAATCTCCGGGATTATATGTCTTCCCTATTAAGTTTACTTGAGGCAGTCACCCGTTTTTGTTCCCTTGTCGGAACTGATTTACAACAACTGGATGAAGCAGGGGTCTATACCTCAACGCTTCACCAGGGGTGTGATCAAGTTGCTATGTAAGGACAAGAACGGTGGAAATGGTTTAAGTAACTTTCGCCCTTTAACTCTGTATTTAACATGGTTAAAGATTTTGGAAAAGATATTAGCCAACTGTTTGCAAGTTCTAGTCTGATTGGCTCCAAGCAGTATTGTGCAGTGAACAGCAGGACTATTCAGTGCAACCTTCATACGATACGCTTGATCATCAAGTAAGTCGACAGTGAAGCCGCGCTGATCAATTTAGATCTGTTCAAGGCCTGATCGATTCCTGGAGGCTGTCCTTTCGGCGGCCGGTTTCGGGCCGTACTTTCGCACCTGGATCTGATTTCTGTATGCGATTCCCGGTGTGCTGGTAGAAGTGAATGGGGTGAGATCAAAACCTTTCGCATTGTCTCGTTCCATTCGTCAAGGTTGTCCGTTTTCGCCTTTGCTTTACGTTCTTGCGTTGGAACCTTTCCTTCGTAAGTTAAAGGCGAATCCGGTACTACGCGTAATTTCCCTTACTGGTGCTATCACCTCGGCCAGGTATTCTATGCTGACGACCTTTTGGTTCTTGTGTCGAGCAGGGCCGAAATTGACAGCATAGAAATCAGTGGGTATGAGATGGTGACAGAGGCCAAGATCAAACACGATAAATCTGTTGACGTGCGATTAGGCGTGTGGAAGTGGGGTCTCTCTTCCTGGACATTTCCTCTGGACGGACGGTCCGATCAAGGTATTCGGCGTCTGGTTCGGTCCAAATATCCAGTTGGAAATAAATTGGTCGGAGGTCCAAGGGAAGGCCGAGATTGCATTTGGTTTGGGGGCCTCGGAGAAAGCTTTCCTTAAAGAGGAGGGCAGAAGTATATGTTTCGCACACCTATCCGATTCTCCTTCACCGACTATTTTCTATTCGTCTGCCGCACTAATTTCATTAGTAAGGCTCTTTCTTCTTGTGTGGAGGCAAGGCCGCTAGGGTATCTCGAGAGATGTGTTACCTCCACCCTTCTGAAGACGGTCTGGGTATGACTAGCATTGAGATTCGTCAATATATGCTTCGCGTCGTTTTCCTAGATCGAATGTGTCGCGATTCGGATGAGGGTACCTTCTAGAAGGAACACACCCGTAAGAACTTCCCATCATTGAGAAGTGTGCAATCGTGCGAGGAGGAGGAGGCCGGCCGTTTACCTCGTGCAGTGTACTCCTTCTATAGTGAATGCCGCCTTACTCTGAAACGACTCTTGTGGGCGTCGGATGGCCTCTTCAATGTCCAGGCGTTGACTCATAGGGCATTGTATCAAGTGTTAGTTAGCGGGGCCATTCGTAGTGAGCTGATTGGCGAGCTCGGTCTTACGAAGCAAGAGGCTCGCTCAATATGGCCTTGGGCGCCCGTGTTGAAATGTTTCACTAATGTGGAGGCATCACTCACCGGGCTGATGATTCGTAGGGCCCTCTGGGTTGCCAAAAGCGGGTTTGGAGAAATCTCCAAACTACCATCGCTGTGGTGACGTGGTCGAGACTCTGGGGCATGTCTTCTTTCATTGCAGGGTTGTAGCACCGTTGTTCAAGTTTGTTGAAGGCCTCATGGTTCGCATGCTGCGTGGAAAGTTCTTTGTCCTTGAGGCCAGTTCTGTTTGTAGCAATGTGGTTCCGCCGATGACGACGGCTGAACACCGTGTTCTTGTGCTTACTAGGTGTTATGAGAGTCGTGATTTGGACGACGTGTCAGGAGGGATTCTATGAAGGCGAGAAGTTCACTTCTTCCCAACTGATCTTGTTTTTTAAGCATCAGATTAAAGTCAAGATTATGACGAAAAAGCAGCGGCTTACTTCATCAGAATTTGGCAAAAGGTGGATGAATCTTGCGCGTTTGTGTCGAGTGAAAGAGGCTGACCTGGAGTGGCATTTTGATTCCGGTTAGGCATCAGGATATTGTTCTCCCTGTGGTAAACATAGGCTAACCCCGCCCAGATTTAGGTTAGTTTAGGTTTTCGTCCTTATTTTTCTCTCTTTAGGTTAATTTATCTAGAGGATGTTTGCTCATTGGCCCCTTTTATTTCTGTCCCGGATTTCTTTGGCTTAACTCCCAATCCCCTCCCATGTTAAGTGGTCAGTGACGTCAGTTCTCTGGTAGGTGCGGGATGCCTTTTATTTCGGGGTTGTTTTTTCGTAGTTGTGTCTAAATGAATGCATGTTTGAGTGAGTGATTTGATGAATGAATGAATGTTTTTATATTATTAAAGTCCTGCATTAATTTCGTCCAGTTAAATGATGTTTCTGCCACAGTTTAGAGACTCGGTGTGTGTGTGTGTGGGGGGGGGGTTATTACTAATATTATTTTGTTTAGTTTCTTGTAAATAGTTCTGCACATCTTTGTAAATAATCATTTGCGGTAAATTTTAAATTTGTTGTTTTATTCCCCTTCACCCAAAGACAAGTATTTGTATATATGGAGTGTTAGTTAGGACATTCATAAAGACAATGTGGTATTATGGTGGCTGTAGTAAGAAAGGTAATTATGAATGCGTTGTTTTGGTGTAAGTGATATTGTTGTCTGTTTGGGTCACTGTTTCTGCCACAATTAAGGATTGTGGGTGGTATTACTAACATTTTATGTAATTTCTTGTAAACAGACTTTCATATTTAAATACACATTGGGTTTAGTTTTTCAAATAGTTATTTTGTCAGTCACTTTTAATGGGACGTATGAAAGAGGGATTGCTGGCGATAGATTTTATATCTTCGTACAGAAATAATTTTTCAATTAGTATTTTCTATGTTTCGTGTTCCTTCAGTAGGAGTGCCATCTGTATATCTTATGTTGTTAAAATTGTGGCCGCCAATAATGAATCCTGGTAAGACATTTCAGAATCGCCTCACCGTTGCGTTGCAGCTCAGACCAGACACCAGGTGCCGTTTCTTCCAGTTGAACGCTTGTGGCTCAAATATTACCCTTCGGTCAGATCTTCGCTCATGAGTGAAAAAAATTTCAAACAGTAAACCAGATTTTATTCTTGGGATGTAACCCACTGCTATAAGCCAGCGAAGTTGTGATAAGGCCGAGGTGAGGTGAACAATTTAACGGGTGTCTTCCCTGTCCGTTCTTCGAGACACGCTTAATCCTCATGTGTACCTTTTCACGGGATGGTCAGTTTTATAGATAATGTTTTTGTCTTGTCATCTTTGTCTAAAAGAATAATTCTCTTTTTGTGACTTTGAGCTTTTTGTCCTGTACTTTGAAATTCACTTCACTGACTGATAACCATCGATCCAAAGCAAATGTTCCGTATCCATTTTTGCGACGGGTCCATTTGTTTTCAATTTAACAAGACCTTTAGCTGACTCGTATTGCTCACTGTATAGGTTGAAAAAGTCCGACGAGAAGACATCCTTGTATTAAACTCTTTATTTCTGTATATTCAATGAATTCATTTTTTATCCACATGCAGGCAGTTTGATGCCAGTATAAAAGTGTGGGTTATTCTAATAGCTTTGCCAAATATATCAAGGTTACCGAGCAGATATATTTTTCTCTGCGTTAATCTAAAACTGTCACATTCCCTAAAATTGATTTTCAAGCACAGAGTGTCAACGTTAGTTTTCTTGAAATACTATTTGTTTGTCATATAGCAATTGGAAGCATCCATTATGCTTCAAAAATTGTTTTCAAGTCAAAATCATAGATAAAATTCATGACCTTACAAGCCATTAAAGCAGAAAATGCCTTATCAGTTTCCGCGTCGCACGTCGAAAAGGTGGCCCACAGCGAGAGATAATCTCGCGGTATTTACTGTTCCCCACTTAGACGCGATGTGACACAAGGTCTATTTTTAGGTGGGGGCCCCGAGCGCGTACGCCCGAGACAGGAACAAAAATTCCCCTCAGCCCCCGCAACCATCGGTTGTGCTGGCCTCAGTGTGAGCACCGATCCTTCCCTCTGGTGCAATGGCAGGGCGCGGCCTCGGGCAGCTGTTTCCCAGGGCTGGACACCTCTTCAGTATTATTCTCCTCCGTTTTCTTATCTGTCCTTTGACAGAGAGGCCCCTGAGCGCACTGTACCCAAAGACAGAGACGCAACTGAGAGATAAGTAGACGTGAAATTACTCAGAAAGAGTCAGTTACAGAGAATCTCGCTCGCCAATGGCTTGTTGTCACGAAACAAAATACATTTATGTACTAGAAACAGGAGTGATATTAGTTAAACGAAAAAAAAAAATAATCGTGTGGTTTTGTTATTTTATATTCAAAGAGATCTTAGGATATTTACTTAAACGGGTATTTTTTTTTTCGAATGTCGGGCAAGTACAGGCGTATCATCACTTTGGCTGCAAGCTTAATGTAAGTATCTGACAAGTTTGTAGCAGGCTTAATTCAATATATTATCAGTAAATCATTAATATTTACAAACGGCTTTTTACGGGATGAATCTTTGAGCGACTCATTTCCAAATGGAAACCACATGACCATCATTGAGCAAGATTCTGACTCATTGACAAAAAAAGAAAAAAAAAAAGCCCCACGTCCGGTAGTTTGAATTCCGTTTTCCTTCTCGATCGGCTGCTTTTCTATTTTACCCGTAGATGGAAGAAGATGAGATGGATTAGGGTATTAATGCGAAGTAACCACAATAAATTTGTTGGAATATGAACTCAATGACTCCATTTTCCACGTCGATAATCATTTTGCTACCCGCAACCCTGTTGTGGACTCTTCTGGTGACGTAGAATTCTTTTCATTATTGTTTCTCTCTTAAAATATTAAAGTTACAGATACCGAATGCAACTGTTTTGTTTCTAATATAAATATTAGTTTAATCAAGTTAAATTGAACAGTAAGTCAGCAAAGAAATCAGCGGTTACGAGATGATGACTGAAGCCAAGATCAATCACGATAAGGGAGTCTCTCTTCCCGAACCTTTCCTCTGGACGGACGGTCCAATCAAGATACTCGGCGTCTGGTTCGCTCCAAATATCCAATTGGAAATAAATTGGTCGGAGGTAAAAGGGACGGCCGAGATTGCATTTGGTTTGTGGCCTCGGAGGAAGCTTTGACTTTGTTGAGCAATAAAAATTTAACTTATTTTAATATATTTACATATTAAAACGAGTTTCCATTTATATTATGTGGATAAAGCAGATGTTAAATTCTACTTTATGTTCAAAACCTGAATATTAAACAAGAAAATGTTGCGCTGAAATATCTGATAGATTTTTTATTGCTGGTAATATTTTTTTTCTTAAAAAAAAATTCATTGCTGGTAATAGCTTTTTACAAAAATGTATTTGCTGGTATTAAAACCTATTTTTACACTTTCATAGCGTTTTGATCCCAGTTTGGAGTTAAATATTTGCCCATAGCTGGGACCCTAACAGGTTCTACCACCCCTGGTCAGGATGGACCTAGGAACTCCAGAATGGGCCTGGGTAGAGGTGGTTCCACGCTCCTCAAAACCTCCTGATCAGAGGCTTTGTAGTTTATCGTCTAACCCAGGACACGATGTTAATTTTAGCTAAACTTTTACAGAGTCGCGCTCTACACATTTTCAGTAAGTTATTGATTTTGTTAATCATTTCATCCCAAGTAAGGCAATAAAACCACTAACATTGGTTTGGTTTGTTTTACGACATATCAACACCTCAATGGGTTATTTAATGCCGACAATTTTTATTGGTGGTATTTTTTTTCAAACATGTATTGCTAGTAATATTTTTCCTTCAAAAAATCTATTTCTGATAATATTTTATTTTCAAAAAACTATTGCTGGTAAAGATTTTTTTGCCTAAAATACACAGCTCATAATGTATTGCTGGTATTTTTGTTTTTGTTTACAAAGTATTTCTGGTATTAAAAACCATGTTTACAAGTGTACCCCAGTTAATTTGCCCATAGTTGAGACTAACAGGTGCTACCACCTCGAGTCAGGGTGGACCTGGGAACACTAGCAATTAAGAGGTGGTTCCACGCTCCTCAAAAACCTACTGATCAGAGGCCTTACTGTTGAACGTAGTTTATCGTCTAACGCAGGACGAAAAAAAAAAAAAAAAAAAAAAAAAAAAAGCAAAACACTAAGAAACTGAGGGTTACTAAGTGTTAGAGAATATGAGAAAAATACTATTAAGAGAGGGCAAGAATTAAGATGTTTACTGAGAAGTAAAAAAACTGGCAGAGTGTTCCATTAATGAAAAGTGTGAGAGAAAAATTTAGCATAGAACGATTATATGTAGCCATTTTAATTTTGCCGCTAATTTAGTACTTCGATTAAATTCATAAAGTCTTCGAAGAAATTGAATCGGAACATTTACCATGAAATTATTTATAGAAAAGTCTTAAGAAAGCTACATTATGGCGATGAGAATGTGACTGAAGCAGAGATGCCAGGTCAGGACCAATAACATTGTAGATTCTTCGAATTTTATCAAGAATCTAAATATATTGCAGAAGTACCGGACCATATGCGGCAGCAATATTTAAAGCTTGGACTAATGGCTGACTTCTAAATATGTAAGATCGATTCTGGAGAGAAAAATTGTCTTTCACGACAAAGTGAACCAACTTTCATAGCAGCAATTAATTCAATATAAATCTTTCTACTTCATGTTAGCGGAAAATATTAACCCGAGAAGACTCCATGTATCACTCTCCTGGAGGTTAGCATCAGCCATGTTGACGGAAGACAGAAAGCGGGTCTCTCATATGATTGATAGAGTCCAGTTTCGTTTTGGAGGGTGTTAAAATTAAGATATTCCTCACCCTCAATTGACATTTTTTTTTTACGGCGTAACCCTATGCAGGTTATTTCAAGCCAGAATATATTTTTAGAGAGTAAGAATTTTTTTGAGATAACGGTTTAGTGATACAAGTCTTACTAATTAACCCATAGCTGGGGAGAAGAGGTCGATTCAGACCTTTCCACAAGGTATGTGTGCATAAGTAGAATATAACGAACCAAACAAGAATTGGAACTTGACTCTCCGATTAACAATTCCGAGCCATTATCAATTACACCACCCGCACACCCAAGCTTACAACACCTGGTATTCCTAAGCAGTCGCCTATCTAGGTACTGACCGACGTTCCTTAACTTAGGTGATCGTACGGAAACCAATATTTCAACGTGACTTGGCCGTAAGTATTTTGGTCGCCACACTCAATTTTTATGTATTTCTAAACCTTTCAAAAGGTTAAATGACAGTATCTCGCTGAAGGAACTAAGAAAAATATGTTTAGGATCATTGATCAACAGAAAATAAAAAGCTATCAAAAGACAAAGAAAAAAGAAAATGATAACTGAATTTAATTTCAAACGAGATATTCCATAAGTTATTCGCCTTTTTAAGGCAATGTTTATTTGTAAATTCTATTAATTTTCACGTAAATCTAATTTAAATTCAATTTGTGAGCTACATACACATGTTAACACCTCTCGGTACATAGAATTTTTTTTTTTTTTTTTTTTTTTTTTTTTTTTTTTTTACACACTTTGTTTTCCAGCTAAACAGTTAATAACAAAAAACTATTAACATCTGCACGTTCCTATATAAAGAGAAAAAGCTAAAAAAAAAAAAAAAAAAAAAAAAAAAAGTGGATTGTAAAACAATTCCCTAAGGTTCACAGGATTACTCAGGTCATCGCCCCTCTTTCCCCTCTTATATGTGCACAGGATTTAATGAAATCCTCTGCCTAAAAGTTAGGAGAGAAAGAATCTATCATTTCTGAAAAAGCAAACAAAATTCGAACTGATATTCACCGACACAACATTCTAACAAAATCCGAATTTTGTTCATAAAGAAAAACTTTTACCAATGTAAGCTAAATAGAACCGATACGATGAAACATTTATAGAAAATCTACTAACAAAAATGATCTGGGAATTATTTAAGAACACTAAAAATCTACAGCCTCCAATATTTACATAAAATATATACTAAAATACTTTTAAAAACTTTATATATCATAGACAATTTTAAAAAACGGCGTACAAAATCTACAATAGCAAAAAGATAAATTTGATAAAATCAGGCACATTTTCTACCAACCCCATACCATCTATTCAAAATAATACACCCACTCTTAATATTAAATAATATTCAAAACTACTATGGACATTGTCCATAATAATCATTCTGAAACAGGTAACAGTTGCTCCTTACTTGTTCCTATATTGGTAAAACTTGCAGAAATAGTAAAAAAATAAATAAATTTATGAACATGAGATCTAGGTGAAAATGCTTTAATTAATACAGAAATAATTTCAATTTAAAGAAATGCTGTGCTAATTAAGAGAAAATAATTTACTTAGGCGAAATATGCTTACATGAACAAATTACAATTATCTCTTAAATGTACTCCTTTCTCAATCCAACATGTCGAAAAAGACAAAAAAAAACAAAAACAAAAAAAAAAAAAAAAAAACACCAACACCTTTTCGTTTAATATAACTAAAAACTTTGTCAGTTAGCGTCTTTCATACTTTACATTTCATTAACGACAGGCTGTCCCGAAAGTTTCCAAAAGGTTTCAGGTTCTAGGTTCAGAATTGCCCCATGAGACAATAGCCTAGTGTTTAATCCTTGAGCTGGGTAGGACAAACATACTCATTGTAAACAGGGCGAGCCGTGGCTCTCCACAATTTCCTGCTCTTTGTAATTCTTAATAAATTTTATCTTATTTCTCCTAAACCCTGTTCTGCCGTCCATTTGCATAAAGCTCATTAGGCAGGTGTTATGTACTGTTTACCTCTGACCCTCTTGCCTTCAATATATCTAGTGAGTATCAAAATTTTAAAAGCCTGATTTCTTTATGTGCCATAGAAATATCATCTGTCTTTCAAATTTCAATGTGTATAAGTTTCCTTTTTGTTTTGATTTTCTCTAAAACTTCCTCATTGTTCACATGTTCAGTTTATGGTATTTTCAACATTCATCCTTCGAATCGCATTCCAGTTGCCTCAAGTCTCTTCATCTGCGAGGAGATTGCCCAACATTCATTTTCATATAGGAGGACTGATATTACATAATTCAATACTTTGTTTCCAACGACATTTTTGTTTAGCTTTTGGTAGGCAACTTTCGTTATCACAAAGCGCCTTCGGATTCCAGCATCACACTTTCCGTCCGCTGTAAAAAGTTTCCCAAATATTTAAGATATCTGTAAGAGGCCTTGTTTCCTTTCTGTATGCTATCAAATCTATGTCATCTGCATGTATCATGTTAAGATTGTGGCCGCCAATAATAAATTCTAGTAGGACTTTACTTCCCTCAAAATCGCATCATTGTATAGGTTGAATAAATCCGGTGATAAGACACACCCTTGCTTTACCCTTCTTTCTCAATTTTCTATCCGTATGCAGGCGGTTTATTGCAAGTATGGGTCGTGGATTATTCTATCCTTCTCGAATACGTCAAATCTTTCTAGCAGTTCAAACGTTTCGTTCGAAATAACCTGACGGGTACCTGAATGAATAGACACCTTAAGAACGCTGGTCGGCACCACGGCCGAAACGTTATTATTCAAAATAATATTTAAATCTAAAAAGAAATTTATTAGCAAAGATTAAATCAATTTTCTTTTTATAAATTAATTTCTTTCTAGACTGAGCGACCATATACACAGACATGACAGAATTGAATAGACACCAAGATAAATTTTATTTCTGATTTTTTTTAATGACCAAGATAAATTAACTTAGATTATTTGTTTAAAATTGCAGATAACAATACTGGAACATGCCATGAACCAAAGGATCATCAGACCTATCCGAATTTCAGCTAGGACGTATTGTGGGCCAACATGAAGGTGGTCCTAGTAAAAGAAAAATATCTGAAAATCTTTCAATACCCCTTTCTACTGTTAATAGAGTGATCGTATAATTCACCATAGAGGGCAGGAAGTGCACAAAATCTCATCCAGGCCGCCCTGGGCCCTCTGAAAGAACCATGCGCCTTGTTGAAAGAAATGTTGAACAGGATCCACGTTGCAAGGCCTCTGACATAGCAACACAAGTTCATGTCAGTCCCAGAACAGCTGTCAGGTATCTTCACAAGATGGGCTACTATGGCAGAGCTGCGAGAAGGAAACCGTGTCTCCATCCAGCCAATATAAACGCAGAAAGGATTGGGCTCATGAGATGGAGAGACCTGTGGCCTTTTGGACCACTGTCATTTACCCTGATGAGTCAAGATTCGCATTATTTTTCAAGAGTGGAAGAGTATGGGTATGGAGACACTGTAGTCAAAAGTTTGATTTAAAAAGACTGCAGCCAACGGTGAAACATGGGGGCCTTTCAGTAATGGTATGGGGTGCAATTTGGAGTGATGGTCACTCAGAGCTCGTGGAGTGTGAAGGAAACATTAATTCAACCAAATATATTTCTATATTAAAGAAAGGGCTCCTTCCAATATTCTCAAGTAGTAGAATGAGCAAAAATGACTCCCTATTTATGGAAGATGGAGCTCCATGTCACACTGCTCAAGCAACGCGACATTGGTTGTGACAAAATGGGATCAATAAACTTCCATGGCCAAGTTAGTCCCCGGTTATTAACCCTATTGAACACCTTTGAGGTATATTAGACTGAAAACTCCGCAAAAAGAACAGGAAGCCATCTTCTACGTCCAAACTTTTAGGATTATTGCGTCAAACATGGCAAAAAATCCCTCAAGATGATATTCATGAACTCATCGCTAGCATGCCTAGAAGGATCCTTGCATTAAAAAAAGGCAAAAGGGATGTCAACCAAGTATTATTTATTAAATTTATGACCATTTATAATTACTTCATTTGTATAAATTACTTGTTTAATAAAATAAATGGTTTCTGTGAGCGTCTATTCAATTCTGTCATGTTTGTGTATAGCTTGTCAAAAACATGCGTTTGTTTCCAAGCAAATATAATTGGCCGTAGAGTTGTATACGCTGTTGAATCAACCATGGAGGTTTTCTTTTGGAAGTGCTTTTTTTTTATTGGTCGAATACCGAAACCATTATTACCTAACAGAGTTATGAATGTCCAACAACCCCCAAAGATTAATTCTTGATTCTGTTAACTCGTTTCAAGTGCTTGAGATGACACACAGATAATACGAAAGATTTTAAATTAATTTTTATTCTGACACGTTGACTGCCAAAGATCAGTTATTAAATCCGACTTTAAACGTCACCTTTATAATAGCCAAAATTATGAGTTGATTTATAGCTTCAACTGAAGTCTCAACATTGTGTTTCACACTAAAAATAACACTGAATAAACTGATTGTTCTTGCCCACACATGAAAAGTTGTCAGAAAATACCAGATAACTCATAGTTGGCAATTTTTATGTGCCGAATACGAGTTATATTGTGGTTGGCAGTCAATGTGTTAATATTGTATCTAAGCATGGAAATATAGTCCAGAGTTAAATAACGTAATCTTGCAGATTACGCCTTTGAAGCGTAAGCGGGGAAATTTATGGAAGCCGCGAAGTATAATGTTCATGTCTACCTGCCATTATTTTTTCCATTGACGACGTACATATTTACAGATCCAGTCATCTCTTGCGTATAATTGGTAAATTATTTTAAAGGTGAAATCTAGAGCAAATAGATGTGCGCAGTTTTTTGATGCCTTTAATATTAGCATTATATATATTTTTTTAAGTTGAACTTTGACTTTTCCAAACTAAAAATAAAATCTTCCAAATCTTTAATCGACACATACAGTGCCAACAAAGTTAGCATAAAAATATACAAACGCGTTCTATAAAATGAATACATTTTTAACGTTACTCGAAGCAAGTCGTGTTACTCTGTGAATGGTAATAACAGCTGCCTTATAAGGAAACATTCTGAATTTAATGTAGTTATTGTTATTTTGGATTGAAATTTGTGAAATCTATTTTTATTGTCCTTTTCAGAACTGACGGCACTTTCCTTCCTAATCTTTTGTTCGAAGAAGTGGGGGGGGGAGACCGCATCTTGTTCTTTAATCCTTTCCCCTCAAGCAAGGCAATAAAGCCACTAAGACAAGGAGTTAGTGAATGTGAAAGAATAAGAAATAGAAAAAAAAAAGATATCAAGAGAATATATAACAATTGACATTGCATTTAAATTATTAAAGCAAGGCAAGAAAAGAAATTGTTCGCAAAGAACTTACGGTTACATCTAGCCAGTTCAACTGTAAAATGAGACCTAGTTGCCAATCTAGTACTGCGATTAAATTCATAAAGTTTAGGTACCATAAGAAAGAGCTCATACGAACAAGTATTTATAGAAAAGGCACAGGGAAGCTACATTACGGTGGTCGGAAAGTGACTTAAGAGATGCCAGGTCAGGACCAATAACATCACTGATTCTTTGGATTTTATCAAGAATCGAAATCATAAAGCAGGATCATATGTGACAGCCATATTCTAAGCGTGGACGAATGGTAGACTTATAAATATGTAAGAAAGATTCTGGAGATAAAAATTTTCTAACACGGCACCGTGAAACAACTTTCCTAGCAGCAGACCTAGCAATTAATTCAATATAATCTTTCCACTTCATATCAGCAGAGAAAGTTAGCCTGGATGAGGTGCAATGCGTAACTTTCCTGGAGGTTAGCATCAGCCATACTGATGGAAGGCAGAAAAGAGTCTCCCTCTCTCTCTCTCAAATGATTAATCGAAAGCAGCAGTTTTGGTTTGATTATGTCATTCTCTATCCGAGTTATATATGCCCTCCATTTTAGTTTTTGTTGCTATTGATTGAAAATTCTCAAATGATGTAGTTTCTCTTTTTTGATACAATTCTTTGTTTGTGATTGTGTAGCGCTCGTAAAGCGAGGAAAATAATTCCGAATATTCAAAAATTGTTATAATACCTAAGCATTTGAATTTTTGGATTTTTTTAAAGTTAACTTCAACATGAGATTCTACGTTATTCGCCAGTCAATGTGGTTTATGTGTAGTCACGAGCCTGTACAAGGATTCATTATCCTAACTACAGATAATTGTTCTATAAAATAAGATATAAAAAGATAGCATCTGCTTAGTAAACTCGAGAAGTCATTTTCGAACATTTTTCAATACAATACAGAAATACTTTTCAATACAGAGACAGATTTCATTGCACAGCAGAGAGAAAGAGAGGGTGGGGACATTATATTCAATGCACAATATGAGAGAGAGAAGATCATTATTTTTTTTTTTTTATTATTAATTATTTCACTCCAAGCAAGGCGATAAAAGTCACTAATGGGATGGAAAATGAAAAACTGGACAATGTCTAAATCTTTGAAGATCGTAGTTAACAGGAAAGCAAGAAACTTGAATAGAGTTAGACAAGCGCGGATGAGGAAACTTAGCATAGAACTTACGGTTACAACGAGCAATTCTGTGAAATTATGACAGCGATCTGCAAATTTAATACTGCGTTTAAATTCGTAAATAGCACAGAGAAGCCACGTAACGGCGCTGGGAAAGTGACTTGAGCCGAGATGTTAAATCAAGACCGATAATGTTGCAGATGCTTTCGATTTTGTCAAGAATCTCTCTCTCATATATATATATATATATATATATATATATATATATATATATATATATATATATATACGTTTTATTAAATAATATCGACAAGTGTTGTCTTTATTTTATGTAATTTTTTTCGTAACGTCTGATAACTTTAATAATGGATCAATATTGTGAATTTTTTCTTCGTTCAACGATAATGTTATTAAACTTATCAGACGTTACGAAAAAAATTTACATAAAATAAATAGACAACACTTATCTATATTATTTAATGAAACGTGTATGAATGAAAAGATGCTGCCTAAATACACACTATATATATATATATATATATATATATATATATATATATATATATATAGCTGAATCTCCAAGACCAGATGTGATAGCAAAGAACAAAAAAGTTACTTTAAAATGAATAATAAAGAGCAGTTTCATTTGAGGCGCTAAAATAAACTAACCGTTTCTTGCCCCTACTTAAAGATTGTGTGTCATTTTCGACAGCAGCTAACAATTTGGTTTGTTTTATGGCATATAAATATCAAGGGGTTATTTAATGCCGAGAAGATTATTATTGATGGTAATATTTTTTTTCAAAAAGTATTTCTAGGAATATTTTTTTCAAAAAAAGTATTGTTGGTAATAATTTCTATTTTTTACAAAAATTTATTGTTGGTATTAAAACCTATTTTTTTTAAACATGGGGGTTAACTATTTCTCAGTGTCTAGGACCCTAACAGGTGCTACCACCGCGGGTCACGATGGATCTGGGAAATGGTGGTTCCACGCTCCTCAAAGACTCGATCAGAGGCTTTGCTGTTGAATGGAGTTTATCGTCCCGAACACCTACAGTTCCGCCATATGCGAACACCTTTTAAATAGCAGAGACTGTGCCGCCAAATTTAGTGTCGACTGGTTCAGGAGTGTCAGTCTTTTTGACTTTTTTCTGACTGGTTCTCTTTGGTGATTGTGTTTTTTTTCCAGTACTGTGAGACTGTTTTTTTTTCATCGGCGTTGTTGTTTGGACTAACTTTTTGTGAAAAAAAATCCGGACCTTTTTTATCTGATAAGTTATTGTTTGGTTTCATTCTTTTTAATTTTTTTCTATTTTTTTGTTTGTTTTTTAATTTGTTTTTGGGCCTTGGCTCACATTTTTTCTTTTTTTCTCTTTCTTTTTTTTAGTCCGGTAAGACTTTGTCAAACCGGACGACTGCTTTTTTTATTTTATTTATTTTCTCTATTTAAAAAAGACCAGTTTTGAAAAAAAAAAAAAAAAAAGCTTTTTATTTTATTTTTTTTTATTTTTATTTTTTTTAGCGACTTCAGTCGCCTTCTTTCTCCTTTTTTATTTTTGACTAGTTTGTTTTTTTTCTTTTAATTTATTTTTTTTAGCGGCGTCAGCCAATTTTTTTTAAATTTTAAACTTTTTAATTTTTTAATTTTTGTACATTTGTTTGTTTGTTTTGGAAAAAAGAGAGACGTTTTCTGGTTGTTCTTTTTATTTTCGGCTGCCTTCGGGCGCCATTTTTATTTTTATTTAAAAAAAAAAAAGAGACTTACCTGTTTATTATTTTTCTCAGTTTTTTATTTTTGTTCGTCTGTATATTTTTTAAATTTCCTGGTTTATCCAGGCTTTCTTTGTTTGATTTTTTTCCCCAAACTCTCTCTGTGTGATAAAATAAAAGGCCCGTTAGTGGTTGTATCCTCAATATTTTCAGCATGGCCGACGAAGGCGGTCGGGCCAAAGTGAAGAAGGACCTCTTTGGGAAGGTGGACAATGCCAACCCAAAGGATAATGAGTCAAAAAAGCGGGCTGGTAAAAGCCCAAAAAATGACAATAGTTCCAAATCTGACCAAAATACCTCCAGAAAAGCAGATAGTTCTGATGTTGCCCCTAAAGACGCAACAGTGAGATCAAGTGAGGAGTCGCCCTCTTGTTGGAAGTCCCCTCCGAGTTGTATACTGAACATGGCGGATTTCCTAGACAAGGCGAAAGGTTTTGCCCATCTGGTGAAAAAAGATGGGTTCGTCGATGATGTCCAGGAACTCGGTATGTTCGCCAAGAGAATGGTGACCGTTTTTGTGGTGGACAAAAAAACCAAAAAGATTTGTCGCTCCACTAAAGACATTGTGATTAAATCACTTTTGTCCCTGGGGATAAAACCCCAAAGAGTTATAAAAGGTAGGGGTTTCTTCATGTGGGACATTCTGCTGCCCACACCAGAAGATTGCCTGGCTATGGCCAAAAAAGAACTGATCACTAAGGATCTAATATTAAGGACCGAGTACGAGGGCCGCAGAAGGACCAGGGTGGCCGTTTT
Organism: Acanthosepion pharaonis; assembly: GCA_903632075.3. Lineage (NCBI taxonomy): Eukaryota > Metazoa > Mollusca > Cephalopoda > Sepiida > Sepiidae > Acanthosepion > Acanthosepion pharaonis. The sequence goes on from CAHIKZ030001857.1 coordinate 1,520,745, forward strand.
GAGGTTCCTCCTCAAATTTCGGGAGAGCTTCTGGCTGCATTTTTTATGCAGTACGGCCAGATTTTAGGGCTCTCTCCGACAATCTGAACGGGGATGGACTTTTGACATCATGCTTGATCAAGAGGCCTTCAAGTCCGTCCCCAACTGTTTGGTTTTAGGCGACCGGAAAATGCCGGTCATTGTGACTGGTAGGCGTCCGACTTGCTGGAGGTGTGGGAGACTGGTCACCTTTCCTCCTCCTGCCCAGGGAAGAAGGCCCCTGGAGTTCCGGTCGTAGGCGACCAAAATACCCCCTTGGCCGATAAGGATAAATCCGCGGCACCTGTAATGGGTCTAGCTGCGAGGCGGACCGATGGGCAAAAGTCCCTCGGTTGGGTCCAAGCCCACATTGCCCCCCGAAACCGACGCCTGCCACTAGTGTGGTTAAGGAGAAGGAGGAGGGGAATGGCACCCTCGTGGTTAGGGGCAAGGGAAGAGCCAAACAGCGGTTCCTCCGTCCCAACATGACACCAGGGACATTATCACCTACAGCCCCATTCCCTCTACCAGCTCTGAGGGCGACGCCTCGGCGTCATACGAAAAAACGGCAACCGAAACCCAAGAATTAAATGAACCGAGTTGGCAGAAAATCCTGGATATTAAAAAGCTGAAAGAGAAGCTGGAATCAAAGCGGGGAAAAAAAAAAATCGCTGGGGGCACCGGCCCCCTATCCTCTGCCCCGTCTTCCCCTTCATCTAAATCATTCAAACCACCTCCGCCAAAATCTGTGTCAAACTCACCTGCCAAAAAAATACATTCATCTAAACCCTCCCCAGTAAGAACTCCTTCGGGTTGGACTCCCTCTACCACACCCAATCCTTCTCCAATGTCTACTCCTGCTCAGTCACCTCAGAAAAAAAGGGGCAGAAGCCCCGAAACTCAAATTGCGGCCGACATGAAAAAGAAAAAAATCATCAAACCTCCATATTTCCCAGGGGAAGACGTCTGCCGCGTTTCCCGGGACCAGGCGGAAAGGGTTTTTGGTCAAACCAGAAATCCCAAGGATTTAAAGATCCTCTGGAATTTTCATAGTATCAACGACAGAGAGGTGGAAAGGCCTGAGAATTTCCCTTCCGCGAAAAGGGTTTTTAACAGTAATTAGAACGGGCCCGGGAACGCGGGAGATTTGGGGCATGATAGAGGAGGCCCAGTCATCTCTAAAAATGGTGCCCCCTGCTGCCTACCTGTTGGATCCTGATTCAGATGGAGCAAGCCAGAAACTTAAAGGGAGGGTCCCAGTTTTTGTTCACCCATCCCTTTATAGAGCTTTGAAACTTACCTACCCTTCGGACATCGGCGGCTTGTCTCAGGATGATACCGTCGAGAATGAGATGGCGTCTGGTTCCATGGGACGAGCTGTGGGTGTCCTCACCCCAGCCATGTTCTATCCTGAAGGGCAACCCTAATCGGTTTCACGATGGCTCTCTGGTTAGCTAGTTTGAATGCCCGGGGCCTGAGGTCCGAGTCTCGCAGGGCGAGGCTCTCTCGTGACCTTCAGCGCCTCGGGGTGAATATATGTTGTTTACAAGAGACCCGGTTTTTTCTTCTCATGATCGTGAGGATATACTGTCTAGGGGTTCGCCCTTTATTCAGCATGTTTTGATGGTCGTTCGAGGGTGTCTCTTGGCTAGTGAGCAGGTCTTTGAAGGCTGCATGTACCCTTGTCTTCGCGGATCCGGCGGGCAGGCTTTGCGTGCTGGATGTTACCATAAAGGATAAGGTTCTTCGTCTCATTGGGGTTTATGCGCCCAATGCCCATTCCGAGCGGCCTGCTTTGTTTCGGCAGATCGCGCCGTTCTTGACGACGTCTCGTCGGGTAGTTTTAGCGGGGGATTGGAATGCCGTCCTTGACCCCGATATAGATCGTATAGGGCATAAACAAGGTACTAACAACCCGGATGTGAAACCATTTCGGGACTTTATCGATGGGTTTGATCTCGTCGATAAGTTCCGGAATGAACACCCTCGGGAGGTAGCATGGACTTGGACTACTAGTGGCAGCTCGGCTCCTGGCTCGCTTGCGAGCTACCTGGACCGAGTCTTAGTTAGGAGAGTCGATGTAGGGCTCTTAGGCTGTCCAAGTTTCCATTATATAGTTTATACGGACCATAGGCTTGTCCGGGTCCGTGTAAACTTAGATAAGCCTAAGGTTAAGTTGGCTGGTTACTGGAAATTGAACTGTTCGCTTTTCAGTGATCAGGGTTTCCGGGACCAGCTGCTACTAACAATCCAGAGGGAATTGACGGGAGCGGTTGTGGGAAATGCCTGGTGGGGCAATTTAAAATCTAAGATTCGTACGTTTGCTGCCGACTTTAGTCGTCGGCTCAATTTAGATAAATTAGCGGCGCAAACGGCTTTAGAAAAAAAAAAGTTGATCGGGCCGTGAAATCCCGTGTTAGTGGGGACATAGTCTTAGCTAAGGCAGAGTTGGCCTCCTTGCTTATCAAGAAGGATCAAGCTCTGGTAGTTAGGGCTAGGTTAAAAAGAATGTCTTCTGAGGCAACGAATATGGCCGCTGAACTGCGTGTAGAGGAAAATCGAAACGCGGCCAGGCGACATATAGCGTGCGTCACATTACCGGATAAGCGGACCGTGACTACAAACGCGGGCATATGTGAGGTCTTTCGAGATTACTTTCAGGAGCTTTTCACCAGGGAGCCCGGTCTGAGTTCTGCTCAGTTCGACGCCTATTTAGCTGACTTTCCCTGCCTCTCGGCAGCTGAAGTGGCTAGGTGCGAGGGTCCCATAACAGAGTCGGAAATCTGGGAAGCGCGCTGAAGCAGGTTGGCCTGGATAAGTCTCCGGGATTAGATGGTCTGCCCTACGAAGTTTACTTGAGGTTGTCGCACGTTTTTGTGCCTTTGCTGGAACTGATGTACAACCACTGGATGAGGCAGGGGTCTTTACCTCAACGCTTCACCAGGGGTGTCATCAAGTTGCTGCGTAAGGACAAGGACGGTGGGGATGGGTTAGGGAACTTTCGCCCTTTAACGATGTTAAACACTGACTTAAAGATTTTGGCGAAGATCTTAGCCAACCGTTTGCAGCTTGTCCTGTCTAGTCTGATTGGCCCTGAACAGACTTGTGCTGTGAAGGGCAGGACTATTCAGGATAACCTGCATATGGTACGCTTGATCTTAGAACAAGTCGACAGTGAAGCCGCGCTGATCAATTTAGATCAGTCCAAGGCCTTCGATAGGGTTGACCATCGATTTCTGGAGGCTGTCCTTTCGGCTGCCGGTTTCGGAGCCGACTTTCGCTCCTGGATCCGACTCTTGTATGCGACCCCCGGTGCGCTGGTGGAAGTGAATGGGGTAAGATCGAAGCCTTTCGTATTGTCTCGCTCCATTCGTCAAGGTTGTCCGCTATCGCCTCTGCTTTACGTTCTTGCGTTGGGGCCTTTCCTTCGCAAGTTAAAGGCGAATCCGGTCCTACGCGGTATTTCGCTGCCTGGTGCTAACACCTCGGCCAGGTATTCTGCCTATGCTGACGACGTTTCGGTTCTTGTGTCGAGCAGAGCCGAGATTAACGAAGTCAGTAAGCAGATCAGTGGGTATGAGATGGTGACAGGGGCCAAAATCAACCGCGATAAGTCTGTGGGCTTGCGGTTGGGTGCGTGGAAGGGAGTTTCTCTTCCCGGACCTTTCCTCTGGACGGATGGGCCGATCAAGATACTCGGCGTCTGGTTCGGTCCTGATCTCCAGTTGGAAAAGAATTGGTCGGAGGTACAGGGGCGGGCCGAGGCCGCGGCTAGTCTGTGGTCTCGGAGGAGACTTTCCCTGAAGGAAGGGCGGAAGTTTGTGGTTCCCATATCTATCCGATCCTCCTCTACCGTCTTTCTGTGCTTCCACTCCCGTATGACCGACTAATGTCATTAGTCAAGGCCTTGTTCTTTTTTTGTGGAGAGGCAAGGCCCATATGGCATCTCGCGAGATCTGTTGCCTTCATCCCTCTGAGGGCGGTCTGGGAATGCCTAGCATTGAGATTCGTCAATATATGCTACGCATTACCTTTCTCGACCGAATGTGTCGCGGTTTGGATGAGGTGGGCACCTTTTGGAAAGAAGATGTCCGTAAACATTTCCCATCCCTGAGAAGTGTGCACTCGTGCGAGGAGGAGGCCGGTCGTACTCCACGTGGCGAGTGCTCCTTCTATCGTGAATGTCGTCGTGCTTTGAAGCTCCTCTTGCGGACGTCGGTTGGCCTCTCCGACGCCCAAGCGTTGTCTCGTAAGGCATTATATCGTGTGTTAGTTAGGGGGTCCGTTCAAGATGATCTGATCGACGAGCTCGGTCTTACGAAGCAGGAGGCTCGCTCGATATGGCCTTGGGCGCCTGGGTTGAAATGTCTCAATAACGATGAGGCATCACTCACCTGGCTGATGATTCGCGGGGCCCTCTGGGTCGGCAAAAGACTTTGTTCAGCAGGCTTGGAGAAATATCCAAACTGTCGTCGCTGTACTGGGAATGTCGAGACCATTGGTCACGCCTTTTTTCAGTGCAGTGCGGTAGTGCCGTTGTGCAAGTTTGTTGAAGGCCTCATGGTTCGCATGCTGCAGGGAAAGTTTTTTGTCCTGGAAGCCAGTTCTGTTTGTAGCAATGTGGTATCGCAATTGACGAAGGCTGAACACTATGTGTTCTGTTGCTTACTAGGGGTTATGCGAGTCGTGATTTGGACGACGCGACAGAAGGGATTCTATGAAGGCGAGAAGTTCACCTCTTCCCAACTGATCTTGTATTTTAGGCATCAGCTTAAAGTCAAGATTAGGACGGAAAGGCGGCGGCTCCCATCATCAGAATTCGGCAAAAGGTGGGTGAATCTTGCGCGAATGTGTAGAGTGAAAGGGCTGACCTAGAGTGGCATTTAGATGTCGGTTAGGCTCAGAATATTGTCCTAACAGGGTTGAACATAGGCAACCCACCCAGATATTAGGTTAGACTAAGGTTTTGTTTTTGAATATTTAGTTTTTCCTTTTTTTCCCGTTTAACTTAGCTAGGGTATGTAAGCTCATTGGTCCCTTTTATTTCTGTCCCTATTTTTTTTACTTTTGTTTAATTCCCCATCCCCTCCCTCGTTAGGTGGTTAGAGATGTCAGTTTTCTGGTGGATGCGGGACGCCTTTCGTTTCGGGTGTGTGTTTTCGTTTTTGTTGTTGTGTATGAATGAGTGAGTGTTTGTGTGAATGCTTGTTGGTCTGAATGTGTACTCAGTTTCTTAGTCCCGCATCGATTTCGTCTGGTTAACTGACTTTTCTGCCACATTCATAGTTTATGGGGGGTTTTATTACTAACTCAGTTTTGTTTAGTTTTATTGTAAATAATTATTGCATTCTGTAAATACGCATTTGGGGATTTTTTAAAAAATTGTTATTTTATGACCCTCCCCCCATGAACAATATTTGTATATATGGGGACTAGTTAGGACGTCATAGAGAAACTGAGGTATTATGGTGGTCGTAGTAAGAAAGGTAGGAGTGAATGTGTTGTTTTGGTGATTGGATTATTGTTGGCATGTTTGGGTCAGTGTCTGCGACTAGCTAAGTTTAGATTTAAGACAGATGAAGACCGTCATTCCCCATCCCCCTTTTCGGCCTTGTGCCACATTTTCTATTTAAATACAAATAAATATTGTGTCGACTGGTTCACCGTGTTGGCCCGGTCACACTCTGTATTTCATCTGAAGGTTCTGGAGGCACTTTACATCGGGTCCCGCAAGCCTTCTTTGTGCAAACAACGTGAGTGTTTGCTGGGACTCGCTGTCATCTGCCTCTAGTTCCTTCTTGCATATATATATATATATATATATATATATATATATATATATGTGTGTGTGTGTGTTTAATTTTTTTTTTTCCACCTATTCTTACTGTACATTTTCTGTTTTAATTTTCAATCTCCCGTGGAGCCTGACGAGCGGGAGCGAAACCGGTTGCTTCCCCCCTTGTTGAGTTTTTTTTTTTTTTATTATTTAATACTTTTTTAATATGTCTTGTAATATTAAATTTTATACTTTTATTTCGATCATTAAATTTTGTACCGATAAAAATATCTTTAAATATCTTAACAGGTACAACCAGAATTTAATTAGTAAATTAAATAAAATATTACAGATTAAGGCGAAATTGAGAACTGTTGAATATGAAATTAAATTTCTTCAGCAATGTATCCGCTTTCAGGTTTGCCCCTCTTTCATTCAGTTTAGAGTGAGGAGGGCTAAGTTACACCCTAGTTGGAATATTGAGTCGGTCTTTATTAAAGATCGGATCAAACATCTTTCTTCTAGAAACCTGTGCCTTAAGCGAGATTACAGGAGATTATTATGTACGCATATGAATTCAGTCTCATTTTTTGATTGGATTAGGTTCTCCAGGTTTTTGGGACTGGTCCATCAACGGCAGTGTGTTAAATTATCTACAAAGCAAGAGGCCAAGTTGAATAGTTTGGTCCAGAAGAAATACGGAGTCACTTCTGAACCTAACTCAAATAATATTAATCTGTCCACGCATGAACTAACTGAGTTAGAATCGTTTGTTCTTTCTCACGGGTTGGACTTCTCCATTCCTCTCTCTATGCCGGACAAGGAGAAGATTTTTTCCGAGTTTGAGGTTTTCTTTGCTCAGTTGGCAAGACTCTCTCCCACCTCTGTCGACGCGGTTACTAATTTGGAAGCTTAGTTGAACAATTTCGCTCACACCTTCTCCTGCTCCTCTGTCGCTACTGCTGAATCCAAATGGAAAGCAGAACATCAGCGTGTTATTAACGCTCTAAGGAATAATTATGACTTGATTATTTCCAGACCTGATAAAGGTGCTGGTGTAGTTATTTTGGATCGAGCAGACTATATAACCAAAATGTCTTCTATTTTAGAAGACACTTCAAAGTTTACTAGACTTGGTTCTGTTGAGACCTGTGATGGAACCTCTTCGTGTGAAGCGAAATTTCAAAAATCACTTTTAAAGTGGGTAAAATCAGGGTTACTCTCAAAGGAAATTGCCAACGAAATCCGTCCTTCCGGTTCGATTCGTCCCCGATTATATGGTCTCCCGAAAATCCACAAGGAGGGTGTACCGTTGCGACCGATCTTGTCCATGATCGGGTCAGCCCAACACAAGATAGCCCAATGGCTTTCCACACTTTTGGATCCTGTGTTGCAGTGCCTGGATGGTTTTTGTATCAAGGATTCCTTTTCCTTTGTTGACCGCGTGCGAAAATTATCTTCTTCCGGTAAGTTCATATGCTCTTTCGATGTTTCTTCCTTGTATACTTGTGTCCCTTTGATGGAAACCATCGATATTTGTTGCGACTATCTCTATCGCAGTTCATTAACTTCACCTAGTTTTCCTGAGTCAATTTTTCGGGAATTGATGAGATTTGCAACGTCCTCCGTTGAATTCAGTTTCAACAATACTATGTACCGACAGATCGACGGGGTCGCTATGGGCTCTCCTTTGGGTCCTGCACTTGCTAACATATTTGTTGGCTTCCAGGAAGAAAAGATACGAAGGAATCCACTTTGTCCTCAACTGTACTATCGGTATGTGGACGACACCTTTTGTTTATTTAACGGTGAAGTTGAGGCTGACCAGTTTCTTTCGTTTTTAAATGGCATCCATCCGGCACTAAGGTTCACTATTGAAAAAGAGTCTAATCATCAATTGGCTTTTTTGGATGTATTAGTACATCGCACGTCAACAGGTTTTCTTACTTCCGTTTATAGAAAACCTACTTTTGCAGGGTTATACACGCGTTGGGACTCTTTTTGTCCCACTAAGCGCAAAATCAACATTATCAAAATCCTCCTCCACAGAGGATTAAAGATTTGCTCTGAGCCTTTCCTGAACGATGAAATTAACTTTATTAAGGATACCCTATGTAATTTGGGTTATCCTCTTGATACTGTTAATTCAGTTATCCGGAGTAAAGTTGAAGAGTTCAGAAGTGCCGATCTCTACACTGTCAAAAAAAAAATGCCCTGTTTACCTTAGATTACCATGGATTGGTACAAAGTGTAAAAAAAAATGGCCAAACAAATTTCATCAAAGGTTCGTTGCTGCTTTTTTCTCTGCTGAAGTTCGGATTATTTTTTCAAACTCGGCCTATGTTTCGATCTGCGTGTAAAGACGTTCTCCCTCCCCACCATATTAATTCTATTGTTTACAAATACGTTTGTAGTTGCGGAGCCAACTACATAGGGAGAACGACTCAGCGCTTAGACACTAGAATAAAGCAACACGTTCCTACTAAAATTAGGAACCACACCTTGCCTGCGAGTGGACTCGTCCCGAACACCTACAGTTCCGCCATATGCGAACACCTTTTAAATAGCAGAGACTGTGCCGCCAAATTTAGTGTCGACTGCTTCACAGAGTATCAGACAGTGACTTTTTTGACTGTTATTCTGACCGCCGTTTTTGATTTTTCAGTGGCGAGACTGTTTCTTTCTGCTTTGCTTTATTATTTGGACGAACCTCTTTTTTTTGAAAAACACCGGACCTTTTTTCTGATAAGTTATTGTTTTTGTTTCATTCTTTTAATTTTTTCCATTTCTTTTGTTTGTTTTTAATTTGTTTTTGGGCTTCGGCTCACATTTTTTTTCTTTTTTTTTAGTCCGGTTTGACAAAGTCTTACCGGACGACTGCTTTTTTATTTTTTGTTTATTTTCTCTAATTTAAAAAAAAAAAAAAAAAAAAAAAGACCAAAAGAAAAAAAAAAAGAAGCTTTTTTTGTTTATTTCTTTTTTTATTTTTTTTTTTTAGCGACTTCAGTCGCCTTCTTTCCTTTTTTTTTTGGTTTGACTAGTTTATTTTTCTTTTAATTCATTTTCTTTAGCGGCGTCAGCCGCTAAACTTTACTTTTTTATTATTTTCTTTTTGTACATTTATTAATTGTTCGGAAAAAAGAGAGAAGTTTTTGGTTTTTCTTTTTATTTTTCGGCTGCCTTCGGGCGCCATTTTTATTTTTATTTAAAAAAAAAAAAAAAGAAAGTCTTACCTGTTTATTTTTTTTCAGTTTTTGTCATTTTTTTTTTTTTGTTTAATTTTAAATCTTAATTTCCTGGTTTATCCAGGCTTTCTTTATTTTTTGTTTGATTTTTTTTCCCCAACTCCTCTCTCTGTGATAATTTACAAAGACCCACTAGTGGTTGTCTCCACGTGTTTTCAACATGGCCGACGAAGGCAGTCGGTCAAAAGTAAAAAAGGACCTCTTTGGGAAGGATGATAATGCCAACCCAACTGAGAATGATGGGAAAAAGCGGGCTGGAAAAAGCCTAAAAATCTGACCACATAGCATCTCCAAAAAGGAGAAGTTCCTCCAGAAAAGCAAAGCTGATGTTGTCCCTAAAGAGGCGCCAGTTAAATCGACTGGAGGAGTTGCCCTCTTGTTGGAAGTCCCCCCTAGCTGTATACTGAACATGGCGGATTTCCTGGATAAGGCGAAAGGTTACGCCCATCTGGTTAATAAAGATGGGTTCGTCGATGATGTCCAGGAACTCGATATGTTCTCTAAGAGAATGGTGACCGTTTTTGTGGTGGACAAGAAAACCAGAAAGATTTGTCGCTCCACAAAAGACATTGTGATTAAATCACTTTTGTCCCTGGGGATAAAACCCCAAAGAGTTATAAAAGGTAAGGGTTTCTTCATGTGGGACATTCTGCTTCCCACACCAGAAGATTGCCTGGCTATGGCCAAGAAGGAATTGATCACGAAAGATCTAATTTTGATAACTGAATACGAAGGCCGCAGGCGGACCAGGGTGGCCGTTTTCGAGGTTCCTTCTCAAATTTCGGGAGAGCTTCTGGCTGCATTTTTTATGCAGTACGGCCAGATTTTAGGGCTCTCTCCGACAATCTGAACGGGGGATGGACTTTTGACATCATGCTCGATCAAGAGGCCTTCAAGTCCGTCCCCAACTGTTTGGTTTTAGGCGACCGGAAAATGCCGGTCATTGTGACTGGTAGGCGTCCGACTTGCTGGAGGTGTGGAGAGACTGGTCACCTTTCCTCCTCCTGCCCAGGGAAGAAGGCCCTGGAGTTCCGGTCGTAGGCGACCAAAATTCCCCCTTGGCCGATAAGGATAAATCCGCGGCACCTGTAATGGGTCTAGCTGCGAGGCGGACCGATGGGCAAAGTCCCTCGGTTGGGTCCAAACCCACATTGCCCCCCGAAACCGACGCCTGCCACTAGTGTGGTTAAGGAGAAGGAGGAGGGGGAATGGCACTCGTGGTTAGGGGCAAGGGGAAGACCCAAACAGCGGTTCCTCAGTCCCATCATGACACCAGGGACATTATCACCCACAGCCCCATTCCCTCTAACAGCTCTGAGGGCGACGCCTCGGCGTCTTACGAAAAGAACGCAAGCGAAGTCCAGAAAATGAATGAGCCGAGCTGGGCAAAAATACTTGATCTGAAAAAAATTGAAGGAAAAATTACAGGCAAAAGCGGGGAAAAGATAAAAAAATCGCTGGGGCACCGGCCCCCTATCCTCTGCCCCTGTCTTCCCCTACTTCATCTAAAAAAGCCTTTTTAAAACCTCCCCCACCGAAATCACTATCGAACTTTCCAACAAAAACTCATCTTTCAGTTAAACCTTCACCCGTAAGAACGCCTTCGGGCATGACTCCTTCCACCACTCCCAACATTACACCCGTTCCTACACCACAAAAAAAGAGAGTGAGAAGTCCGGAGTCGCAAACTGCTACGGAAAAGAAAAAGAAGAAAGTAAAACCACCATATCTCCCAGGGGAAGACATCTGCCGCGTATCCTGGGAACAGTCGGAACGGGTCTTCGGCCAAACGAAGGACCCAAAGAACTTAAAAGTATTGTGGAATTTCCGGCACATTAAGGGTGTGGACGTGGAGGTGCCGGAAAATTTCCACAAGGCCCGAAACTAACTAACAGTCGTGAGAACTGGCCCGGGTACGCGGGAGATCTGGGGCATGATAGAGGAGGCGAAATCGTCCTGAAAGTGGTGCCCCCAGCCGTCGTCCTTCTCGAGGAGAATCTCGATGAATCAAAACAATGCAAAGGAGGGTCCCTGTTTTTGTTCACCCATCCCTGTATAGAGCTTTTTAAATTAACCTATCCTGCGGACATCGGCGTTTGTCCCAGGATGACTCGCTCGATATTGAGATGAGGTCTGGCTCAATGGGACAAGCTGTGGGTGTCCTAACCCCAGCCATGTTCTATGCTGAAGGGCAACCCTAATCGGCTTCACAATGGCTCTCTGGTTAGCTAGTTTGAATGCCCGGGGCCTGAGGTCCGAGTCTCGCAGGGCGAGGCTCTCTCGTGACCTTCAGCGCCTCGGGGTGAATATGTTGTTTGCAAGAGACCCGGTTTTCTTCTCATGATCGTGAGGACATACTGTCTAGGGGGTTCGCCCTTTATTCAGCATGTTTTGATGGTTGTTCGAGGGGTGTCTCTTGGCTAGTGAGCAGGTCTTTGAAGGCTGCATGTACCCTTGTCTTCGCGGGTCCGGCGGGCAGGCTTTGCGTGCTGGATGTTACCATAAAGGATAAGCTTCTTCGTCTCATTGGGGTTTATGCGCCCAATATCCATTCCGAGCGGCCTGCTTTGTTTCGGCAGATCGCGCCGTTCTTGACGACGTCTCGTCGGGTAGTTTTAGCGGGGATTGGAATGCCGTCCTTGACCCCGATATAGATCGTATAGGGCACAAAAAAAGGTACTAACAACCCGGATGTGAAACCATTTCGGGACTTTATCGATGGGTTTGATCTCGTCGATAAGTTCCGGAATGAACACCCTCGGGAGGTAGCATGGACTTGGACTACTAGTGGCAGCTCGGCTCCTGGCTCGCTTGCGAACTACCTGGACCGAGTCTTAGTTAGGAGAGTCGATGTAGGGCTCTTAGGGTGTCCAAGTTTCCATTATATAGTTTATACGGACCATAGGCTTGTCCGTGTCCGTGTAAACTTAGATAAGCCTAAGGTTAGGTTGGCTGGTTACTGGAAATTGAACTGTTCGCTTTTCAGTGATCAGGGTTTCCGGGACCAGCTGCTACTAACAATCCAGAGGGAATTGACGGGAGCGGTTGTGGGAAATGCCTGGTGGGGCAATTTAAAATCTAAGATTCGAACGTTTGCTGCCGACTTTAGTCGTCGGCTCAATTTAGATAAATTAGCGGCGCAAACGGCTTTAGAAGAAAAAAAAGTTGATCGGGCCGTGAAATCCCGTGTTAGTGGGGACATAGTCTTAGCTAAGGCAGAGTTGGCCTCCTTGCTTATCAAGAAGGATCAAGCTCTGGTAGTTAGGGCTAGGTTAAAAGAATGTCTTCTGAGGCAACGAATATGGCCGCTGAACTGCGTGTAGAGGAAAATCGAAACGCGGCCAGGCGACATATAGCGTGCGTCACATTACCGGATAAGCGGACCGTGACTACAAACGCGGGCATATGTGAGGTCTTTCGAGATTACTTTCAGGAGCTTTTCACCAGGGAGCCCGGTCTGAGTTCTGCTCAGTTCGACGCCTATTTAGCTGACTTTCCCTGCCTCTCGGCAGCTGAAGTGGCTAGGTGCGAGGGTCCCATAACAGAGTCGGAAATCTGGGAAGCGCTGAAGCAGGTTGGCCTGGATAAGTCTCCGGGATTAGATGGTCTTGCCCTACGAAGTTTACTTGAGGTTGTCGCACGTTTTTGTTCCTTTGCTGGAACTGATGTACAACCACTGGATGAGGCAGGGGTCTTTACCTCAACGCTTCACCAGGGTGTCATCAAGTTGCTGCGTAAGGACAAGGACGGTGGGGATGGGTTAGGGAACTTTCGCCCTTTGACGATGTTAAATACTGACTTAAAGATTTTGGCGAAGATCTTAGCCAACCGTTTGCAGCTTGTCCTGTCTAGTCTGATTGGCCCTGAACAGACTTGTGCTGTGAAGGGCAGGACTATTCAGGATAACCTTCATATGGTACGCTTGATCTTAGAACAAGTCGACAGTGAAGCCGCGCTGATCAATTTAGATCAGTCCAAGGCCTTCGATAGGGTTGACCATCGATTTCTGGAGGCTGTCCTTTCGGCGGCCGGTTTCGGAGCCGACTTTCGCTCCTGGATCCGACTTTTTATGCGACCCCCGGTGCGCTGGTGGAAGTGAATGGGGTAAGGTCGGAGCCTTTCGTATTGTCTCGCTCCATTCGTCAAGGTTTTCCGCTATCGCCCTTGCTTTACGTTCTTGCGTTGGAACCATTCCTTCGCAAGTTAAAGGCGAATCCGGTCCTGCGCGGAATTACCCTGCCTGGGGCCACCACCTCAGCCAGGTATTCTGCCTATGCTGACGACGTTTCGGTTCTTGTGTCGAGCAGAGCCGAGATTGACGAAGTCAGCAAAGAGATCAGTGGGTATGAGATGGTGACAGGGGCCAAGATCAACCGCGATAAGTCTGTGGGCTTGCGGTTGGGTGCGTGGAAGGGAGTTTCTCTTCCCGGACCTTTCCTCTGGACGGATGGGCCGATCAAGATACTCGGCGTCTGGTTCGGTCCTGATCTCCAGTTGGAAATGAACTGGTCGGAGGTACAGGGAAGGCCGAGATCGCGGGTAATCTGTGGTCTCGGAGGAGACTTTCCCTGAAGGGAAGGGCGGAAGTATGTGGTTCACACATCTATCCGATCCTCCTCTACCGACTCTCTGTGCTTCCACTCCCGTATGACCGACTAATGTCATTAGTCCGGACCTTGTTCTCTTTCTTGTGGAGAGGCAAGGCCCCTATGGTATCTCGCGAGGTCTGTTGCCTTCATCCCTCTGAGGGCGGTCTGGGAATGCCTAGCATTGAGATTCGTCAATATATGCTTCGCATTACCTTTCTAGACCGAATGTGTCGCGGTCGAATGAGGAGGTTGCCTTTTTGGAAAGAAGACGTCCAGAAACATTTCCCGTCCCTGAGAAGTGTGCACTCGTGCGAAGAAGAGGCCGGTCGTACACCACGAGCCGAGTGCTCCTTTTATCGTGAATGTCGTCGCGCTCTGAAGCTCCTCTTACGGAGCGTCGGATGGCCTCTCCAACGCCCAGGCGTTGTCTCGCAAGGCATTATATCAAGTTTTAGTTAGGGGGTCCGTACAAGATGATCTGATTGGCGAGCTCGGTCTTACGAAGCAGGAGGCTCGCTCGATATGGCCTTGGGCGCCTGGGTTGAAATGCCTCAATAACGATGAGGCATCACTCACCTGGCTGATGATTCGTGAAGCCCTCTGGGTCGGCAAAAGACTTTGTTCAGCAGGCTTGGAGAAATATCCAAACTGTCGTCGCTGTGCGGGGGAAGTCGAGACCATTGGTCACGCCTTTTTTCAGTGCAAGGCGGTAGTGCCGTTGTGCAAGTTTTTGAAGGCCTCATGGTTCGCATGCTGCAGGGAAAGTTTTTTGTCCTGGAAGCCAGTTCTGTTTGTAGTAATGTGGTGCCGCAGATGACGAAGGCTGAACACTATGTGTTCTGTTGCTTACTAGGGGTTATGAGAGTCGTGATTTGGACGACGCGTCAGAAGGGATTCCATGAGGGCGAGAGTTCACTTCTTCCCAACTGATCTTGTTCTTTAAGCATCAGCTTAAAGTCAAGATCAGGACGGAAAGGCGGCGGCTCACCTCATCAGAATTCAACAAAAGGTGGGTGGATCTTGCGCGTATGTGCTGAGTAAAAAGGGCTGACCTTGAGTGGCATTTTGATGCCGGTTAGGCATTAGGATATTGTTTTCCTGGGTTGAACATAGGCAACCCATCCCAGAAACTAGGTTAGCTTAGGTTTGGTTTTTGAATTTTAGTTTTCCTTTTTTTCAGTTTAACTTAGCTAGGGTGTGTTTTCTGCCCATTGGTCCCTTTTATTTCTGTCCCCATTTTTTTTTCCTTTTGTTTAACTCCCCATCCCTCCCTCGTTTAGGTGGTCAGTGATGTCAGTTCTCTGGTGGATGTGGGGCGCCTTTCGTTTCGTGTGTGTGTTTTTTTTTCGTATTTGTTGTTGTCTATGAATGAGTGTGTGGTTGTGTGAATGCTTGTTGGAATGAGTGTGTCCTTCATTTACATAAGTCCCGCATCGATTTCGTCCGGTTAACTGATATTTCTGCCACATTCAAAAGTTTGTGGGGGTTTTATTACTACACTATTTTTGTTTGTTTTCTTGTAAATAATTTTTTCATTTTGTATATATTCATTGGGGGTTTTTTAAAAATTGTTGTTTTTATCCCCCCCCCCATGAGACAATATTTGTACATAAGGGGAGAATTTAGGATTTTCATTGAGTCAAAGAGGCATTTTGGTGTACGTAGTAAGAAAGGTACGGATAAATGTGTTGTTTTGGTGAAAGGAATATTGTTTTGTATGATTGGGTCAGTGGTTGTGGCTAGCTAAGTTTAGATTTAAGACAAGTGATGACCGTCCTTTACCCCAACCCCCCTTTTCGGCCTTGTGCCACATTTGTACATAGTACAATAAATATTGTGTCGACTGGTTCACCGTGTTGGCCCGGTCACACTCTGTATTTCATCTGAAGGTTCTGGAGGCACTTTACATCGGGTCCCGCAAGCCTTCTTTGTGCAAACAACGTGAGTGCTGGGACTCGCTGTCATCTGCCTCTAGTTCCTTCTTGCATATATACGAATATATATATATATATATATATATATATATATATATATATATATATATATATATGTGTGTGTGTTTAATTTTTTTTTTTTCCACCTATTCTTACTGTACATTTCTCTGTTTTAATTTTCAATCTCCCGTGGAAGCCTGACGAGCGGGAGCGAAACTGGTTGCTCCCCCCCACCTTGTTGTTGAGTTTTTTTTATTATTTAATACTTTTTAATATGTCTTGTAATATTAAATTTTATACTTTTATTTCGAGATATATATATATATATATACACAAAGTTCGTCAATGGTATCTAGATTCATTGATTACTCCTTGTATTATATAAATCGCTTTTCGATCAATACATTTTCATTGAAAAAAAAGTTTAATACAAACAGTGAAATGGAAATATCTAGGAAGGAAAAAATGATTCGTTTTCTACGGCCTATCAACTCTTTGCAGGTTATTTAAAGGCAGAAAACTTTTAGATTGTAAGAATTTTTTTGAGATAATAATTTAGTGATATATCTAATTAGCCCATAGCTGTGGCGGAGAATAGGTGGTTTCATGCCTTTCCCAAGGGTATTTGCGCGTAAGTTAATATAACGAAACCAACTCAAATTGGAACTGCTTTCCGATTAACAATTCCGAGCAATTATCCATTCGACCTCCTGGATATCCAAACTTACAGCACCTGGTATTTCCAAGCGGTCACCCATCTAGGTACTACTGACCAGGTTCGACGTTCCTTAACTTTAGTAATCGTACGGGAACTGGTTGGTTGGGTTTTATGGCATATCAACCACTGTGGGTCATTTAATGCCAAATTAAGATATATATATTAAATATACAGTACTATCAGACATATAGCTGGCAACATTATTTTTTCCAAAAAAACGCATACCTGGCAACATTGTTTCAAAAACGTATAGCTGGCAACATTATTTATTCAAAAAAAAAAAAAAAATGTATAGCAGACATTATTTATTCAAAAAAAAAAAAGCTGGCAACATTATTTATTCAAAAAAAAAAAATGTATAGCTGGCAACATTATTTATTCAAAAAAAAAAAAAAATGTATAGCTGGCAACATTATTTATTCAAAAAAAAAAAATGTATAGCTGGCAACATTATTTATTCAAAAAAAAAATTGTATTGGCAACATTATTTATTCAAAAAAAAAAATGTATAGCTGGCAACATTATTTATTCAAAAAATGTATAGCTGGCAACATTATTTATTTATAGCTGGCAACATTATTTATTCAAAAAAAAAAAAAAAAATGTATAGCTGGCAACATTATTTATTCAAAAAAAAAAAAAAAATGTATAGCTGGCAACATTATTTATTCAAAAAAAAAAAAAAAACATTATTTATTCAAAAAAAAATATAGCTGGCAACATTATTTATTCCAAAAAAAAATGTATAGCTGGCAACATTATTTATTCAAAAAAAAATGTATAGCTGGCAACATTATTGTTTCAAAAACCTATAGCTGGCAACGTTATTTTTCCGAAAACATTATCTGAAGCCTTGTTGTTGGACGTAGTTTATCGTCATACAGGACGCGGATGGACGCAGGACGCGGATGTAGTTTATCGTCATACCCAGGACGCGGATGTGGTTTATCGTGTCCCAGGACGCGGATGTGTTTATCGTCATACCCAGGACGCGGATGTAGTTTATCGTCATGGTTTATCGTATAAGGACGCGGATGTAGTTTAATAGGAATGTAGTTTATCGTCATACCCAGGACGCGGATGTAGCTCGTCAAAGGACGCGGATGTAGTTTATCGACAAACCCGTCATACCCAGGACGCACGGGAACTGGTGTCCCAACGTGATTTGGCTATAAGCATGAATAAAAAGACCTGCTACAGCTCGACAAAGACGGCGACGACAAACCCTATTTTAAGATCAGGTTGGCGAAAGGCGATTACTTAATAGACAAATGGTATCTTGGATGGGTTATTTCATTTAATTTTTTTTAACAGATTATCCACTGAAAATTGAACTCACTACTCGGTAATAATTATTAATAAGACTAATCTTATTAATCATCATGCTCTTTCGAGAAACAATATGATTAGTAGCTAATAATAGAACTGAACATTTATGACTAAGTGGCATATGTGGCATCAGTCGGTTTCGACAGATCATGGAGTTATGCATCAGCTACTGATAGAGTCGCAGCATTTTTAAAGACCCACACGGGAGTGACAGTCTCGATAGCAGCGAATGCACGTGAAGATACTCTCTCTCCCCTGATGTCGCCAAGTTTTCTTTTCTTTGGACACGCTTCTTCCCGGCAGCACCCCAGTTTCCTTTCTTCTCGCTCCAGCCTCCGTGTAAATCGCGTCTCCAGCGTGACCGATTCTTCCCACCTCTCGATGGTCCATGACCATCGCGCCTCATGTCCCTTTTGCAGACGTGGTTGAAGCGAATACGAGGTCACTCTCGTACCTTCTTTCCAGTTCTCCGAACAGAAAGACCTTCAGAATCCTATCAGCAGGTTTTTGCCTTCCGCGTTTTGCCATCGCAGTGAGACGACACTGAATTGTCCACCCCAGGGCGCAGGCCTCGGCAGGGTTTTGAGAGAGATCGACGGTTGCCCATGCAGAACGTCTCCTCCTTCAACGCAACCGATGTTTTCAAAGGGAAAGGTAGAGTCCAAAACAACTTGGCACCGTCGTCGTCACCAGAATGAGGTTCATCATAGACTATGTGGATTATTTATAACAATATACTTTAACGTTGTGATGACTAAAAGATTCGTTCTTACTATAAATCTTATTAGGCAAAATAAGAGATTAACAATACTTAATATACTGTAATAAAAAGGTATTGTGACGGATAGAAGATGCTTTCTTATTTCAGATATTATTAGGCAAAATAAAATTAACAAAACAAAGTAATATTATTCCATACCTCATTCTCACTTTCATCTTCATTTCGTGTTATTTCTCTGTCAAGAATTTCAATCTCATTTTCTGCGGCTTTCCTAACGACCTACAAGTCCTTTACCAATTATTGCTTTCTACCCAACCAACAAGCCTGTTTCTCAAATTCTTTTTACAGAAATGTAACTATCTACGCAGTGCAATGAGACAGAAATCCGAAAGGTATAGTGAAAGGTGTCTTCCAGAAACTAAGCAAAATATTTAGGAATATATTGTTAGAAACAAAGGAAAAAAGTACTGAAATATATAATCTCTAATCTCCTATATAGCAACGAATGCTGGACAATCCCTCCACAGATGAAGAGGAGACCCAAAGCAACAGAAATGTTTTGACGTCGAATACTAAGGTTAATATGGAGAGAATCTATGAGTAATGTAGAAAAAGGTACAGCGAATGAGGAAAGAGGGTATAGAGAATCTAACACTCATAGGGCATACTCAAAGCAAAAAGTAGCGAGTAACCGACTTAACATTGTTTGAATGGATAGCAGAACAAGAACAATGGCGAAGGACAAAGAATAAAAAAATTACTCAGAGTAGACGGGTAATTGTATTTAGCCATGATCAATAAAGTCTTGAAGAGACATTTTGGTTAAAAATTTCTAGAAATTTGTCCACTGAGCACCATTATTTGTTACCGTTTTCGTGAAGATCACAGTGACCGTTTTTCAGGAATTGCTTTCTACGAGATTTTTTTTAAACAACCGAACGATCAAGTACTTAAGACAAGCGTTAACATCAGCCAATTGAAAACCGCTCCTCTACCATTTCAAGCCAACCATGATTTGCGAATTTCGCTTCAGCTGCTGCAGTGAAACGGAAGCGGAAGGAAATCCATGCACTTGTTTAGACAAATAAGTTCAAGTACGTACTTCTGGATGTAAAGTCAATATACTTATTACTTCCAGGGGTTGACGTTCAATTACGAATTCGTGAGGAGTAACGTGTGTTTATGTTGCTATTCAGTATATGGTCCAGATCTACACAATAGCCATATTCTAGTAGTAACGCATGTATTAATAACTTAACATTTTTTTGTTTTTATTTTCAATGCAAAAAAGAGTTTAGTGTAGAAACTTCCTAAAGCAGATCTTAGATTTAAAATAAATTCAACAATCCAATGTTTAAATTATAATTTCTTTAGTCTACAGAAACATCTTTAGTGCAGAAAACCTGGACGGATTGCTAACGAGGGACAGTGGAGTGAATGTAAAGCTGGCAGCAATAAAAACCGAAACCATCCTTTCGTATTCCAGGTATAAATGCATCAAGCGCTAAAGCAATTATGATGGACGAGACACTAAAAGAAGGGAGTGTTGAAAAATTCCTAACCGAAACTTTGACAAATTTCAATCACAAAATAGAATTTGGTTTTCTGGGCGTGAATTGGACAAAAAACTTTTCAGTCCCTTTGAAGATGCAACGATTATAATAATTGCCGAATCTTTTTTCATGTAACGTATTTCATAGTGTACAAATGCAGAAAGCGATTGTCTCCATTTTTATAGGACGAAATTACTTACGTCCCCAGGGGACTTGAGGGTCACGTGATGTTGCGAAATTAGTACAGTTGATGAGTGGTTCCCAACAGATAAGGTAAACAGCGCAGGTTCGGTGAACGAGCGCAGGTCATGTCATTTCTTAATATATGCAAACAAACAATATCATCACAGCGTTATATTCGTTCTTTCATATACTACTTACATTTTTTACTACGGTGGTATGCAGTTTTTATATATATATAACTATATTTATATATATATATATATATATATATATATATATATATATGTGTGTGTGTGTATATATCATGAAATCACAATTACACTGGACAGGTCATGTGTTACGTATGCAAGGCAACAGAATTCCAAAAATGCTCATGTATGGTCAACTTGACAATGGTCATCGAAACGTGGGTCGGACTTTACTTTTCAGCTTGTCCCTGTACCTAAGTAATCTCTTAGCTGCGAATATAATTCACACTACCTTTGAGAACATCGTAATTGATCGTAATGAAGATTACATGCTACAATAGCATCAAGAACAAGGCAGCATCAAACTAGGGAAAGGAATAAAATATCTGCTGCTGTTCCAGTGATATACTCCAAGAATCCATACTCTTGCACAATCTGTGGGCTTCTTTGCAAATCACTAGCAAGACTGAAATATCACTTGCGACTCGCACACAAGGTTAAATAAACAAAGTTGTCGG
The DNA here is from genome assembly GCA_903632075.3 of Acanthosepion pharaonis. Classification (NCBI taxonomy): domain Eukaryota; kingdom Metazoa; phylum Mollusca; class Cephalopoda; order Sepiida; family Sepiidae; genus Acanthosepion; species Acanthosepion pharaonis. The sequence continues at coordinate 1,541,517 of CAHIKZ030001857.1, forward strand.
AACCTCATACGTCGAAACCGACGGGAGAGTCCATCATATATATATATATATATATATATATATATATATATATATATATATAGCGCTGTAAGAGGAAAAAACAGGTAATATCCACAAATATCGAAGGACCAGAAATATTACAATCTGAAGTGAAATCAGCACTGGCCAAATTCAACAAAAACAAAACAGCAGGACCAGAGAGAATTCTAATAGAGATCCTGGCAGCCGTAGATGATTTCGGCATTGATAAGATTACAGACATAATAAATCAATCATAGTAATAACATCTTCCTAATTCAGCCATTAAAATTTCGTAAATTTATAATAGACACACGAGAAATTACTGTATTTTCCGGGTTAGAAGACGCCTTTTTTTTCCTGAAAAATAAGGCTGCGTCTTCCAAGTCAGATTGGACGGTCACCTAATTGGTTTGACTGATAGGGACGTGAATTTGTATGTAGAGTCATTACACTATAATGTTAGTTATCTAATTCAGCCTTTTATATGATGTAACCTCAGTACTTAGCTGCTACAAGTATTTCCAAGACTGTAAACCTTTCTGGAACCGAGCCACAAGCTTAAACATGCTCTGTTTACTAGCAGCGACGGGAGCCTCTCTGCTCTTGACTTGTATGCCATTGCCAGTCAGACGAGTGATTAATGTAAATTTAATTTATTTACTAAGCTGAAGTTATTGTGTTACAAATGTTAGAAATACTGCGTAGCATCCAATCGAATTAGGTTTGACCAGTTTGAATAATGAATTTTTAACAGGGCTCGAATTAGTACCAGTTTACAGTTAACATATCTAGCGTATATGAGGTTTGCCTGGAAAGTATCCACATTGGCCATCTCTAGAACCGGTTGGTCAGTCTTGATGCAACTTGACAGCCAATTAGAGGGGACCTTACTGCGCGTCAGTCGGCAGTGAAACTTACTTGTTAATGTGCTTGCCTTGCGTGACATTAAGCGATCGAATGAAAAAAAAAAAAAAAAAAAAAAAAAGATAGATTTCAACAGGACTTAACTGAATACATCGAGGAAATTAATGGCGACCACTAAAGAGGATTTTGCAGACTGCTTTGTAAAGTGAAAGATAGAAAAAAAGTCTCAAGGGCATTTACTTTGAAGCGGGGGAATCTGACATTGACCTAAATACAGCCTCTCATATATCAGACATTTTTATACGCTATTTGTCTATCATGCAGAATATAAAATAAGGATGCAGTATTTGTAAGATGGTCAGGAATTATCTTCATTCTGTGCACCAATGAAATAACAGGTGGAGATGTACAATGCGCATTCTGACCATTTTTTAAAGGTTCTTTTTAATATTCCTAAAGATTAATATTTCTAGATCAGAAGTATGAAAAGAAAAGTTTCTATGAAATTTAATACAGGGAATTTAATAGTTTGGCAGGTAAATGTATTGTAAATTGAGCCCGGAAGCCAAAACTTATGACGTGATTTTTTAAAATGTGAAAAAAAAATAAAAAAATAAAAAAAAATTGAAATTCGTAATGTGGAAATATAGTGTTTAATAGATAGTGATATTAAAATAATTTCAAAAGAAATTTACTTTATTTTTTAAAATAAATTTTTGAAATTCCAACTCTGGAGTTATTTTTTCATAAATATGTTTTGGCTTCCGTAGAGGGATCAGTAAAATGCATTTACAAAGAAAACTGGACAACTAATATCTTATCAAATTTTTTGATATTTATCTGGAGTGTTTAATCTATAGAAATATGGAAAAAAAAAGATTAATTTGATCGGAGTGCCGATTGTAAAACTCGAAATATCTAAAAACGATGTCTCAAAGATGAAATCATTGTTTAGGTTAAGACAATTCTCAACACGCCCGCTCGGTTGCACTAAACGAAACTGGATTAGAAAAATTCCCAGCCTAACGAAATCTGGATAAAAAAAAAGAAAAATAATGCTTGATCATTTGGTCAGATATGGTGGTAGTAATGGGGGGGGGGAGAGGGAGTCAGCCTTTTCAGCACCCTCGTACATCAGAATTATATACATTTTCATTTCTTCAAAATTCATAGAGACATATCAACTCTGAATTCGTGCGCCTTGATGTTTAAATAATCAGCAACGATCGAAGATATGCGCAGTTTGGTAAAGTACAGCAATGGCCGCTGAAACGATAACTTTATCTACCTACTTATCTATGGAGATAAATATCTCGAAATCCCCAATTTCTAAGATAATGTTAAACCTATCATTTATATTACCCCCCCCATTTATTAAGGAGCTTCGCCGTAAAAAAAAAAAAAAAAAAAAAAAAAATTAATTTAAGTTGAGAAGAGACTTGTGAGTTCGATCCTCACTTGGTTTGGTAATTAGTTTTCTAAGGTTTAACCCTTTGCTGGTTATTTAAAACCAGAAAATATTTTTAGATTGTAATTTGTGTGTGCGTGTTGGGGGGAGGGTAGTGATGAAGTCTTACTAATTAACCCATAGGCGGGGGGAGAAGATGTGGATTCATACCTTTCCCCAAGGGTATTTCCGCGTAAGTGAATATAACTGGAATTTGAACTCGGCTCCACGATTAAGAATTCGAAGCCAATTATACTACCCCCACGTCCACGCTTAGAGCATTATTCCCAAGCGGTCATCCATCAAGCTACTGACCAGTCTCAACGTTACTTAACTTCAGTGATCGAACAGGTGTTTTAACTTTGATCCTCACTTGGTGCTACCCACTTGTGGAGTTGTGTACACTTAGTTGCTATTTTTACTCATCCACTCAAAAAAAAAAAAAAAAAAAAAAAATTTCGTCCATACACAAACTATCTCATCGACTTCTCAGGAGTGCCTAATATTTATTGCTACACATGATTTGTTTATAATGGTGAAAGCATTTGTAGAACCAATCACACTTCTCGGAAAAAATAGAAATGGTGCACATTGCGTTGCGAAGGCTTCAAACAACCGTCCTTTGATTTGAATTCAGAGTTTTCATTCTGCTAGACTGGTTGCCAACCAAGGCTAGAGAGCCTGGTCTGCCCTGTTATTTAACTAGAATCTGGCGCTGGGAAGAAATGATTTCCTACTTTTTCCCCTAAACATATATATATATATATATATATATATATATATATATATATATATATATATATGCGCGCGCACACACACAAGCTTATCGGGCGGTATTTAGGTTAGCTTCTGCGGAGATCTCTTCATTGGGCCTTCATCACAATAGGTAGCGACGAACAGATGCAATAGTTAAACTACAGAAAAATAAAGCGATCAATTTTGTGTTTAAGTATTGCATTAATATTTATGCTAACCTTTTAAAAAGGTTATACCATAATTCTTTTTCTGCCACTTGATAGAAATTTGATATATGTATGTCCTTACTTTTCATGCAAACAATTATTTTTATTTCATGGGTGACTGTCGCAATTTCGATTATTCCGAAATCGATTTTCAAATGACAAAAATTATCATACCGAAAAATCCGTCACAAAAAAAAAAAAAAAAAAAAATCACTGAAAACAATCGCAATAATGAAAACTTGGGATTCCAAAATTTCAGAGTTGCGGGTCCGGATCCGAATGGTTTTAATTTGGCCAAAGAATCGGCTTGATATGTTGGGCTATGTACTATCAGGTCATCCCATAACTTCTGTCTGAATTTTGAATAAAGAAAACAAGTGACCAAATATTACATTTAATTACAGATTCAATCAATGTATTTTCCCTGATTAACTATGACTTCCTTCCATCTATTAAGAAGCTTACTAATTCCATTACTGTAAAAAAAATTTTGGCTTATGATTATAGTGGTGTAGGCTTTGTGTAGGGCCGAATACAGAGACCTGGTGCACAACGTACCACAATATGAATAAAACCAAGAAGTGAAACTTAGACGACGAGTTTCGTCCTCTGGTTTTGCCTTGATAAAGTCCATCAGAGGACGAAACGTGTCGGCTGAGATAAGTTTCACTTTGGTCTTTTTATAGCTTCTTTTTTCTAGCCGTTTTGTGGAAGCGACTCCCAAGAGGATGCTTCCTCGATTACTACAATCTTAATTTGTTCAAGTCTAGGGTTAACCGTTATCTTTCCCCCCACATAACTGCATAAACTGTGCCTCTTTAACCCTCTACCCCCACCCGAGAACTTTGTGTCGAAAACATCATGCCGGAGCAGGCGACCCAGACACCGAGACAAAGTCGGTACGTTGGGAAGACTAAAGGACCCATTGAAAAAAAAAAAGGAGCGGTAACAAAGGCTGCTTGGAGATGAACTGAATTCTCCTAACGCCATATTAGATTTTTATAAACATGTGTTGACACGCCTTCCGCTACACTACCTCTGTCCCATAACAGTTACATTTATTTAGCCGACGAAGTGTATATAATGAGAATTCATGTACACGTGCTTGACGAGATTTATTTGTATTTATTATATTTCGTGATAAATAAAGTGAAATTTGTTTATTATTTATCAGCGCTGTGTATTTTGAACTGCTTGGGTAGGGGTCGGAAGGTAATATCTATGTCTCAATTACATCCACACTTGCATCCCACCGCCACAAAATCTGCCCATAATAATGGATACACTCACATCGGCGCATGCGTGCTTAGTTAACCTAGTTTTCTACGCTTCAGTTGTTCGTGTTTTTCCCCCCACAAACTCAAATTAACGAATTCAAGTTTCTTCTGATAGTGCATACCACATTAATTTCGCTTGTTTTCTGGTTAGATTATAGACTATTTTCATTCGTCTTTGCATTGATATTCTTCAATATATATTATGATGTCTTATCTTTAAGTTTGAAAAAAAAAAAAAGACATTTTTCAATGATTTTTTTTTATTATTTTATCCTTCAAAATCTTTTAAAGTAGCGTTTGCTATTATTTTTTCGTGCATTTTTTCGTACTTCCAAATTTGGATTTCGTTTTTTTTTTTTTTTTTTAAATATTCAGTTTTATTTTTAAAGGAGATCATTTTGCAATCCAGATTTAAGACATCTGTAATTTTTATCTTAATAATAGGAGACTAACAATAAGCTAATGAAAATAAGACGCTATAGTTCATGTCTTGTATAAATATGTTAACATTTGGAAGGAAGTGAGATTTTTACCCTCACCTTACAACGCGTAAGTGTTTTTTGTTAGTTTTAAAGCAAGATAAAAATAAACAACTACCACTGCAAATTGAGTGTAAAATTATACATATATAAAAAAAAAGAAAGAAAGAAAGAAAGAAAGAAAAGGAACCGAGATGAGCTCATTTTACAGATCCAGGAACTTCACTCCTTTGAGAAACCTCTGCCTGATAATGTCCACATGGTATAGCCGTACTTACCAAGCTTGACTAATCGTCGGTGTGTGTGAGGCTATTTAATCCATAGTTAGGGGATTTGAATTCAGACTTGTCCTTCAGGACCGGTTGCCACCCAGTCTGTCCTATTTATCCATAGTTTGGGAGGTGGGAAAGAAGAGATGGATTCGTACTTTCCCCAGGGGTACTTGAACAGATTCCTCATTCCGAGCCGATATTCATTACACCACCGTGTGCAGAATGTGTCAAATAAATCCCCATGAAAATAAATTGTATGATCTTTTCAATGAATATTGCACATCGTTAAAACAAGAGAAAGATCATTCAGTCTTTTCAAGTTCAGTTAATCAAGTTTTTGTTTTTACTCTATATAATTCATCGATAAACATCAAATGAGACTTTAAATTTAACACTTAAAAGTAACACGGATGGCATGAAGTTAAGCCAATCAGGGAGGTGTTGATCTTAGCGTCAAATATTGATTAATATTTGATTGAAAATTATTTGAATTTTATAGCGGAGGAGAACAAAGCTTTTTACGATTGAGAATTGTGCTAAGATGGGGCCCAGGAAGAATTGCTAAATTGAATCAATGCTATGAGAGAGAAAAAAAACCCAAAAACCCCACTGAACAGATTAATAGTTCGTTTGTAGAACTCCAAATTAGCCTAAACAAGTGAGTGCTCACTAAAGAAGTAGGAAAATGAGGCTACGTAGAAAGAGGATTGCAAAGCGGAAGAGAACAAAAAGAGAAGCGTCTTTTGAGAACAAGAGAGTTCCAAGTATTGGAACTGTTGATCAATTACATGCAAACAAGATGTTGAAAATTAGTGTGCATCCTTGCTGCATGCGATTTAAGTGTTCAAAGAATTAGTCAGCATTAATTCTATCTTTGGTTCACACAAAAGAATCGTAACAAGCATAAGATGCTACCAAATGTAAACCTTTGATATAACAGACGGACCAAAAAATTGTTTTGCGTTTATAGCTACATAGTAGTACAGACGTTATATTAACATAAAAAAAGTATATCTTGCTCTTGTGACATTTGATATATCAGCGCCCATTTTGTCAAAATTGGCGTGTTTTTGTTTGTTTGTTGATGCTAAAATGGAAGAAAGAAAACAACATTGTAACACTATTTTTTTTTCGAGAAGGGTAAAAATGCAGCTAACCAAAGATTGCGTAGTTTACAGAGAAGAGAGTGTTAACAGCAAAGTAGAGAATAAGATGCTATCAATTAGAGCAATTAAATTAAGTCGTCGACGAAGAGTTTTCGGAATTAAGAGAAAGAGAGTAATATTTCTTCAAGATAACAATGGAAAAGAAACTATTACACATTGCTTAGGCAGTTTTCCCTTACATCAGATGAAAATTCTGAGATAAATAATGAAGAAAGAAGGCTTGGAAAATTTAACACTCACAAGACACTGAAAACAAAAGAATCAGACGAGCGTGTGTATAGATGGCAGAACAAGGACAAAGAGGGATGATAAAGTGTACATAGCTGCTTAGAACAATAAAATGGAAAGTTTTGGAGGGCCGTGATTACGCACACCATGAAGGAATAAGAAATTCATAAAATATTGCACCTTCGGATTAAAAGTTATACAAGTCTCTAGAGAAAAAGGAGTAGACAGGTCCGTTTATCGTCCAGTTCACACTCCTCTTCGGTCTTCTGAACAGGAGTAGAGATATATTCCGAGTTTCCTATTTAGGATTGCATTTCGGATTCCTAAAGTCTCGTTCTTTCACTTCCATTAGCCGCTTGCGTCTTAGTGTCATTATCGCCTTGCTTTGGTGGTGGTGGGTGAATTAAAAATTATGCATTTAAATCATTTGGACAGCTTTTGGGTGAAATCGAGTCAGCAGTCCCGTAAGTATATGAATAAAGGTCTAGATCCAGATTTTCTGATAACTACAAAGAGAGCCTCAATCCGGGCAAAATTGCGAACAATCAATCGTTTACGCGGCCTTGTAGACGATGAATTATTTTCCACTTTGCAACCCTTTACCCCACAGATGAAAAGGTCAAACTTACCACTATTTCCATGGTAAATGTTCAAACGAGTTACATTCGTTAGCTCTAGCCAGTTCAGACCTTTACAGCTAAAGACTAGTCAAATGCCCCATGTACACTGTGACAATTCATCCCTATTCCTTTTGTATTTCATTAAGTAGGTTCCATTTGGTCAGCTTTTTATTTTTTACAAGAACCACTACATGCTAATTTTAGTCTTGATTCTTCGAACTTCATCGGGGCGTACGACAATATCACGTTGAACCAGTAGTTCTGAGAAAAATCCCCGAAGTTAAGCAGCGTCAAGCTTGGTCAGTACGTAGATGAGTGACCACATGGGAATACCAGGTGCTGTCAGCTTGGATTTGTGGGTGGCGTAATCGATAACGGTTTGGAATTGGAAATCCGCCAGTCGAGTTAGAATTTCAATTCACTTACGCACAAATATCCTTGAGAAATATACGAACCCATGTATTCTTCCCCAGCTATAATTACATCAACCTGATCAGGAAAAATTTTCCTTACAATATGAAATTATTCGAGATAGAGGGGGGAGAATCAGAATCTTGTGTGACATGCTGATGTGCACACAAAATGTCCTTGTCTGCCTAACAAAACGGAAAAAACAATTTATTTCTTAATTATTAAACATTCTTTGCAATCGGGTTCTGAAGAAAAAAAAAAATCTATGTTAATATCTTAAATGTTTACTGCGTAAAATTTTTGTTACAGTCAATGCAATAGAGAAATTTACATCTGCATTAAAGCAACGCACGATGGCAACAATAGATATTTGCCAACATGTACGAATGACTTCGACCAAATCTTTAGACAGATATTTTACATCATATTCCATTCATAAGTTCCATCCTCAGAACGGCTTAAGAACTAGCTTCACTCCCTTATTTCATTATTAATGAAATTCCACTTGAATAGAAACTTCTCACGAACTGTTGCTTTGTGAAATCGACTCCCAAGAGGATGCTTTCCAAACTAGCACAAGCTTAACTTGTTCAAGTCTAGGGTTAGGCGTTATCTTTCCCCTACATAAACTGTGCCTCTTACTGTACAAGCAACAGCCTTCAGTAACTATCTTGTGTGTGTGGGGGGGGGACAAGTATAAGAAAAATGTTTGAGATTTCTATTGAATCAAATGAACGGAACACTTTCTTTGTGAAAAAAAAAAGTTCAGAGACAAAAAATGTTCATCGTGGAAATTCACTTTCATTGAGCGCCGGTTTTCGGTGATCCTAACTTACAAGTTGCTTTTATGGATTCCACACACCGATTACGCCATATTAATAGCTTAAAGAGGGTCTCATTGTATTCGGAAAGTGGCATACTCACTGCATCATTTGAATTTTATCGAACGCGAAGAGATATGAAAACACACAATCAACTTATGAATAAACATAAATGTTTTGCCATACAGGCTTTCAAAGAAATAAAAACATTAGCTGTTATTGTTCTTTAACTTAACAACTGCAAAATCAATAACTGTTTTATTTATAAGTTAAAATTTTCGGTCAAGTAGGAAGAGTCACGCATGCACAAACGGCCCTATTAATGATCCCCGCATAATGAGTGAATTACATGTAATTAAAGTAATAGGAAGGCGCGCACATACACACAAATTTATATATATGTGTGTGTGTGTGTGCGCATGTATGTATATGCTCCTGAAAAATTTGTTTCGGTTGAGCTCTCAGCGGAGTTCTATATAGGTGTGTGAAACTAACAAACCCCACGGACGTTGGCGGAATAGTCCTGGAAGGACGGATGACGTCAGAACTAGGTACAGGGAGCCTGGGACATTACGTCGGGGTCCTGACTGACGCAGATTTCCGCGCTGTATGTGAATAGGTTTTTGCACTGATACTTTTTCTTTATTTGTAGGCTTAGAAGATGTCTATTAAGATAGCTACTCTGAATGCGAGGGGTTTGAGGGATCGGGACCGATATTGCCGTGAGAAGTGGTTCGTTTCGGGTCGTTGCGGTTTACGCGCCTAGTTCTAATGGGGGACGAATGCCATCCTGGATCCCAAGTTAGATAGGGGCGGCGTGCTAGCGGGAGAAGGGGCGATCTGTATTGACAATTATTGTCTCATCAATAGATATCGGGTCGATCACCCCGGAGGGAAAATGTGGACGTGGGCTCTTAATTGGCCTTTTGACAAGGTAGTTACCTACCTTGACAGAATATTAGTTAGAAGAGCCGACACAGATCTGATAGATTGTCTCACGTTCCACTGGGTAGGCTATTCGGATCACAAACTTGTTTGTGCCCGGGTGGCGTTAGAACATAGGCTGGTTACTGGAAGGTCAATCTCTCCTTACTGGGCAGGCAGGACTTCCAGGAGTGGGGGCGGTTATTGAGAATAAGTGGTGGGATCGACTTAAGTGTAGGATTAGGTCTTTCACCACTGATTTCGGCAAACGGCTCGCCCCAGTTAGAGCTGAAAAGTTGTAGACACTAAAGGCTAGTTTTTCCCGGGTGATGGCTGGGGGATCCCCTGGAGATAGCTAGGCAGGCCCTGGAGCGTTCGAATAGCGAGCGCTATATGGGCCAGGTAATTAGACATAGGTTAAGCAAGATGTCTTACGAAGCGGTGAACATGGGCGCAGATCTGCGCAGGGAAGAGGTCCGTCGAGGTGGCGATCGTTACATTCGTCAGGTCGATACCCCTGAGAGACGTACGCTTCGGACCACTGACAACATGTGCGAGGCATTTCGGCGGCATTTCAAGAGCCGGTTTACGAAGGAGCCTGGTCTCCGTGAGGACGAGTTTCGCAGCTAAGCTGCGAGGGAGAGATCATGGAGGGCGAAATCTACGCGGCATTGAAGAAGGTCGGCAGAGGCAAGTCGCCCGATCGGGATGGTTTGCCCTTGAATTGTACTGTCGCACATCTTTGTCCCGATTTTGACTGCGGTGTTCAACAATTGGTTTCGGTCGGGGTCCATCCCCAACCGGATATCCAGGGGTGTGATCACTGTTGAAAAAGGGCAAGGGTGTTGGTGGAAAACTAGATGATTACAGACCCATAACTCATAAGTTAAAGATTTTGACTAAGATCCTGCTGGTGCGTTTGCAGTCAGTTGCCGAGTCTCTGTTGGGTCCTGAGCAGCAGAGCAACCTGCATCTGATCCGCACGATCATAGAGGGAGTAAAAGACGACGATGAGGCCGCGCTGATCAATTTGGATCAGTTCAAGGCATTTGATAGGGTTGACCATCGCTAACTTGCTACTGTCCTACAGGCCGCCAGATTCGAACCAGACTTCTGACGCTGGATTCCTGTATCGCTCCCCCAGTGCTGTGGTACAGGTGAACGGAAAGCTGTCGGATGCTTTTGTGCTGTCTAGGTCGGTTCGTTAGGATTGTCCACTGTCGCCTCTCCTTTATGCTTTGGCGTTGGAACCTCTTCTTTCGCCGGCTGAGGGACGAGGCGTGCCGTCCGACCCTACGCGGAATCGCCGTTTCTGGAGGGGCTCGAGCCAGAGTTTCTGCGTACGCCGATGACGTATCTGCTTTCGTGTCGTCCCGCAGCGACATTGAGGCGGTACAGAAGGCGCTTGATTGGTACGAGAAAGTGACAGGGGCCAAGATAAACCGCGACAAATCATCCGGCTTGCGGTTAGGTGCCTGGAATAGGGGTTAATCTTCCTGGCCGCTTCTGTTGGACGGACGGTCCTGTCCGCATTCTTGGAGTGTGGTTTGGACCCGACCTCCAGCTGGAGAAAAATTGGTTTGAAGTATGAGCAAAGATCAACTCTGCCGGTCAGATTTGGAGTCGACGGAGGTTGTCCGTGAAGGGCAGGGCGGAGGTGTGTGCTACATACATCTTCCTTCTTGTTCTTTATCGATTTTCCGTACTTCCTTTCTGTGGCGACCACAGGAAGGCGCTCGAGAGATCGCTATCCTCCATTTTATGTAGGAGACGCGTGAATCGGGTCGACAGACGAGTCTGCAGTAAACGTCCGTGTCATGGTGGTGGGGGTGCTGGGAATGCCACAACTGATGAGTCACATTCGTGCCTCTAAGTTGGCTTTCCTACGCCGCGCGTTGACACGAGGAGACCCGATTCTGGCGGGCATTGTTAGGGACGCGTTCCCTTGGCTTACTATCAGTCCCCGCATCTCGCGGGTTGAGCGCCGTCGTAAACCCCGGGATCAATCGGAGTTCCTTCGCGAGTGTCGGTCGGCCTTGTTGACCATTCCGCGGTCCAATGACTAGGAAGGTCTTCTATTGGGAGTTAGTGGAGTGGCCCGCGAAGGATCCCCTACGTGATATGCTCGACTTGTCGGAGGAGTTTCGCTCCTACTGGTTTTGGGCACCAGCGGCGGATTACCTCAGTAACCCTGAGTTTTCGCTTACCTGGCGATCGGCTGCCTCTCAACAAGGTTTTTATTTTTTTCTTGGCGGATTTACCAGACTGTGAACGGTGTGGTCTCGGTTTAGAAGAAACGGCTTCGCACGCCTTCTACCATCGCCCCCGGGTCCGCCCCTTATGGGACCATCTCGGCGAGCTGACGGCTCGTTTCGTTCCCGAACATCTTGTGTCCATTGTCACACGCGTATGCGCGATCAATGTGTCGCCCCCGTGTTTCGGGGTAAAACGAATAGTGTTACTGACGCTACTGGCTATGACCCGAATGGTGATTTGGACGACGCGAAAGGAGGAAGTCTTGCGAGGCAACCATCTTTCTCATGAACTAATCCGATTCTTTGAGCATCAGCTCAAAATGAAGATTAGAACTGATAGAAAACGATTGCATTCGACAGTCTTTAGCGAAAGGTGGATGAAAGAGGCGAGCTTGGTTCGTTTGAACGGGGTTAGCCTTGATTTTCTCTTCTTGGTCAACCTTTGGCACATCGGGATGGTTTCCTCTGGAGCCCTTCCCTTGGTTAGGTTAGACAAGCTTTTGTGTTGTTCCCGACCTGTTCCTGGCCACTTTAGTTATTTTTCAAGTCTATTATATTTTCCCATGCTCGGAGTATATTTTCTCCTTTCCCACTTCCTTATCGAGAGAGTTTCTTGATTCTGTCCTCTGGGAAGAATACAGCGGTCTCTCTGTTTTGAAGGTTGGACGGGCCCTACTAACATTAGTTATGTTTAATTTGAATTATATTTTAGTTGATTATTGGGTTCATCTCCCTTCCCTCTCATTGTTTCATCATAGAATTTTAAGTATTTATTATTATCATCAAATTGTTATGGCATGGGGCGCGTTTTATTGGTCCCCCTTGTGAGGATGCGGTATTTTGGTGCATGGAGGATTGAATGGGGACGGACGAGTTCTTTTGGTGAATGTGAAAATTGTAATGTATGAATGGGTCGTGAATCGGATTAGCTAGGTATAAGATAGTGAAGACCAGCCTTTACCCCTCCCCTTTTTCGGTCTTGTGTCGCAATTTTGTATTTGTACGGAATAAATATCCTAGTACATCAGTGTACCCCTTTTATTGGAGTATTGATTATTGAGCGCCTTTGACAAGCCTGTGTGTAACTGCGTACGAACTGTTAAGTTTTTGATTTTATTTTCTAAAAACTTTTGTATTTTACAGTTTGACTTTTCAGTTTATTTGTTGTGATATATTTGTGCATTTTGTTCTTTTCTTTTTTGTTTATTTTCTTTCTTGTTTTTTTTACTCTCCTCACTGTTTTTGTTGGCATTACTTTTTCGTATTTATTATTTGAATTGTTTATTGTCTTTGGTTGTCCGTTTTTTCTTCCGTTTGTGTATATTTGAAAAATAATTTAAAAGAAAAAAAAAAAAAAAAAAAAAAAGTAACAGTATTTGTTTTTGGTCTCAGCCGAAAATGGCTGAAGACAAATATTTCACCGCCGGTGTTGCCGGAAAAAGCGTATGGAATGAAAATAGGCCGGTGGAAAAAATGCCGACTACTATGTTAACCAAAAGGAGAAACTTGAACATTCCTTTAATGGAAATGAATTTCTCACAATCCCCGAGGCGCTACAAGTTGTTAACACGCGCACAATATCTCTGCTGACTTCCGATATTAAAACTCGGAAATTAATTGGAGTCAGCAGGGAAGCAATAGAAGACGCCATGAAAGCGTTAAACATCAGACCAAAGGTATTGACAAGGAGGAGTAATGCTTTATGGGACTTATCCTGTCAACAGAACAGCATGCAAAAGATCTGGCATGCAGCATCCTGAATACGAAGGATTTGCGTATTCAAACAGAATACATGGGCACAAGGAGGACAAAAGTAACCATCCATGGAGTGCCCGTTGATATCTGTGATGACAGGATGGGTGCCTTTTTTTCAAGATACGGACAGGTGGAAGAAGTCAAAATACTCAAGAAAAAAGACGGTAATTGCAACTGGGGACATGGAATTATCTGTCACGGTGGACAGAAACAACTTCAAAGACATTCCAAATGTATTAGTCTGTCGTGAAAAGAGAATGTTAATGGTAGTAGAAAGCAGGAAAACGTGTTGTTGGGCATGTGGAGCTGCGGGGCACATGGCGAAAGAGTGCCTTGGGAAGCGTACTCAACCCACACCTCAACCAGCAACAACAAAGACAGTAGTTGAGTGAACTCCTTCAAAGAACAATGAAGGAGAATGGAAAGAAGTGAAGGACCGAAAGACCTCAAAAGTACCGTCCTCTTCACAACAGGAAGGAGCACAGAGAAAGCAGCAACAATGTGACAAGAAGCAGCCCCACAATGAGATGCAGCCTCAAAAGAAGGGACAGCAAACAGGAAAAAAAACAGCTACGGCAATAACAACGACAAAACATCACAGTGAGAAGCAGCAACTTGACACAGATGGGAAGTGGACAAAATGCCTCCTCCTCGGGCGGCAACCTTAAAGAGGTCGAGAGAGGAAGAGGACAAAGAACCAACACAAAGACACTCTGGACGTAGTAGGGCGGAGAAAGTCATGGACAGAACCAGGGCGCTCTCCGTCCCTGCTTCGCCAAGTGAAACTGAAGAATCAACGACCAGAATCAGGAGTATCTCTGCTTCTCCTACCCGTCTTCCCTCTCCTTCCCCCTCCAACTCTTCCCTTAGTTCGATATGCACCCCCACACACATCTACTTCTTCTCCTCCTCACCCATCAAGGGAGAAGAAAAAGAAACTTTTCCAAGGCCCTGGCGACATCTGCAATGTGGATAATCTTGTTAAAATAGATACCATCGACGGAAAGTCGGTTGAGGACCCCCAGAATTTCCCTCAAGATCCTGGAGTGATTACCCTACTGAGGGAGACCGGGGGTTACCTCAAAGTTTGGAACAATTTGTTCGAAGCTAAGGAGGCCTACCTCGAAATAAGGGTATTAGAATTGGAAAATACCGATTGAAAGAAACAAACATTTTTGCTCTGTGAGGGTCCCGGTGTTACTCCATCCCTCCTTATATAGGGCAGTTAAGCTAACGTACGCCACGGACGTCGGAGGGATTGTCCTGGATGGTCGGATGACGACGGAGTTAGGAACAGGAAGCCTGGGACAATCCGTCGGGGTCCTGACATCTGCAGATTTCCGCCCCGTATGCGAGTAGGTTTTTTGCCTTTACTCTCCTTTTACTTTTGCAGGCTTAGAGAAGATGTCTATCAAGATAGCTACTCTGAATGCAAGGGACTTCAGGGATCGGAGTAAGGCTGCCCGTCTGCTCCGGGACCTCTTGTCTTTTATTCGGATGTTGCCGCGATCGAAGAGACCCACTTTGTTTACAGTTCCGATGCATGTGTGCTGGAGGATGACTGTCTATTCTGTGGGGGGTGGGGAATGTGGACGTGGGCTCTCAATTGGTTCAGTTTGATTTTCGAATTTTATTTTTGCAATTTTTTCCAGAAACTCGAAACTAGGCACTTCGTTCGGAAAGTGCACAAAGTCCGTCACCGATACTGATCGATCGCGTTGCACCAGCACCAGGAAGCCGAACATTCCGGCGCGCAAGTGTCCTCGTCGGCACAAAGTCTTCGTCTGTCTTGTAACGGAAAAAAATCCGATATCGCCAAACGGAAGAGGAACGAACGGACTTTTCAGTACTACTTCATCTTGTTGTTTCGACGAAGATTTAGTGTCGTCCCTCGAGGACGAATCGAGTCGGTCGCGGGCTTAGTCTCAATAGATCGCAGTGTGGTGGCTGCTCTACTAAGTACGACACCCCGAGCCTGAAGTCAAGTGGTCTACGAGCGACCCCTCGTCTCACGCTCCACGGGGGGTTCGAAATAAGACGGCGACGGCAAAATCCCGCCTGTTGCGGATGTCAAATCGGGTGGCCCGTTCACGGACGTCGCTGCGTGCGAAGCGACAGCAGCCGAAGTAGCGGACGACGAGCGCCACCGACGAACGCGGCCGCCCCTAGCGACGACGACGTCCGCTACGGCTGGCCCCAGCGGAACGAAAAGAGACGCCTTTCGTAATACCGTGACGGCACCGGTAGCGGTTCCGGCTTAGAGGCTTTCAGCCGTTATCGCGTGGAGGTAGCGTGGCACCGCCGCTCGTTCGAGCGAGCACGCGAACCGTTGCTCCGATCCCGCGGTTCCTCTCGTACTGGACGGGATAGCCGTGGCCACGGCCGACGTAACACACGTGCCGATCGGTAGGATAAAACTAACCTGTCTCACGACGGTCTAAACCCAGCTCACGTTCCCTATCAGTGGTTGAACAATCCAACGCTTGGCAAATTCTGCTTCGCAATGATAGGAAGAGCCGATATCAAAGGATCAAAAAGCGACATCACTACGAACGCTTGGCCGCCAGAAGCCAGTTATCCCTGTGGTAACTTTTCTGACACCTCTCGGCGGAACGGAGCTCTCCGCTCGGAAAGGATCGATGGGCCACGCTTTCGCAGTCCGTATTCGTACTGAAAATCGAGATCGAGCGAGCTTTTGCCCTTTTGCTTCACGAGGTTTCCGTCCTCGCTGAGCTCGCCTTGGGACACCTGCGTTACCGTTTGACAGACGTACCGCCCGAGTCAAACTCCACGCCCGGCACGGTCCCCGGCTAAGGGTCGAGCGCGGGCCCCAATCGGGGGGGGGGGAGCCCGCGCCCTTGGCGCTAGCAAGAGGGCCGCCGAGCGACCCGTCCCCTTTTTCACCGGGTGAGCGAGGAAGCGACGGAAGTGGCGGTATTTCAGGTTCGACGACACCGAACGACGCCGGTCGCGGCGAGGGCCGGGAAAAACCGGGACGAACGAAACGCCGGCCCACCGAGGAGGGCGTAGGCCCCGCCCGACAGAGAAGAAAACGGAAGTGGGAGGCGGAGAGTGAACGTCGAGAGGCGAACCCCCCCAGCCGCAAACCCCCGTCCCCGCAACCGCACCTGCTACCGTGCTTCCGACGCCGACAAAGGCGTGTCTCCCGCCTATGCTACACCTTCCGTGTCTCCTCACAGAGTCGGACTAGAGGAAAGCTCAACAGGGTCTTCTTTCCCCGCTGATCGTTCCAAGCTCGTTCCCTTGGCTGTGGTTTCGCTAGATAGTAGGTAGGGACAGTGGGAATCTCGTTGATCCGTTCATGCGCGTCACTAATTAGATGACGAGGCATTTGGCTAACTCACCACCACTCCGCCCACCAGCCCGTAACGCTTTGGCCGGTACGCCCGCTTGGCCGCCCTAAGGCGTTGCCCAAATGCCACCGCAAGGAAGTGGGGCGCATTAGATGTCATCTTTGGGAGGGGGTGGGAAATTTCCCTTTAACCTAAGAAGGTTAGGTGAGCCCCTGTAGACCGGAAATCCCCACAAATTGTTTTTTGTTGTTTTTTTTTTTATAGGGAAGTTAGGCTCAACTAGACTACTCAAAGAAGTCACGGAGCAACCTCGGCGTAGCAGCAGGGCGAGTTAACCCCTCCGCCGGAGCGCACCAGTACGCCCGGAGCATGCGAGCAGTATCACGTAGAACAAGTTTGGAAATCATTCCAAAATGCCTCCACCGCAACAGACCCAATGTACGACAATCTTGATGCGACTGTTGGGCAACCGCACCTCGCCAATTATACGTCAGGGCAACGACTTGGATGGGAGTATCGCAACCGTAACGATCACGAACCGCATCGAGGAAATACGGCTGGTTATATTTCCGGATTTTTTCTGCGTTGCAAGTATCCAGACTGCAAACGACAGAATCAGGACGCACCTGCACGTCCAGGAAAATCACCCCCCTCTCGGTACGAACCATGTCAGGCTCTCGCAGGCCCTCTCAGTCTCGAAACGCGGCTCCATAATGACATCAAGATTCAGTCTCTTCATGGCTTGCTCCACGAAAAGCACAACATTGTTGTGCCGTTTCCTTCGGAGGCCATTTTCTATGGGGGGGCAGGCTTGCATTGCGCCCACACTTACACACCGTATCGACTCTTCGGCCACCCCGGGACAACCGGGCCCTCTCGGATGCAGTTGGAAGAGTTACTGAATCTGTACGTCATTAAGTTGCGGACTGAGGGATTGGATGCTATCGGGGCATCCCCTGCATACCCATCGGTAAAAAGGCTTAGGCGTTTGTCCTTCAGTGTGGAAACGAGCATCTCGAGCGAAACAACCCTAAAACCGCCGAATCTCGCCGGAGAGTGGATAGCGGAATTGGGACAGTCGGCAGACAGCCGAAGCCACCTACGAACCGCCCGACGAATCATCTTGTCTCCCTTAACCAATTCAGCCCTATGATGGCGGCCGAAAACAAGGCGGTGATGCAAACGCGGAAGCAAGAATTTTTTCAGGAAGTTCAGCTTTTGCTGCGGCTTAAGCGCAGCCCGATCGAGCCTGGTCAAAAGATGGTCGAGACCAAGCGGTGTCCGGGCAACACCCCTTCAGTTGAACTGGACTCCGAGATGGTTAAACTGACTCGGCAGTGACAACCGGAAGGGCGACGCCGTCCGCCGTTATAGACACGGCGGTGATCACATAGCAGAACTTCCTCTTCTTGTTCCCACGAATGCATAACACACGGCATTTAAGGGCATTGAGTTCGAGCCCGAGTCTGCCAAGGCCGACAATCTGACAATCCGCTTCTGCATCTCATCAGGGGAGCTGGGGAATAGTATGAGATCATCGGCATAGGCCATTTGATTCAGTACTAACGCGCCGATGGAAAAGGCGTACTTCCTTCCCTCTAGAATCTGATCCATAGCGATGTTAAGGAGCCAAGGGGTCCCCCTGCTTAACACCACGATGAACAGGGTGGATCAGATCCATCCCGATCTGCAGTCTAATGGAGCTGAAGTAGGAGCGAAAGTAATGTAGAAGGAGGTCTGGGACCCCCTTCCGCCGCAAAATGCCAAGGAGAGCTTTGTGCGAGAGTGAGTCGAATGCCTTTCGAATATCTACAGAGGCGACAACTAAGTTTTCGTTCTTGTTTCGGGCTTCGGATATGGCTGCATGTAGTTTAAGGACATTATGAGCAATCTCATCAAGACGCTGAAACCCGGCTTGGTCTTGATGATCCGGTAGGGATGCTTCGAAACGACTAGCGAGGACTCGGTGGAACACCCGCACAAAATAGTTCCCAGTGGCAATAAGTCGAAACTCCAGGGGATCGCCGGGTACTTCCACTTTCTTGATGAAGGTCACCAGAGGTGAAAATATTACCGGCTTTGCCCCTGGAGGGCGGCGGACCTTTCCGCAACAGCAAATTACATAGCAGAGTGATGACCTTCACGGGAATATCCCGCAAGGTGTTAAGGCGGAGGCCATCAGGTCCAGGGGAAGATTCTTTCATTGACGCAAGGGCGGAGACGACATCGGACACGAGGATGGGGAAATGAGTTCGTTGGATGGTCTCTGGCCAGGTCCGCAAAGCAGTCACGTTCGAATACCGGCTTCCATTTGCGTAGAAAGTCCTCCTCCGAGAAGGATCGCTCGGCAACGAGGCCCTCGTAAGAGAGATCGCTGTCGACGAGCCTCTCGACCACCGATTTAGGGCTTCTAGAATGGAGTCTTTGTAGGAATTTGTATATGGCGGAACGTTGGCGGCGACGTTGCCAAATTCCTGTCTTAACGGGTGGTATCGAGCGCCTGTTTCTGGTCCTGTTCTTGGGGAATACTTCGTAAAACAGCAATGAGAACCCGTCGGGCTCGCTAAGGGCCAACTCGGCCTTGTTCCGGATATTGGTGTTGGAAATCAGAGGCAGGAGGCCGTTGATGTACTCAACGATGCCGCGAGAGTCATCATGCTGAACGTCATCGGAAGGCCGTGCCTCCGTCTTGTCCGGCTCCTCATCCGGGGGGTCCTGGGGCGCAGGATCGCTGTTACCGACAAGAGTACTAACACGAGGCAATCGTCTTCTCTTGGAGCGGATGGCAATGATGGTGCGGCCAGTAAGGAGAGGGGCCAAGTCAGCGTCAGTTGTACCAGGTGGCGCAGATGTTAAGACTAATCTCGGGGCCAGACCAGATGCGGATAGTCCTCGCCACGGGGGCCACTGGACCAGCCGGTGGGGGCCCCGCGGGGGTAGGTCACAGCCAGACTCACCGAGAACCACTTGGGGCTGGGCGCCGTCAGGGCCAGGACAGGGGCGGAGTTCTCAAGCGATTTCAGGAGCTCTTTTAGTCATTCTACGTCGCCTGCAGCTGATTTGGTCGCTGCTACGGCAGGACCCGATGTACGTGTTAATATTGTGCACGTTAAAGGACAACGCCTCGCGCTCTAACGCAGCCATACGCCTGAGGTCATCGATCGTCCATCGGACGTAGGTCCGGGCATGCGAGCGATATGAGGCGTCGCGCCGTTTCTTTAACTCGTTCCACTGGTTAGGATGTGTCTGGTACATATGGGCAGAGAGTCCGGCTGTACGCGAGCACACAGCTTAACTTCAACGAAGGGAATTACCTTCCCGATCTACAGGGACAGTATTATGGTCACCGCCAGTCGAGGCGGGGGAATGTCGAGGCCTGGTATTAGGTGTACAACCAATTGATTACAATTAAAGGGGGGGGGGGATGGCAACCCCACAATGACCGGCGCATTTAGGAAGCGCGGGCACACCACATTTAATGTCTGCGGACGACGTCTGGACTCTTAGCCAGCCCGGGGGCTGTTACCGGCGGGACCCTATAGGAGGAGGCACAGCACCATTCCCCCCTCAAGGACCAGCAACCCCGCCACCTTAAGAGAGTCATAGTTACTCCCGCCGTTTACCTGCGGTTGGTTGAATTTCTTCACTTTGACATTCAGAGCATTGGGCAGAAATCACATCGTGTCTGTACGGGTCGATGCTTTGTTTTAATTAGACAGTCGGAAAACCAGGATTATCCTACATGACGTACCCATGTACATTACGGAAGACCATGTGGGGGCCTTCTTTTCAGATTACGGGCATGTGGAGAAGGTATCGTCCATAAAGAGTAAGGCGGGGATTGCCACCGGTGATGTGGAGGTTACGGTGACATTGAACCGGCAAAGTTTCAAGGACATATCCAATAGAATTTCCTGTGATGACCGAAGCATTTTTGTGGTGGTTGAGGGTCGCCGGCCCTTCTGTTGGGTTTGCGGTGCAGCTGGACACCTGGCCAAAACGTGTCCAACCAAGAAGCCAGTACCGCTGACGAAGCAGGCACCGGTGCTAACACCAGAGCTGTCCAGGGAGGAAGTAACTAAGAAGGCCTCTGGTATCTGAATATAGCTAATGACTCGCCTTAGATAAGGCTGAAAAGATGAAGACTTTAGAGGATAGTCTGTCCCGGGCGGTGGATGGGGGGGGGATTCCCTAGAGATAGCCATAGCTAGGCAGGCCCTGAAGCGTGAGGCTAGCAAGCGCTATCAGGGTCAGGTAGTTAGACCTATGTCTAACAAGATATCTAACGAGGCCGTGAACATGGGCGCAGAATTGCGTAAGGAAGAGATCCGTCGAGGTTCCGATCGATACATTCGCGAGGTCATTACCCCGGAGGGGCGTGATCTGAGGTTGACCAAGTATATGTGCGAGGCGTTTCAGTGGCATATAGAGAGCCGTTTTCCGAAGAAGCTAAACACAGAGTTAATGGTTTTGGCCAAGATCCCGCAGGAGCGTTTGCAGTCAGTTGTTGCGAGTTTGCTGGGACCTGAGCAGTGCTGTGAGGGGACAAACAATTCAAACCAACCTGCATCTGATCCGCACGATCATAGAGGGCGTAAAAGACGACAAGCAGGCCGCGCTGAGCAATTTGGATCAGTCCAAGGCATTTGACAGGGTCGACCATGAGTACCCGGCTGCTGTCCTGCCGGCCGCCGGATTCGAACCCGACTTCTGCAGGTGGATTAGCCTCCTGTATCGCTCCCCCAGTGCTGTGGTACAGGTGAACGGAAGGCGGTCGAGCGCCTTTGCGCTGACTCGGTCGGTACGACAGGGGTGCCCACTGTCGCCCTTACTTTACGCTTTGGCGTTGGAGCCTTTACTTCGCCGGCTGAGGAATGAGGCTTGCAGTCCGGTCCTACGCGGAATTGCCGTTTTCCCTGGTAGAGCTCGAGGCAGGCTTTCTGCGTACGCCGATGACGTATACCATCTTTGTGTCGTGCCGCAGCGACATTGAGGTGGTACAGAAGGCGCTTGAACGGTACGAGAAGGTGACAGGGGCCAAGATTAATTGCAACAAGTCTGTGGTGTGTGCTGAATTGATAGATGATGGATGAGTTTTTGTGCTGAATGTGTAGTTGTAATGAATGAATGTGTCATGATTGTGGTTATCTGGGAATAGGATAGCTAGTGAAAGACCAACCTTTTCCCCCGTTTCCCCTTCGGCATTGTGCCACAATTTTGTATCATGTACAAAATAAATATACACTAGTACATCAGTGTACCCTCGAGTAACTCAGTTTTTGAAGTTGCGGGGTCTGACTAGTGCTTACTTTTTTAATTGAAGGTCGAGTCTTTGAAGCAAACAAGTTTTCTTTTTATTTTGTTCTGCAAAGTTTTGAATTTTTTCTCCCCCACCTCATTTCTGTGTACGTATTTGGTTTTATTTTTTGCATTTTCTTTTGTTTATTTCTCCATTGTAATTTTACCCCACTCCCGTTTTTAGTATTGTATTCTTTTGAATTTTGGTTTTATTTCAGTTTTAATTTTTACGTATTTATTTTCCACTTGTTTGATTAGAGTTGTGCTTTATTTTTTTGTTACAAAAATATATATAAAAAAGGCGAACGTTTTTTGTTTAGCCGCAGGGGTAGGAAATCCCCATGGCGGAAAATATAATACTATCACCGTCTCAAACGGAAAATTTGTCTCCGGCAGAAAATGTGTCACCGGCAAAAATAACGGCCTGGGTGGCAAACAGGCCTCAAAAGAAGGATTGCGCCTATTACAGCAACATAAAGGAGAAATATGACATGTCAATAGGACAGAGTTCCCGATGATTCCGGAGGCATTAAATGAGGTGAACTCAAGAATAATTTCCCTGCTGACTTCCGACGTGAGGAGTCGGAAATTGACCGGAGTCAGCAGGGAAATAATGGAAGAGACCTTGAAGAAACTAAATACCGCACCACGGGTCTTGGTTAGAAGAACGAACGCTATTTGAGACATTCTCCTAGCCACAGGACAAGAAGCTAAACTGTTAGGCTCCAGACGGAGTACATGGGCACCCGGCGTACTAAAATCACGGTACATGGGGTGCCCGTGGACATTTCAACAGATAGGGTTGGAGCTTTTTTCGCCAAATATGGCCCAGTAGAGGAGGTCGCCGCAGTCTTCAGCAAAACTGGAATAGCAACAGGAGACATGACTCTACAAGTAACACTGACAAGAGAGGCGTTTGGTGATATTCCAAATGTCTTGTGTCTGGATAGACGCATGCTGGTGGTTGTGGAGGGAAGGAAAGTGTGCCCAGGTAAGGCTTCGCAACCACCACCCCGCCCAACAACAACGACGGCAGCGGCCATTACAACAACTGCAAATACAACAAAAGCAGTGGTATCAACAGCGAAGACGACACCAGCAACGTCATCAGCATCAGAGAAGGCTTCGGATGGGGAATGGAAAGTGATGAAGGGAAAAAACAACACGCCCTCAAGCCAAAAAAACAAAAAAAACGGAAGGCTCCAGAGCAACAGCGGTCTCGGGAAGAGCAGAAAACACAAAGTCCCCAGAAGCCAGAGAAACAGTCAAAACCCAAAGAGGTTCCACGGAGCCCTGGAAAACAGGCTAAGCAGCCGCTGGAAAAAAATATATATCCGAAAATTATAACAAATATATGTTATAAAATCACTACAAAAATAGCCATTTTGTTTCAACACTTCTGGTGTCTTATCAAGTGATGGTGTTGAATAAAGGGTTTTAAAAGGTTCAAATCAATCAAACACCCCTCGCTAGGGGAAACGCTGTTACATAAGCTTGAATGACCAGTCAGAATACAAGTATATAAGAATTCAAAAAACTTGACAATGAACTTTGGTTATAATAATTATTTAATGCTTTAATGTTAGGGTTAAACTAAAATTTATTCTAATTAATATTTAATACTATAAAATTCAAAATTACCTATTTTAAATTTAATCTACATTAAGGTTAAAAAATTATAAAATTATTTAAAGAAACTGAGGGAAAAAATACATACGTTTTGTTATTGTTTTTATTGAAAGGCCAAAAATTAAGTTGGAATTATATATATATATATATATATATATATATATATGCGTGAATGTCAGTGCGTCACTTTTTCAACTTTACTCCTAGAGATCGTAAGCAAACATTTTGAAATCAGGCCGACTGTGAGCAAATTAAAAACATTCTGAACCAGGGCTGAAGCCGCAATCCTGAAATTTGGGATTCCCAAGTTTTCATTAATGGATCGTTTTCGGCGATATTTTTGTAATTAATTTTGTTTCTACGATAATTTTTATTACTTGTAAGTTTAGGAATAATCGAAATTGCTAAATCCAACGAAATTCACCCATGAAATAAAAATTGTACGGAAAGTTAGGACTTACGTACATCAAAATGGTCTTTAAATTAAGTGGTGACAGAAGAATTATCGTTGAACTTTTAAAAGGTAAGCTTAAATATTAATACAAAACTTAAATGCAGAGATCAATTTTGAGTTCTTCTGTAGTTTATTGTTGCATATCGCATCTACTCCTCCCTACCTATTGTGATGAAGGCCCAATCAAGAGTACCCACCACACGTGATTTTTTTTGCGAGGAATTTTTTTGTGTAAAGACAATCTTTATAACTTGGAAATAAATTTGGGAATAATCGAAATTAATTGCGAAATCCACCAAAAGTCACTAGTATTTAGTTGTTGCCTATTGCATCTACTCCTTCCTATCTATTGTGATAAAGACCCAATGGGGATCTCTCCGCAAGAGCTAGAGTAAAGGCGTTACAGGGCGTTTTTTTAATCTATCATATATATATATATATATATACACTCTTCCGTCGAACAAGGGTCAAGCAGATCAGTTCCCAGGAAACTAACAGCACATGAGAATTGATTATAGTGGTGTAGGTTTCGTGCAGGACCATCCACATTTTTTGAAGGGCCGAACACAGACCTGGTGCACTACGTGCCACAAGGTCCCCAAACGACCCTTCGCAGGTTTTGAATTCAGAGCAGTCCTTCTCCTAGACCAGTTGGCATCCAAGGCTATAGAACCCAGTCTGCCCTGCTATTTACCCATAACTGAAGGGAGAAGGAAAGGATTCATACCTTTCCCAAGGGTATTAGCACGTAAGTGAATGTAATGGATTCGCCTGGAATTCGAACTCGGCTCTCCGATTCCTCAATCCAAGCCGATATCCATTACTCCATATATATAATTTTATGGCAAATGCTCTGACGAGTTCCCCACCCCCTCTTGGATCCCCGACTACATTAATTTAAGCGTGCTACGAGATTGGCATCTTCAACAGTTTCGTTTCTCGCACTTCCCACTTGTGGAACTACCTTCTGTTTACTTACATCCCTCATAACTAAAATTTTCAAAAATTTAAATGCAATGTCAATAGCCATCTTCGGTTTTCTTGAATCCCATTCATCTTTTGTCCTTTCCTCAATCCTCCCTAGACTGAGTCTTTTCCCTTCCTGTACCCCCCCCGCGCTAGTGAAATGATTTTTAAAAAATACCAACAATTACATATTACTTCAAACGTTATTGTTTTAGTATTTGAGTAGACGCTCCGTGTATTTATTGAGTAGTATTTCTTTAATCTACCGGCCTGAATATTCGAAAAATCTTATCGGAGAAAAAAAAAAAAAAAAAAAAAAAAAAAGGGAGGTCTACTCAAAAAGATGAAGCTGTCTCCATTCTTTTTCTCCATAAAAAAAAAAAAAACAGTGAAATTAATAACAACTAGATTAGATTGAGAAATCCTTTTGGAGAAAGATTGTACCTTCTAACAGGAATCGAACCAGTATTGTTCCCCCCCCCCATCAGTGAAACCACACCTCTATTCGAAATATGACCAAAGTAATTGCGACATCTTTCGACTATAGGAGCGGTTGCCCTGATGGCGAAAAAATATGAAGGTTCGATTCCTATCGGGAGGCATAATTTTTCCGTTGTAAAAGTTCTAGATCTAGACTGGTTTTTATTCATTTCACTACTGAAGAAATAAACGTTACAGTGGTAGCAACTGCAACATGTGTATCCACTAAAAATAACTTTTATAGCGCAATTTATATTTAATTTATCACCGGAAACCTAACACGATTATTTTTGTATGCATGCATACACACCCATTCACCGAGAACGATACCGTTGAGAGTTGTAATTTTGGGGGTATTTTACATTTTAATCGTTCCTAGCACGTCCGAAATTTTCGTTAAAAATCGTTTTTCTTGAGTTAGCAAAACTGACAATTTTCTTTCCATTTTATAAAAAAAACTGAAAATATCCCTTTGAAATTCTTTTAAATATCAATTATTTTTTCAAAACTTATTTTAAAAAATCAGAAATTATAGTGTTTATTTAAAATATTTTGAACCAAGCTTAACTTAGCTTCTGCGCCGAAAAGATGTAATTTGAAAAGAAAACAAAGCAGGTCATAAACTTTCGCGTCACTTGACAGGTGATGAATGACATATTGACGGAATACGTGAGGATAATTCCTTCTACGGAAGGAGAGAAGTGAAGTTATTTACATTTAAGTGGACAAATTATTTACCTCGTTATTTTTAAGGAAAACTTTCAGCATTCTAATTTTTTTTTTTGTACTTAGGTTTCACCTTTACGTTTACGATGCTTTATAGAAAATATATTATAAAGAAATTAAAATAAGAGTGAGATTAAATTTCATAAGAAAAGGTATCTAATTAATTTATAGGTACCTTATGAAATTTTATCAGAAGTGTACATAAAATACTATAATTTTATGTACATTTATTACATTTTACCGAGTTATTTGTATTTCCATTCATTTTATTAATTTTGATATTTCATTTATGAAAAAATGTCATAACTGAGATTAATATAAAAATAAGATCATATAAATTTCATAAGATGATACTGATACTTGTAGTACCCTTCTCAGTTGAAATTGAAAAATCAAATTAACTTCTCCACACGTGTTTCGCAAAAGTAAAGGCCTTAACAACGGAGAACAATGCTTAACTCAAATAACGCAACTTAATTGTATTCTGGTTGGTCTTCCGTACTTTATAATTACAGCATGATTATAAACACAAAATTACATTTCTTAATTACTGCGGATCTTCTGATTAGTTAAAATGATACAATTTACAACGCGCTAAAAAAAGATCTATCTCGTAAGGACAATTAGGAAACCCGATGCAGCTTTTAACTAATTTTATAATATTTTAACAACTTAAATGTAAAAATCTATTATAATTAAAAAGAATAAATTTTATTAAAAATTCATTTTTTATCGAAAAATTTTTTTGCTTTCAGAAAATATTGTCCATATTCATAAAAACTAAAAGCAGATAAAAGCATTTGAAATTAAATAATATCTTTGTTTTGAGTTTTGTATGTTACAATTCAGAGCTGATTTTCAGGTACGGGGAAGCCAATTAAAAAAAAAAAAAAAAAAAAAAAAAAAACGATTTGCATTCCTCAAAGCCTTACTACTGTAATCATTAAATCTGACGCGATCGAATTTCTAGCGTTTTCATAAAATGAGGGGGGGGTTAATAAATATAAAAAATATCTCTGCCATGACTTTAATAAAAAAAAATTTATAATAATTTCGATCATCTGTGAATAGTTTCTGAAAGTTTCAGTAACATCCGACAATTATTTTTATTTTTGCAAGATTTTCCAAATTAATGCGTGTCACACACACAAAAAAAAAAAAAAAAAAAAAAAAAGTGCTAAAAATTGTATTTTATTTTACTAGTTCCGGTCATACAAAGAAAAAAAGTTGTTTTTTTAATCAAAATTTAAAATTTTCTAAAAAGGAAATTTTTTTTAAAAATAAACTGATTTTTCCCTCTTAATAATAATATAAGCATTTAGACGATACAATTGTTTTTTGGCGTCTTTTTAATCATGCTATGCTCTTTTTTTTTTTAGCTATCTCATGGAGGTACCTACTTTAACTACTGATAGTTTTATACCTTCAGGGAAAACTCCTGTTTTATATATTAAAATATAGAGAATTAACTGAAACATATCCAGAAAAGGTATTGCACACGGAACTAGAACAATCTACCCTCGAAGACTAAAATGGTTTAGTTCGAAATTCCAACGTATATCACCTGAAGAAGGCTGGGGCATACAATAGGCGAAACGTCATGCTTATGACAAAGATGAGGACAACAGTCTAAACAAAGTAAATAGTGTAAATAGTTAAAGTACCCCATATCAGAAATAGATAGATGGTATTTTTTTTTTTTACTATAAAATGTATTTTTCTTTCATTGTGTTTTGATTTTTGTTTGAGGGTATACCATTTCCCCATAGTTGGAACCCTAACTGGTGCTAACACCCTGGGGTCAGGGTGAACCTGGGAACAGCAATTAATAGATTGTTCCATGCTCATCAAAACCTCCAATCTCTTAATCAGAGGTCATGCTGCCGGATGTAAAAAATTGGTTGGGAGTAACTAAATTAGGGAGATTTCCCCCCCCCTCAAACTTGCGAGTCACTGCGCTAATTTATTGAAGAAAGAGTTTATGCTAGCATCGCTTTACAACTTAAACAATCGAAGTATAGTTCGTGTAGTGTTGAGTTTACCGCTGTAAATAATTTATGCACAGCAAAAACTCAGTCACTTCATTTACATAGTTTCGTATTGTGTCCCTTTCGGAAGATAAAAAATGTGGAAACGCAATTTACTCTTTCAATAAATCCTCACACTTCACTTCCTCTTTCGTACCATACACCTCGTTCATTATGATTTTAAAAGTAGCCGTTTACTTTGAGTAGCTCTCGAGCCTTGTATTGGGTGAACTTTAGTTTACAATAAGAAAAAAAAAAAACTAATCGTGACAAAAAATGAATCTGGTACAAGACTTTATAATCTGGAAGTAAGGCATGGGTCACCTTTTAAAACCAATGTAGAAGACATTTTTCTCTCTCTCACGGACATTGATTAGTCGTTAAATGGCCGCAAACCATTAGACTCCATTTTGTTTGTTGTTTTTCTTTATCTCTGATGCATAATAATAGTCGTTATTTCTAAGTGATCGATTGAAATTTACAAGCGGAACGCATTGATCAGCCTGAGAATTAAACTGAGGCAGCAAACAAAAGACCTTTTTGATTGAGCGAGAAAACGGGAGTGGAAGGAAACCCTCCCTCAAACTTATGTTCTATTCAATTATTATATATATTGATATATATATATATATATATATATATATCTTTTTGAAGCTGAAGATCAGATCAGTCCAGTTGGAGAGAATGTTTATGCCATATATGGTGGAATCATTGAAGAGGTGGAGGGCAAAGTTTGTTTATTTTCGTCGTGAAGAAAAAACGGGGTACACAGAAAAAATTGGGATATGTATATATTCTTTTGAAAAGATATACAAGAAAAAAAAAAACGGAAAATAAAAAAGTGAAGGAAATTATGATTGTTATTAGAGAAAGTTTAAGTAAAAATCGAGAAGTTTTAATATTAGATGAAGAATAAGATACAACTTGGAATATGAAAGCTAAATAAAGTTTATAAATTACGAAACGGACAAATGTGGACTAAGATAAAGAAAGTACAAGACGTTTCCGGTTTCTTCTAAAGTATTCTGAATCTCTTTCACTCTCATCAGACCATTGTGTTTTAGTACTATTATCGCCTTGTTTTTACTGAACTGATTAAGTTCAATGTGCATTTAATCCATTTAGACAGTTTATTTTTTGGGGGGGATTGGATTCTGTAAACCCAAGAATATATGGATAGACTTCTAGATCCTGATTTTTTGATAAGTAAAAAAAAAAAAAAAAACGGAATTAGAACTAGCATCTGGTGGTCAAAGTGGGTAATGATCAATTTAAAGTGTCGAAGGCACTAAGCACGTTTTAAATATCTTCCAGAGAATAGTTTTCTTCCACTTCGCAAACTGAAATCGTTTTAATATGTGGGGACTTACACCAAAAAGGAGAAATTTTCTTCCAAGAATTTGTTTGTTACCGTTATTCAAATTTGGGAGACAGAGACAAGCAAAAAAAGACAAAAACAAAACAAGCAAAATATGGTGTTGACTCGATTTAATTTAGTGTTGTTGGCACTCCACCCCACCAAAAAAAAAAAAAAAAAAAAAACATCACTTGAAATAGATCATATTTGGAAAAAAAAAAAAGAAGAGTATCAACTTTTGTATCACTTAGAACATTCAGTTCAACAAGATTCCATTGACTTTCCTAACAAAATGCAGAAAAAGCAACTATCTAGAATTGATCAACGAAAAAATGTTTAAACATGTGCGAGTTTATAGTAAATTTAAACTTGACAAATCCTTGCGTTAAGAGAAAAATTGAAGCAGTTTTACTTTCGGATCAGATATTAGCACATATCACTTGGAATATGTTAAAAAGTAATGTCCGGTTTCGAGCCTAATGTAGACGGGTTATAAAAATGTACTTATAACATCTGAGACAAAAGGTTCAAGACTGTCTCCAGAATTCTTTTAAAACATTTTCTCTGGGTTTCTTAATGGCGTCATCGTTTCCATTATTTATATCTCAAAACCATTCAGGAACTAGGAGATCATGACCCTTCAAAATTTCGTGCAACTTGTAGATCTAAACAATGTTTGACTCTTTACATAGTAAATAAATTCGCCTATCGTCCAGTTCACGCTTCTCCGATCTTTTCAACAGGTGTAGAGGGGTTTCCTGCTTCGGATTGGGTTTCCGGTCCCCCCTAGAGTCTACTTCAACTATATTCCATGTGAAACAATTTTTTTTTCCATTGTACACGAATACTGAAATTTGTCTAACACTGACACGGCGTTTAGAATGAAAAACTGTCGACTTCAGTGTCTTTTATACAGGGTGTCCGTAAAGTTCGTGTGTACTTTAAAAAAGTTTATAACTATTTGTATTTACGATAGAAATAAGTTGTAAAAAGGATTAGAAAGAAGTAAATCTATATTTTTAAGGGTTTATTGAAATTTTATTTTTATCCACATGTTCTCCATCATTAACAATACAAAGGGTAATACGATTTTGCAGTTCACGGAAAATACTTGCCAACTGATTTACAGTAATGCCTGAAATTATTTTAGCTATACTTAAAACTAGGTACATTAAACTTTATAACATTTTTTACAGATTATTTCTATCGCAAATACAAATAAAGTTATAAATTTTTTAAAGTGCACACGAACTTTATGGACACCGCGTATTTACATACGCTTTGTCCTTGATATTAAACACTAACTCAAATATAGCATACCTTAAACTCCATGTTTTTATATTTATATAAGTGAATTGGGTGGGAATAGTCTGTCTATCAAATATTATGGGTAATTGTCTTTGCTATTACACCAGTCCCCCTTATTGAACTAATGCGTATGATCAATACTACCCTTACTTCACCGCCATTAGACAGACGACTACTTAAAGACTATAAAATAGCAACCGGGGTGGGAGATGGGCGTAATAGTAAAATATTATCTTGTGATGAGTCACCATTATAGTAAGCTTTAAAATATTTGCAAATTTCATGACACTACGCAGAAAAGTGGTTTTCATTTATTTTAAGTGAGCATTTCTCGTGTATAGAAAGACTCAACTCGATTGTGTCACTTTGTATCGTTGCAGCGAATATTCCAGAGTGACCATTAAAATATAACACCCTTTCAGATATCTCAAGTGAATTAGTCGTAGATATTTCATGAGGGTAATGTTTTGCTAGCAAAAAGTATGTCACCCTGTCAGAAAACAAAGTTATAACATCAAACTGAACGTTTTCGAAAAAGTGATTACAGTGTAACCCGAATATAAGAGATTTTCTCTGGTCCCAAATTAGAACCCATACTTACCTAAACAAAATAGACCAAACCTGGATATAAGAGAAACCCGGATATAAGAGACTTCTCCGGTCCCGACAACTCTCTTATATCCGGGTTACACTGTATAAAGGAAAAAAAAAAAGAAAAAAAAACTTTTTTTTTTATCAATGATATGCGAGAATGACAAATTCTATACTTATTTTATTGTTAGTCGTAAATAGCTCGCTTTTTAATTTCCTTTGAGAAGAAAGAAAAGAGTAACGGAAATATGAAAATCAACTTTATTAAATACAGAAGAGTCAATAACTGGCCATTTAAAAAAAAAACAAAAAAAAAAAAAAACACTCGATTTTTCAGAAATGCGCAGGTTACTCAAAGATAGACATTAAAAGAAAACAATTTTGGATTGAAGCAAAAATGTTAGAAAAACAATGGTACTTACTGTTCGTTCCTCAAAGAGAAAAAAATGCAGGAACTCTGTTCATACGAAATTATGCGTAGAAAAGTTCTATAAATAAAAAAAAAAAAGGAATAAAATCATTAGACAAATTTAAAACTTTCAGATTCAGTTATTATTAATAAAGAGGGGTGTTCAAGTTGTTTGCTCTCCCCCGCGACACAATTTAGAAATTAAAGACTGCTATTATTACTGTGGCACTGAAAATTGCTTTTCACTAATCTTCTAAATTGGAATCGTCTGCTGGTTTTCAAAATCAACATCAAATTCCTACGCATCAGCTTGAATATTAATCATTGCGCTAAAATGAGGCGAAGTGGGGTTAACTTTAGATATCTGAGGCGCCACTAGTAGGCAAGTGTCGAGTGTAAGTGTTGTAACCATGTATGCCTAGGATGGCTATCTTAAACGTGGTCTTGTTCCATATTTCGTTTGAATGGACGAGCAATTAAATTCCGACTGACCACTGCTACCCCTTATTGAAACGCAAGTGCCAACTCCCTAAAAGAATCACAAATTTTAATTTACTGAATCGACAAACACAATTTTGGATCAAGTTTTATTTTATTCTACTCAGTGTAAGAAAGGTCAGTTCTCACAAATATTTTGGAAAGTTTTACACAAGGCTATAATAACTTGCGAAGCCATCATAGGGTTAAGGATTCACTTTGAGACCGTCAGGAAAGAAACTAGGAACCAAGTATTTATTTTCAGTTATCCATGTAAAATATCGGAGATATAGGTTTAGTGACCGAGTAGACATTATTATTATTATTATTATTATCATCATCGTCATCTTCTTTTATTAGATGTAGGCCTTCCTTAGATTCATGGGGAGGAATAGGCCATTACTCTGTAGCTCTGGTCCAATGCCTGTTAGAAAGGACCGCATGTGACACGCTTGAGCGATTAGGTTTCTTTTTCAATTCATGATCGCCTAAGGATATTTGCATGTAAGTGAATGTAACGAACATGACCAGAATTCGAACTGCTCTTCGATGACTCCTTCCGAGCAGTTATCCATTACACCACCCGCACATCCAAGCTTACAGTCGCTGGTATTCCAAAACGGTACCCTATCTAGGTACGGATCAGGCTCGACGTTGCTTAAATTCGGTAATCGGACGAGAATCGGTGTTTCAATGTGATACGATTTTAAGCCGACTGAGTGGACAAGTCAATGTTAAAATGTCGTGTTCCATTTCGACTCGTCAAATTTAATCAGCGATCTTGGCAAAAAGTAGCCTGGCAAATAAACTTGATTAAAATATTTTGTCTTGGCACCGAAGATACGTTTTCAATACTGGACTTTTCCGTTGCAATAAAAATATAAGTTTTCGAGACGTGTCCGTAGTAACTTAAGAATGTGTCAGGTTTTCCGCTTTTGTGCGATGAACATTCGCTGATTGTAAATAGTTAGTCAGGCACAAGGTCACAATAGTAGAGTTTCTAGTGAGGACTCACCTAACTACACCGACAATTTGGTCTTGCTAATCCTTGAGCTATGGCAGATACTCAGATATTTAGCAGAGGTGATCATTATAAAGCTTTTCTTGGCCCATTTCACGTGGATGGAGTGATACGAAAATTGGCATATTTATTAACCCCTCTGCATATAGTTTCCACCTAGAGCTACTCACTTTTTATATCGTTTGATGTTCTTTTTTGTTAGCTCTGTGGGTGTTGGAGAGACAAAAATCTGCCTGAGCAGACGTCTGCAACAGGGATTAACTAGCCACCCAAACAGATGGATATACTGAGAAAGAAGTAACTAAACATTATAGTGTAATCTCTTAAGATGGCTGCCTCCATCATGAATAAGGGCTACCAGTAATCGGACCAGTATCCACTGAACTCCAACCATATTTGAAGTGCCGATAAGAGGGTGAGGTATCTGGCTCATACACTACTGTTAACCTTTCCAAAAATGGTGGTATATTGCCTTTCAAAAGCTGGAACCTCACTATAGTTCCGTAATTCATTAGCAGGGTCACACCTTACAGCACACTAGAACTTAAAATGCAGAAACATTTAAGTTACGCCATTATGGTCGTCGGAGCAGCAGTGACGCGTCTAGGATAAAAATAGCCTGACGGGTGTCCATTCATCTTCAGGTTAGCTTTGAATTCAGACTGGAGGCCACCTCAAATCAAGAAAGTCCTATCAGCCCCGCTATTTAACTCATAGCTGGCGGGGATGACAGTGAAGAGATGAATTTCTACCTTTTCCTATGGTATTTGTGCGAAAGTGGACATAACGATCTCGGCCAGAATTCGAACTCGGTTCAACAATTTCTCTTTAAGAGTCGATAACTGTTGCACCACCTGCACATTTATGAACTTCAAACTGAAGCGTATCTAATATATGGGTAGATGTTTCTACATGTGTAATATCTTCTACCTGTATGGGCATCTCCAGGCGGTGTAATGGTTAGCAAGCTTGTCTTGCTAGCACAATTATGACTGAGTAGTGAGTTCGATCCTCACTGGGTGCCCCATACTTTCAGCCTCGTGCCACATCTGAGCTACGCTTGGAAAATCACTATCTTCTACCTGTAAATCAATCAGAGAAAATCTTTAATGAACGCTCCATGCTGAGTTTAGTGTGCCAGTTATCCAGAAATATAGGATACCTCGTTAGAATCGAATCTTTAATACAAAATAATGGTCTACAAGTCCAACGTATTAACGATGTTAACCACTGATTCATGGTGAAGTAGGGGTCTTTGTTTTTGCTACAGAAACCATGTCGGGTACCCGGTTAGGACCAAACTCTATTGAGTAATGATGGTAATGGTGCTTATGAGAGTGAACTGAACTACTGGCAGTTCAGGGTGCGATGGGTAAATTGTCGTCATGTTTTAATTTTTAATTTCGCGCATGCGCGTTGTTTGCTTTTGATTTTGTCGACTGCTCAGTATAGTGCGGTCAGTTGGGAACTGTCTGTGAGAAAAAGAGTACCATGACACAATTCATTCCAAAAATTCAGAAATTTTGAAAAAGCATGATGTACTGCTTGGCATTCGCACAAGAAAGCTCCAATACGAACATTTTAGTGTGTTTGGGTGTCAATCTGAGGATGGTTCAGAGGATTTGGAAGGAGTTGGATGAATCTAATGATGATTACGAAGATACGGCAGCTGGGAAAACTCACTCTGATCGTTCTGATAAGAAAATAACTCTCGAATTTGTTGGTGAGGACCTTAGACTAAACACGGAGGTTTACATCAAGTGTCTTATGGAGGTAGTGTTGTTCTGGGTCAAGAGGATGGCAACGACCACACAACCCCTTGCATCTGTTCGCCAACCACCCATCCCCAGACTGCAACCCCCTTGATTATTACATGTGGGGTGCAGTTGAGCGAGAGATCGACAAAACTCCTTGTAACACTGAAGGCAAGGATTATGGAAGCATTTATCAACTTTTACCAAGAAGACACTCCAGAACTGGAGGCCGTGGTTGAAGTCAATGGCGATTTAGTGAATAAATTTACTTTTTAGTATTTGAAGATAGTTTTGTGTAATTTTGGTAAATATATCTGTTATAACAGATGTCAGTATTATTTTCATTTTTGTGTCATTTAGACGACAATTTATCCATCGCAACCTGTATATCCAAGGCGGTGATGACATGGCGTCGATCATCTTCTTAGGCAACGTCCATGCTGGAGTCTTCCCGGGGTGGAATCAATCGCCACGTGTTCGTGACCAAGGCCAGCCTTCAAATGGGAAGATATCGGCTGTCGGTCTGACATGGAAAGAGAACGGTTGCACCGGGTTTACTTTGCCTAAGACACGTTACGCTTGAATGAATATCTAACCAGATATGTGGATGAAACTGGTCAGGTGTTGAGCAGAGCAGTAACCCTACAACCACACGCGGTCATAGGACTGATGATGATGATGTTGATGATGATGGTTACACTTGAATGTGCAGGTGACGCAATGGTTTCAGGCTCAGTGTGTGCTATTGGCAAGCCCAGTTCAAATTTCAGCCTTGTCTGTCGCGTTCAACTTTCGCACTAATGCTCTAGGGAAAGGTAGGAATCCAGTTCTTCAGCCCTTCTCCTCAGTTATTAGTTAAATAGCAGTAAAGACTTGGCTCTCAAACCTTTGAAAGCAACCAATATAAGAGAAGGAAAATTCTGAATTCCTAACAGTAGAGAAGGCAGCAAGGAAACCACGCAACAATCTTTCTTAAGAATTCATATCAATTTGCAAAGGAAGCTCTGGAGTTTGTGATTGCCTACGTTCGGAAGCTATGGGTCATTATAAAAAAAAAAATATTATTTTTTATTTCAGTCGATTTTCCATCGACCTTCCGAGTACTAATCTTTGAATTTCATCTAATTTATTTAGCTTCTGTAAATTCTAGTTAAGACGATATCAGAAGTTTTAAGGATTTTTTTGTTGTAGTTAAAATTTGACACGAGGTTATACTTATGTAGCACCCAGTAGATATCGAACTCATTTGGCTAACAAGTCCTTCTCGCAAGCTTTACTAGCCAAACAAACTTTGATCCACACTGGGTGCCTCATAGCCGTGGTTTTATACTGTAAAATATAACCCTTGATAACATTGATTAGACAGAATTCTTTATTTTTTCGTCAACCTATGCAAACGTTTTCTTCCACCGACAAAAATCACGTCATGGTGCTTAATCTCCGTCATTTCTTGACTGCTTAGCTTATTTTACCTTGTTCATACTTACATACATATTGAGCAATTGCGTTCATATCGTTCATATCGTTCATATCTATCTATCTATCTATCTATCTATCTATCTATCTATCACATTCTGTTCATTATCTATTACATTCTGTCCATTATCTATCTATCTATCTATCTATCTATCTATCTATCTATGTATTTCCTTAAATACGTACTTGTCTTTCTTGGTCTGTATCTGCTATTCTGCTCGTCGTTCAAATCAAACATTGACTTCTATTTATCATTTAGAACAAAGAATAACAATGACATATCCTAGCAATTAAATAAGTCCTCAATTTGCTTAATATCGATAAATGAAATAAAACAAGAACAATAATTGACATATTTTAAGCTTCTTCAATTTTATTTTCAATCTAGAGCGTGGGTTGTCTATAAGCTACAGCTTGTCCGACAACCTAAGCACTGTCCGATATTTTCCGTCCTTTCTCATATGTATAAATTTATTACATATATAGATATTTTGAAGGTCAGGTGTATTTTAAACGCGCGTAAGTCTCTGTATATCTTTGATTGGTTGAGTGTGTACTTGTTGCTATATTGATGTTGTGAAGACGAAGGCATCTGTTTAACTTTTGTGATTATTATTGCGTAGACATATCTTGTTGCTGGTGGGTGGCAACCTTAAACAGGCCAATTACTTTTTTTTTTATGGCCGTTTGTATTTTCACGAACAAGTTTCAGCGTACCAATGGCGGTCTGAATTTTATCACCAGCGCCTTTCCGACCTCTCTATCACCCCGATTAGAAAAATAATTTTATTTCCGCACAAGCTGAGTGACTTGATATTTGCTTTAACCACATGTTTATAGAAATTTGATTTTAATTACTTTCAAGTCAGTTTTTTAATTGTTATTGATTCAATATTTTTTTTATTTTTTCAAAATTTACTTGTCCCACATTTTTCCAGTATTAATTTAACAAGAATATCACTATCACTAAAAGATTATTATAATCTTCACCTCTTCAAATTTAAATTCAACCGTTATCTATCCTACATATACTCATAACCGAACCGCCTCTTGTTACATTCATAAAACAACCTCATTTAGTAAACTTGTACCTTGGGCACCTCTTAGGTCTTGCATTTGGTTAACAATAGTAACAAAAATAGGCAATAAATTGAAATAGGCCGGTTGTATATTAGTGGTAAATGACTAGCAGATCACTCGTGTATATATATATATATATATATATATATATATATATATATATATATATATATAGTGACTCTTCCTTAGAGTAGCCTAATCATCAGTTATGATTGTAAAACTTAAAATAAATCATTTTCCATTTGCAGATCTTGTATATATGAAATCATATTTTTCTTTGGTTATCTTTTGTTAAAACTTTTCCATAATGTCTGTCAAAATGAGATGATTTTATGACAGAATTATCAACCCCCATCTCCACTTCTAAGACCTACACTCAAACAAAAGCTAGTTTTGTGTTTAGCTAATTACACAGATCAGGCTCAGAACTACTCAACGCATCGAGCTACGTTAATTTTATTTCGTTCTTTTTTTACTTTCTTTCTTTGTTTTTTTTTTCTTTCTTCTTTCTTTCTTCTTTCTTTCTTCTTTATTATGAACAATGTCATCGAAGTATATTTCGGTCAATATTTTGAGGCACTGAGTTAAAACAATTAATTCGGGATCCAGCCGAAG